>KE504141.1:0-388017 GCA_000344655.2 Fomitopsis schrenkii
CTCTCACAGTATGTACCTTAACAAGTTGTTTAATGTAGCGCCACCGCGCGCACTCTGCTTCAGAGGTGGAACGACGAGACAACTAAGCTCATAGACCAGAACAATGGCAAGAGTGCGGACAAACAGCAGCGAGAAGTATCCTTCGAGTTCGTGCATACTGACCTATGGCATACTCCAGAGCACTGCATATATGGGCTCTCGACCCTGCCACACCATTGTGACGACAGATGCGGGGTCCACCACCCTTGGCTGCACATGCTCTCCTCCATTGGACGCGTGTGCTCTGTCACGGCTCCATGTTTGCTATCTCAAGGGAAAGGTTCCCAAGCAATGCATAGATCGTAGATTCGTGGTGTTGCCGAAGTGACCTCGAGGTCGCTGAGAGCCCGCATCAGTGCACCTCGAGGTCCTGAGGTGGAAACTCCGACACCTAGAGGTTACCTCGGCCTCACCTTGCGGCAACACTACATATCTATGAAATCCTCATAGACTTCGCGGACGAGGACCCTGTGGGAACGGACAACTCTATACAACGCTGCATTCCGCGACTTTCCACCTTCCGCCCTTACGAAGCATCAACAATAGCACCGTGGGCCGTGGCCAGCGGCCTACATTCGCATCGGACCAGATCCCTCGCACGCATTCGCGGAAGCAGTCTACCGTTCCTGCTTGTATCAAAATGAATTGGCGTTTTGCAACTACGCCCAAGCTCGGCGGCACCCATGCGGCACCCATACGCAGGTGGAATGGCCTCGTCACACTGTCCACCTCCTACATGTGATGCTGACGTTCTCAATGATATGTAGCAACGTACGCCGATGATCACTCCGCAGTTTCTCCGGGATGCGGCTTCCACGAAGGGTCGCATATGAGCGCATTGGAAACAGTTACCCATGGCGACAAGGTATAAAAGTAGGCGTTGCTGAGCACGGCACCCCATCGTCCAGAGTAGTGATCTCTACAGCACTCTAGCCATCAAGATGAGGTCCGCGAACATTCTCCTCAGCCTGCTCTCTGTGCTCGGCACCACCCAGCATGCGCTCGGACAGTTCTCCACCCGCTTGGGAGGTGTCAACACTGCCGGCTTCGACTTCAGCGTGGTATGTAACGCTGTACGGTTTCTCTCGCCAAACTTGTCTAACGTTGCAATCAGGACACCAGCGGAGACTACTCTGGCACTCGTCAGTGAATGTCAATAGGGCATATGGGACCATACTAACATCATCATACATCTAGCCGCTCCACCCCCGACGACTCAATACACTCACTTCACTGGTGAGGGTGCAAACCTCTACCGCATTCGTGAGTCTGTCCAACTCATCTGCCGCGAACTGCGCTGATAGTCCCTCTCCAGCCTTTGGTAGGAATTCCAGCCTGAGCTTAGGGTTGTAGATGCTCACCATTCCGGTAGCCTGGCAGTTGATGACGCCCACTCTCGGTGGAACCATTAACTCTACCTTCTTCTCGGAGTACGACACGGTCGTTCAGGCCGCGCTCAGCTCTGGCTCTGGCGTCTACGTCATTGTTGACCTAGTAAGAGACTCCTCTGTCGTGTGCATACAGCTTCAAGCCTGACACGAGTATCTCTCACCAGCACAACTACGCCCGCTGGAACGGCGATATCATTGGCCAGGGAGGCCCGACTAACGCCCAGTTCGCCTCTATCTGGACGCAGCTTGCTGCCGAGTACGGCTCCAACGATCGCATCATCTTGTGAGCCCGCACTGCCCTCCGAACATCGGCATGGCCCTGACACAGGATTACAGCGGTCTCATGAACGAGCCGCACGACCTGACGGTCTCGGAGTGGGCCACCTCTCTGCAATACGTCGTCACCGAGTTGCGCTCGGCCGGTTCGGAGAACTACCTCCTGCTCCCGGGCTCCAGCTACTCGTCGGCGGAGACCTTCCCGACGGAGGCTGGTCCTTACTTGGTTAACATCACCGACCCGCTCGGCGGCACTGGCAAGCTTCTCTTCGACGGTAGGTGTCGTCACGACCGTCTGTCCTGGGCTATTACTGAGTTGTGCTTTAGTCCACAAGTACCTCGACTCTGACAACAGCGGCACCAGTGCCACCTGCGTCACGGTGAGGGACCTTGCGCAGTCTTTGCGGATGCCAACTGACAAGTCCTCCCCAGGACAATGTTTCGATCCTCGAGACTCTCGTCACCTTCCTCCAGGACAACGGTGATCGCCAGGCCATCCTCTCCGAGACTGGTGGAGGCGAGACTACCAGCTGCTACACCGAGTACGCGCTCCCTCTCCCTCCAATGTACGATACATCCACTGAACCACCCGTTCTAGCCTCGCCTCGGAGCTCTCGTATGTGAAGTCCGCCTACCCGACCCTCGTCGGTTTCTCTGCCTGGGCTGCCGGCTCCTTCGACACGTCCTACGTCCTGACGCTGACCCCGTACTCGAACGGCACCGACCAGACCCTCTGGACTGACGCTAGTACGTGATAGTGCATTTGCGCATGGTCGCCCCATACTAATCACGCTGCAGTCCTCCCGAACCTCCCCTGAGGTGTTCATGCCGGGTCAAGCTCCACAAAGTGATGGATTGTCTGAATCAGGATGCGGCGTGTAAATTGTTGTATCATGTATGTGTGTGTAAGATGTCCGTCTCGTAGCCTCCATCGCCGTCGGCGGTGGACTTGCAATACAGCTGTGCTGATGTGACTGTATCGGAATGAGGCGTGCCGCATTGTTAGCCTGTTTCCACTTCGGGTGTCACCAACAACAGCTGTTTTCGAGGTCATGAGATATACCAGAGGGTCAATGATTCAACAACGAAGTGAAAAGCATTGCTGCTTGAGGGGTTATCATGAAAGGAGAGAGGCCGCTACAAGGTTACAACAGCCCGCTACCTTGGAGCCATTCGAAGCACTGTTCCGCCACTGTCTCTCCATGATCTGAGACCGGCGAGGCTCCATCAGCAATTATCCTCTATCAAGCCTCTCTATAAAGAGACACTTACTAATACAGAAGACATGTGGGATATCTGGATGTCCGTGAACTATCTTGACGGAGCCGGGATCCGCCTCAAACACACGTAGTATCGCATCCTTCTGCTCGCCTACCCAGTGGTCTTCCTCGACGAAGTACATATGCAGGCGATGCTTGTATTCTTGAAGCAGGGCAGCATCGACGTCCCGGATCGTCTTCATTTCTTGATCCGCTAGAAGGAGACACGCATATACAGCACTGGTTGAGTTCAACCACTGGCGTAGACTGTTAAGCTGCGGGAGGGGCCAGTCGCCCATGCTGAGACGAAGAACAGGCAGAGGGAGAAACCTGGTCAGGGCTGATAAGGACGCAATGATGTTACGAAATGGGGACCGGAATAGCCACTAGTCATTGAACAATCAGGACTGTTGTTTGGTTTTGCCTCTCATAACTTACCGCATACGAGCGTCCGCTGGGGGTTTGAACGATGTGCGATATTGTTGGGGTCAACAAGAACAGAGACGAAACAATTTCCGGGCGACTCTTCAATACCTGGGGTGAATTATGTCCAATGAGTTGCACATAGCATCCAAGTATATAGTACGATGTGTTACCTGTAAGGCGACCCAGCAGCCCATACTGTGACCCGTAATGACCAGCTGTGCTTGCGGATACGTGTCATGGAGAGTTTGCGCTGCTTCAATGGCGCTCTCGACTTGCGCTGTCAGACTGATGCTAGACTCGTCTTTGTAGTTGTCGCCTCGCAAGATCGTCGGGGAGTGGCCAAGGTGGCCATGGGCAAGAATGGCTATCTTCTTCTCGGCTTTCTCATGGAGGGCCGCGAGAAAAGGTGTGTAGTACTCCACAGTACCCGGGTTTCCTGGTTGAAAATCGGTCAAACGGCATTCCGCGAATGGAGAAGTTATATACTACCTGGTATCATAAGGAGGGCTGTGCGGGGCTGCTCTACGTTCGCTGGCCACCACAATACATGAGCGGATGCCCCAAATATGGGGTGAGGAAAGGCAGCGCTTGAGCATGGCTCTTTGATTGTGGGGGTCGAAGGGGCGGGCTGGAGGAACGGGGGAAGCGTGGACATGGTAACCGTAGCGGTCGCGCAGGCTTCGTGGCTACTACGTAGTCAGGCCCTGAGGATCGCTGAGAGCATGGATGAGCCCGACAAAGGACACACATATTACAGACAGAACTCACTGTCCAACGAAAGAGTACTTCAACCAAGTCGGCTGACGTTCGGCCGTCCAAGCCGCCCCCGATTGAACGAACTCAGATTCGCTTGGCGGAGTGTAACATCTCAATCTACGATGAGCGCGCGTTTCGAGGACATGCGCTAACCTGATCTGGACGCAGAACGGTGTCCAGCTGCACAGCGTCCCGCTGCTCTCTGCTCTGCTCCTCCCTGGCCATGTCCCGACTGCCTCTCAACTATGCCAACGGCTCTGGGCGCTCGCGGTCTGGTTCCACTCGCCAGGATGGAATCCCATCTATTTCGCACCCCATAAGGCCGCTCCAGATAAACCGAACACCTACCGGTACGCGTTCGACCTCACCAACTTCCAATATCTCGAGCTCGCCGTCTGGTGCCAAGGGCCCCGCTCGGCCCATGAGATCTGGTCTCAGGGACAGACAGCTCTCTGATATATCCACGTCGGATCGTGCCTCGGTGGATTCGCGTAGTACTACTCCGGGAAGGGGATCCGAAGACCGCTTCGACTATGGTCGCGGAGAGCCGTCTAGAACACGTAATGGCAGCGTGTCGACGTCCTCCAGGTCTAACGGAACCCCCCAAATGGTCACCTCGCCGACGTCTCCTTTCTCTCCTGACTCGGGCATGTCATCTTCGTCTATGGCAGCCATAATCGCCTTCCAGGCGCTGGGTAAGAAAAGGGGGATGACGAGTGACAGCATGATGGACGCTGAGTATGAAAGGGAAAAGGCGCAAGAACGGGAGGCTGAGCGGGCACGGCAACAACGTTTGAGGGACAGGGTGCCAGGGAGGAAACCTACGGGAAAGACCAAAGCGGGAGATATCGATGGTGAGTCCATGCTCTGGCCCGTCTGCCCTCGGGCTATGAACCTGGAGGGTGTAAATCTAAACGTTGTAATATAGCTGTCCTCGACGAAATTAGGGGCGAATGGGAAGTATGCATGGATCCGGATGTAAGTCTTGCGATCGCAAAGCTGAAGCCAACGGCCTGAGTGAAATTAGTTCAACCCCGTAGAACTTGCATTACAATTGATGGATGAATCGTCCCTGGGGAAAGACATCGACTCGTTCCGACGCACGAAAGACTTGCTTTCAAATGCCTTGAAAGGGTCGGTAGATAGTGCGTTGCTCCTCGGTGGTGAGATGTACCATCAGGTTCTGACGCACGCTAGAGTACTACCAGGCCTTTGCCGGCGCTCTGCCTCACCATGCTGCCCTCATGAATCACCTTGGAACGACACAAACGCAAATCCGAGAGGCGCGTACTGCTCTGCAGGAAGCCAAGGATACCCTGGGAAGCAAGCGTGCCGACCTCGTCCAGCTATGGTCTAGGAGTCAGACTGTAGACGAGATGATGCGCATATTGGACCAGATGTGCGGCTTCTCCCTGGATTTCTCGCGTTAAGACTGACCGCACGACAGTGAGCGTCTACGAGCTGTCCCAGATGCACTAGAGAGCTTGATATCCGAGAAGCGGCTCCTTCAAGCAGCTGTATTACTGGTACGAAGCCTGAAGCTGATCAACAAACAGGATATGCTCGACGTCGGTGCAGTATCCGATCTTCGTAGCTACCTCGTAGCGCAAGAAGCGGTCGGTGTCGATACATCTGCCAACTGATTCTTTCTGTTCACATTGCTTCACATCGTAGGCACTTCGAGAGATCCTTGTCGACGAGCTCCACAGTCACCTGTACCTCAAGTCATTTTGGTGTGAATCACGATGGTCAGTATACACTCCCGGCCAACAAACTTGTAGGTGTTTTGTGATCTTCCTGCACCCACTCTAGCTCATAACAAGTTTTCAGTCCCCAAGCTTGATGCTATAGACCAAGGCGGCGACATGCAAGACCCGTCCCCTGCATCACCCATATCCCGTCCCACGCCAATCAGCAAATTCTTGCTGGACCTGACCGTACGCCCGAACGACCCGCCGTACGTGATCGACGAGCAGAACTATCGCGATAGCACCTCAGGAGCTGCTTTGACCGCGTCCGCAAGTAGTGGGATGCTGGGTATGTCAACCGCCCAGTCATCCACGTCTCTCGCCGGTATGCTATCGGGCGCCGCCGCACCTCCACAAAACCCGGAAGCCGACTCCTTCTCATACATCGAGACTCTGCTTGAGGCCCTAGCCGTGCTTGGGAGGTTAGGTAGTGCGCTTGACGCTGTCGCACAGAAGGTACCACAAGAGATCTACTCGCTGGTGGAGTCAACTCTGGACGAAGTAGAGGAACGCGCAGAATTTGGCCGACGAAGTTCTGTGATCTCGACCGGAGGTGGGAGGCTGGACAGCAGTCTTCTACTCACCGGGCCCGGGGCTGCGTCGCGCATGGCCATGGGTACCGGCATACCTGGTGTATCGGTGATTCCTGGTGCAGTCAGACCTCTTTTGGGCCCTCTGGCCAACCGAGGACCACCCCTCAGGGCTACAGTGCTACGCCTGGCCGCCTTGGAGACTTCGACCAAAGTTACTGACCAGGAGACTCTGCGAGACTTCTTCTGGACACTGTTTTCAAAACTGGATGCCGTCACGCAGGGTCTACGAGTAGTATACGAAGTCTCAAATCGAATAGGATCGGTGAGACAATCTGGTCCAGCATATGTCAACGAGGCTTATTGTTCATGCAGAGACGACACTTCAATGACTCTTCAGGAGCGAAACCTGGCTCTTTGTTCCCTCTGGCCGAAGTGTGGATGCCAATCCAAGCCGAGGTCTGTTCAAGCTCGTTGGTCAAAGTCCTGTCTGACCGCCTACGCCTACATGCCAGGTGAGAACCTTGATCGGAGACTATGTCACCGACGAGGAGCAAGGTACAATTTCCGGGAGGAACCCCATCTCCTCGATCAATGAAGTCCTGCGAGAAGGCAAGTTCAATCGGGATAAGACCAAGGCCAGTGCTAGCCTCGCTTCTTCGGCATATGCACCCTGACCTTCGTCATAGCCCGTCTTCCGCTTCGCGGACACCGACGCCAAGTACAGCACCAAGGCACTCAAACAGCACGAGGACGAGCTTACTCGAGTGCTTCGGGACACCGTACCTGGGTTAGTGCAGGGTTCTGCGGACAACGCAGTACAGGCGACGCTCTCCGCCGTCGGGACAGACGACCGACTATCGGGGACGAGCCAGCACCATCGTGGTCTGGTACACCCTGATGCGTTCCATGTCAGCATCCTATTCCAGCCAACACTGGCATGGCTTGATCGAATAGCGGAGGTCCTGCCGTCGGGCATGGAGGCTGCACGGTCGACGAGCATGGTGCTGGAAGACTTCGTGCTCAACATATACCTGCCACAGTTGGAGGACAAGGTCTCTGAACTGTTCCATCAAGCGGTGACCAGCCCGGATGCCTTCGAGCCAGACCCTGCGACAAACAAACTTTCACCTCAACCGCTTGTCAAGGTGCGCAAGTATCTCTTCCTGGCCCTGTATTGGTGTTGATCAGCTTGCATTCGCAGGCAAGCGTACAAGTGATGGCTCTGATCAACTCGCTATGCGCGATGCTCCGGACGACGCCCTTCCACCGAGAGAGCTACTCACGCCTCATCCTGACCGTCATCGGCCAATTCTATCAGCGATGCAGCGACCGGTTCTACGACCTGGTCGCCGTGCGGAACAACATGCAGCCAGACGCGGCTCCGCGGATCGTGCTCGGCGCGCAGTGGGCGCAGAAAGCGGACCTGGGCGCGTGCCTCTCTGAGCTGCTTAGGATCATCGACGACGACTCGCAGGGAGCTAAGAAGCTCCGGCTCTGTCGTCAGGAAGCGCATCTCGAGGAGGCCCTCTTGGGCGAGGGGGAGATCGTCAGGCAGGATCTGATCTCATCGGCACGGAATATGGCTAGCCTCGCGAGCTTGTATCGCAGCGTAGTAAGTAACGACTTCCACTATCCGGCACGTTGGCACTCATGTTGCCCTAGACTTGGTTCTTTGACGAGCTGGATGCGCTGAAGAGCGCTCCAGACAGCGCGCTCTCACCTACAACGCCGCTCCGCCTCGAACCCGTGAGCGCGGTGACGCCGTATACCCCATACCTCCCCGCGATCGCGCCCGTACAAGCTGACGAGGCCCTCAGCCTCCCGCTCTCCTCCGCAATGGCCATGCGCTTCCAGGCGCTGCACATGACGTACGCACAGCTGGCGGAACTGATCATGTATACCCTCCGCATCGACATCCGCTGCCGCGCCATGCATTTTGTCGATCTCGCGCTGAGACATGTAGGTGCTGTTTCGCTACCGCGGTAGTACTGAGGACTGACAAGCGTGCAATAGGGCATCTACAAGGTCGAGCGCGAGGTCGGCGAGCCGGACCCGAACGTGATCGACCTTAACATCGAGCTGAGCAAGTGCGACGACTGGGCATCGTCCACGTTGCCCGAGAGGGAGCGGAGGTACATGTTCGAGGGCCTGCCGCACCTCATGGAGCGGCTCCTGATCTCCAAGGCCCGGCACATCCGTGCGCTCAACGCCTTCGGAATCAAGAAGATGATCAGGAACATGCTCGCGCTGCAGCAGAATATCAAGACCATCACTCAGAATAGCAACGATGCCGAGTTCGATCGCGCGAAGCGGTACTACACTCTGTTCTCCATGTCGCCGCAGGTACGTTGCTCAGCCCGTCAATCGTGGAGGAATGCTGACCTCCATTGCTCAGGACATGCTCGACAGCATCCGCAATAAGCAGGAGTTCAGCTTCGACGAGTACAAGGCGATGCTGGACCTCCAGTGTGGCGTCGACCCCACGAACAGCGAGCAGAGCGCCGCGCAGGCGACCGACCGCAACTACAGCCTGTACGTTATCGACCTGCACGGCCTTGAGCTGCAGGACGCTGTGGTCAATAGTCCGTCATGATTCTCATCGCATGAGGTGATATCCAGAGAAAAATTAACGACTAATGCCTATTGTATTATGTACAGTACTACTACCGTCCGCCCGTTCGCCTGCTCTCCTGTGTCTGCTATATCCTGGACCTCATATACCTGTCGGTGTTGCCTTCACTTTCTTCGACTTCTTCACTTTGTCGCTGTCCGCATGCTGTGACCCCCATTGGATCCATGCCACATCGACCTCGTCCGCGTCGTGCGCGCGTGTTTTTGAGTCGCGTGCACTGACAGGGGAGAGGTGGACCGTATACCCCTTCCAGCTGTTCAGGCGCTTCGAGTCGGCCTTCCCGCGATAGAGCTGTTTCGCGTCCGGACTGGGCACCCCGCTTTGCGCGAGCGCGACGTTGTATGTCAGCTGGGGCATGCGCTCTAGCAGCCTCGCGAACCGTCGCTTGAGGAAGCGCGGTCTGAGGTGGGAGCGCGTGAGCTCGGGGTCTTTGGAGTCTGTGTCGGGCGGGTGACCTGTCCTTGCGACATGCTCGATCTCTTGTACGAGTCCCGTACCCTGCAGGGCCATAGGCCGGATGCCAGCCGCTTGCAGTGCGGAGCGGTCTACTGTGCGGCGCTGCGGAGAGCCTCGCGGGCCTTGTTCCAGGCCAACCTCGAGTGGAGGGTAGATGTAGCGCAGCTGTTTGCTATAGAATCGCCAGCGGAGGTTCACTTCTCTTCGTTTGCTAAACGGTCCGTATAGTCGTGCCTCTTCGGAGTCTGGGTCGGCCCGCGCAGAGAGTGAAGGGGGCCGTTTCTGGATCGCAGGCAGAGTGAGCGCCTTATTCTTGGTCGCGAGGCTGTCCGTCAGCAGTGCAGTCAATTCCGGTGAGAATACGGGAGGCCGTGACCGCTCGACGGAAGGGATGATGCGATCCGGTGGTGAGGAGGCGGGATCGGACAGGATGGGCTAGGACAGTGCGTTCGCAAGTGGGGTGTCAGTGGTAGCGTCCAAATTCAGAGGGTCGCGGAGGAACCTCGCACCTCGAGCAGCTCCCATCGCAACTTGCCTTTCCTACCATAGGCGAGGTCGAGTACATGGTCGAACTTCTCCCATACGCCGCGATTCGCTAGGCGTAGCCTATCAAGTTCCTGGATGACATGCTATAGTCATACCAAGCCGTAAGAACGGCGAGCCAGGACGCACATTCTGTATCCTTTTGAACTTCGTGAAGCGTCTCTGGGGGTCATATGTCTCAAGCACAGCTCTTGCATCGTCGCTGAGTTTTAGCCTGAAGAACTGTCTACAGAATTGCATTGAGTCCAGTGGAGTGTGACAGGTGTAGAATACGTGCCGGAGATAACTTGTAGGCAGGAGGCGGATTTGCCTGTGGAACATGCGGTACAGGGAGAAAAGCGACTTTGGGTCGGTAGCCACGGGCATGCTGGACGACGCAGTCAACGGCCGTTCGAGGCGAGTTCCTCGTGAAGAGGGCGCCGGCGACGACGACGCCGAGGATATTCCAAGCGCCCACATGTGATCGTGCTTCGATCGCGTCGCGTAGGCGCCTACGCTTATTTCTTCGGGAACTCGGGCGCTCCCGACGAGACCCCTCGCTTCCTCTGCCCTCTCAGGCTGCCCTCGACACACAGCTCCCGCGTCGTCCGGACTCGGCCCTGACAATTATACACTTCGCAAGCAGTCTTTATATTACACTCGACCTCACACGCATGTGCGATTCTGACAACAGATTCTACTCGTGTCTCCCAACCTGCGGGGCCCTGCTTTCTTGGATATGGGTATTAGGGATCGACGGTATGCGCAGGCTGGAATGTCGACGCCTGCCTCCTGAACCCGAATATAACAAAGGTGGGGAGCTGAGTCACCGACACGCCGTTCCGTGGTCGAAGTTGCCCACGTTCTCTCTCATCACGATCCTGTGTGAACACTCCGCCGCGAATGCGGTCCCCTCAATACTCCCGTAATTTATCCGTGGTCCGCGTTTTTCTCTCGTCAATTTATATCTCGAGGCGGATTCAATAGCTGCTCTGTATAAAGGCGGGCAAAAGGGATGTGGTGTGGGTCTGCAGACCGTGTTGCAACAGCGAACAGCACACTAAAATGCTCACCGTCCTCGCGCTCATCTCTGCGGCCTTGGCGCCGCAGCTTGCTAGTGGACAGGCCACTGTCCCTCGTTTGGGAGGTGTCAACACTGCGGGATTCGACTTCACGGTGGTACGTACATGAGTAATCAACGACTGCATTGCTCTGACTCCAAGGACCTACTGCAGTATACCAATGGTAGCTTCACCGACAGCGGTGCGCCAATTTGTACCACACGATTGTGCCCAGATACTAAGCCTCCCTCCCAGCTGCCCCGCCGCCCACCTGGCAGTACGCTCACTTCTCTGCCGAGGGTGCTAACCTCTACCGTATCCGTGAGTATTAGTTTCGACGTCGACGTGCTTGTGAAGATTTTCTATCTCATCATGCCCTTTCCTCTCTAGCATTTGCGTGGCAGGAAATGACGCCCACTCTCGGTGGCCCAATCAACGAGACTTTCTTCTACGAAGAGTACAACCCCATCGTCCAGGCCGCTCTTGCGTCTAGCCCAGACGCCTATGTCATCATTGATGTGGTGCGTAGTGACAATGGCACCTTACAGTCTCTTCGTTGTGTTAAGTCTTCCACTCATAGCACAACTACGCGCGATGGAACGGCGGCATCATCTCACAGGGCGGCCCGACCAACGAGCAGTACGCTTCGCTCTGGTATCAGGTCTCCTCGCTGTACGCGGATACTCCCCGTGCCCTCCTGTAAGCCTGCATATATATCTCCCACCTCGGCTTTGGATCTCAACGTGCAATTGTCACAGTGGTCTGATGAACGAGCCGCACGACCTCGACATCCCCATCTGGGCCCAGTCAGTACAGGTCGCCGTCAACGCGATCCGGGCCGCCGGCGCGACGAACCACTTGTTGCTCCCCGGCTCGAACTACACTTCCGCACAGACCTTCCCCACTGGTGCTGGCCCGTACTTGCTGAACGTCACTGACCCACTCGGCGGCACGGAGAGGCTGATCTTCGACGGCAAGAACCCCCGCTCACTTCAGTTTTTGCGGACATCTGATTGGTACTGGGTGTGTAGTCCACAAGTACCTCGACTACGACAACAGCGGTACCCACGCTGAGTGCACCACGGTATGTTCAACACTCACCGATCGGCATGGATATGCTCTAAAGAGAGAACATCTAGAACAACACTGTGGTCCTCGAGACCCTCGTCTCCTGGTTGCAGCAGTACAACCGCCAGGCCGTCCTCAGCGAGACCGGTGGCGGTGACACTGCAAGCTGCGATGAGTAGTGCGTATCCCGAATTACGTCTCATATCAGACTCGGAGGCACTGACGCGCGTTCTATGACAGCCTCTACCAGGAGCTCGCGTACGTCAAGTCCGCTTACCCCACCCTCGTCGGCTTCTCCGTATGGGCCGCCGGCTCGTTCGCGACCAACTACATCCTGTCGATGACGCCCTACGCGAACGGCACGGACCAGCCCTTGTGGAACGTCGCCGGTGAGTAGAGCCGCCACGGTCACGGACGTTTTTGCGGATGTCTGACTGCGGCTCATCGTTCTAGTGAAGCCGAACTTGCCCGCTCCAGTCTAAATGAACCGCTCTATGGAGCGATTAATGGAGTTCGCCCTTTCGTTCTGCGGTTGCGATCAACGATGTAATCATGAACAATAACATCTACACTTGGAGCAAATACCCCGGGTGCAATATGGCGGCCGTAGCTGAATAACTGAGACACGAGAGGCTGTTTACTGTCGTACCACCGTGAATGGGTGCACATGAAAAAAGAAACATACCGCTTGCACTTTGTCAGTGGGTGATCCTGAATCCCTTCCGTCTAACGGCGCCGAGTGCGCTCATACCCTCGTGGCCTTGTGCAAACATCAATGGGCGGTAGCGAGGCTTGAGCTCCAAGATAACGTAAACTACAACAGGCGGTACTCAATGCACACTAACAGAAAGAGTTCGCAAATCGCAATGTCGCTACGTTCTCGTTCCGGGTCGATGCGCGCTCTGTATTCGAGCATAAGCTCCTCCTGGGCCTTGTGTCGCCTCAGAAAGACTCGAGGAGAGGACTAAAGATGCATATACTTGAGCTTCATTGACGCCAAACAACTTGCATTAGCTGACTCACATGGACTGCGGCCACCTGAATACGTTATCGGGGTCTAGTTCTGTCTTGATCTGCTGCAGGCGGTCAAAGCTAGACAGTGTCAGTTCTGATGACGGCCCGATCCACAAAAAGCGGGCAGCATACTTAGTTCCGTAATACAACTCCTGCCACTCGGGTGTGGGCAGACGCGGATCGACGTAGTTTGGGTACGCCCTGACCACAAGTCGAGTCAGTCTCATAGCACAATCCCATGCGTTTCGCGACGTACCCGTAGTTGTAGGTTTCCGGTACATTCGCCGTAATAGAAGATATGATGCCATCCAGGAAAGCGAACCCCTCTCTTGGGAAGGGCGGCTCATGATCGGAGCTCGACGCATATGCCTGCCGTACGGTTAGCAATGAAAGAAACGAGCTTCTCCGCCTACAAACATGCATATACATACCTGTATGTTCCACAGAATGTCGCGGTGATAGTACGCCGTCGCGTTGCTAGGGAGCTGGACAACCTGCGAGGTCGCCCCGCCCCACAGTTGAAGTTGCACGAACCAGTCCTGAGTAAGTGCGACAGTGAGCAAGCGGCGGGCATCATTGAGAAGGCTGATCGCACCGTGCTCGTATACCACCCTTCGACAGCCAACCAGCGCGCCATCGCTGTGATCGCCGCGTCTGGCATCGCCTCGTCAGACGGCGTCGTGAGGCTCTTCGCGTAGAATGTATTGTTGTTCAGCGCAATGCTCTCCGGCGTGCTCGCGAGGGGGCCGCCTGAGAAGAACAGGAGGTTCTGCAACCATGTTGTTACGTTGATCTGGCCTGGGTTCAGCGGCGTTGGCTACGATACACATGTATATGGTCTGTCAGCCACGATGGCGGCGACGAGCGCAGGAATGCCAATAAAACAGCCCATACCATGGCGTCCAGGAAAGGCGTGAGGATCCCTGCGAAGTTGTCTGGGCTGCCGAAGTACGAGCCACCCAGGTTGAGCGAGAGTTCGCCTGGCTGTCGGCCCTTCCTGAGGTTAAATTCGGCTCCTATTTCCTTTGGGATCGGCGCCGACATGGTGAAGTTTTGGTAGGCAGATATGGCCGTGATGGCTTGATCCAATGGCAGTGACCACTCATAGCTGAAGAAAGTGGGCTGTGCGGGGGCGGGGTACGTCCGGAAGTGGAAGTGGGTGATGATGATCTGGTGGCAGCAAAAGCTAATCAAAACTGCACTTGTGTGACATATTTAAGACACATTAAGACACACCATGCTAGCACAATCGCAGCACTGTGGGCTCAATATTTCTCTTGCTTTGAGTACTTTAATAGACGTAGCAGCTCCTTTTCTGCACTTTGACAGGGAATTTATAAAGTGGACTTGTCTATTCACGGCTTTGAGTGCTTTTTGTACTTGGTGTCTTAAAGGTGCATTTTAAGCACAGAAAAGCTATGTTGGTTTTTCCTGATGTCGCAGGTGGTACCAGCGGGCCGGAGCTATCTTACCAATCTCGAACGTATGCTGGGGGTTTTCCACGATAACCCCTTCACGCCGCGCACCCCCCCTCGAGGCACTGTGGACGACCTCAACTGGTGGGACAATGCCCTACGCCAGCCCAACATCGGCAGACCGATCCCCGGGCTTTCACCTGTTACAGGCCTGGCAGCATTCTCGGACGCTAGCTCAGGAACCGGGATCGCGATCGTCGTCAACGGGAGGTGGAGAGCCTGGGTGTTGCAGGAAGGATGGGATAGTGACGGGCGAGACATCGCATGGGCCGAAGCCATTGGATTTGAGTTCCTGGTACGTTGCCTCACGTCGTTCGAAGATGCACCGCGGCGCGCCCGAGTCTTCGGAGACAACAGAGGTGTCACGGATGGATGGAGGAATGGACGCAGCCGAAACCGTCAGGTCAACCTGGTTTTCCGGCGCATACTCGCAATCGCTGCGCACCAGCAGCGCGAGTTCTGGGTCAGTTACATCCCCAGTGACGACAACCCTGCCGATGGCCCATCACGAGGACGTTACCCCCCATCTTCCCAACTCCTACCTCCCATACTCATTCCGGAACTGGTGCAGCCCTTCCTCCGAGACGTTGTCACCACCGGACGAGACGCAGGCAACCACGCACGACGTTACGAGCTCGCGTGTCAGGCAGCAGGCACCAGCACCCTCAGGCGAGGCAGTGAGACTGCGTTTGAGGAGTTCAACGACCCCGCGGATTTCTTCCGCACAGTCCCGAATTGGGCAGACTGATACCGTGGTGAGCCTGCCGTCGCGACCTGTGGCGGCGCCGCCACGACCTGTCGGGAGGGTGCAATTGCGACCGTCCGACTTGCGACCAGCCTGCCCGGCCAAGGAGCGGCTGCGACGTTGGCTCCCGGACCCGACCAACTTTGCCGCCGCGGTCGAAGGGCTCCCAGTAGGCGCGACCGTAGAAGACCTGCTCCTCATCCGCAGCACAGCGGAGTATGCGTGGGCTGACGCCACACTTGAAGTGTACGGATCTGGACTCCTGGCCTTCCACGTCCTCTGTGACGAGCGGGGCATTCCGGAAGGCGAGCGCGCACCCGTGCGCGACGTGACACTACAGCTTTTTATTGCCACGCTGGCGGGAGCGTACAATGGGGACACGATCCGGAACTACGTCTACGGCGTTCGGGCTTGGCACATCCTACACGGTGTCCCCTGGTCACGGAACAAAGCTGAACTCGACACTCTCATTCGTGCTGCACTGCGGTTGACGCCTCCAGCATTGCAGCGCCTGCCGCGCTTGCCGTGGACCACTGATTTCCTGCGTGCGATTCATCCCTACCTCGACGTTACTTCCGCGCTTGGTGCCGCAGTCTGGGCGTGCGCTGTCGTGGGCTTCTTTAGCCTGGCGCGACTGGGGGAGTTGACGGTTACCACGCTGCAGGACTTCCGCGCGAGCAAGCACGTCACACGAGCCCACGCCAGGCAGGAGGTCGATCGCCAGGGCCTCGCAGTGTGGACAATACACATCCCCGTGACAAAGGCCTCCGCGAGTGGGGAAGACATCACTTTTGCGCAGCAGGACGGTGTGGTAGACCCGGAGGCCGCGCTCCTGTCGCACTTTCGGGTGAACAATCCCAACGCACAGCAGGCTCTGTTCGCATACGGGCACGTAGACAAGAAGCACCGGAAGAGCCTTCGGCCATTGACGAAGACTTGCTTCCTGAAGGCGATTCGGAGTGCAGCACAGCAGGCCGGAGTCGAGGTCCTCCAAGGCCATGGAATGCGTATTGGCGGCACGTTGGAGTATCTGCTGCGTGGTGTTCCTTTCGATGTTGTGAAGACGATGGGGCGGTGGCAGAGCGATGCCTTTACTCTCTACCTACGCAAACACGCCCAGATCCTGGCGCCTTACCTGCAGCGCGAGTCGAATGCACACGCACAGTTCGTGAGGTACACTATGCCTCCGGTGCGTTAACAACACATACCAGGTGAGCAGTACAGTGAGCGTGACTCCTAGAGGATGGGGGTCCTGATTCAGGCGACGCGTCGTCCCAACTCCTAGATTTTGGGTATCGCGGCTGACTCGGACCAGCGGGACGGACACTTGGACTTGCGTCGGAGAGCCGCGCCCTCCGGGCGCGGGCTGTCGCCCATCCCCGCATTTTCTATCCAATGGCAGTGACCACTCATAGCTGAAGAAAGTGGGCTGTGCGGGGGCGGGGTACGTCCGGAAGTGGAAGTGGGTGATGATGCCGAAGGAGGGCGCCGCTCCACGCAATGCCTGGGCAGTATCTCATCAGCATTTGGGATTAGTTCGCGCAGGTATCAGTGGTAGACGTACCCAGAACAGGTCAGGATAGTCTGCGTCCGATGCCTGCACAATTGTCCCGTTGGCAAGAACTACTGTCGCGGCGACCACATTGTCGAGAGTCAAGCCCCAGAAACGGCTTGTGAAACCGAACCTACCCACGGCAGCTCAGAATAACGCACTTGACTCTGGAACGCTGCCGTAGATAGCACTTACCCCCCAAAACTAGCATGGCCGCCAAGGCCGACGAGGGGGCAAGTCCCGTGAGGAATTGCCCGACCTCCCTGATCGAACAATGCAATGGCGATATCACCTAGACGATTACCAGCGCCGATGACAGCAGTGCCAGTGGTTTGGTCGACTTGTATTTCCTTGATTTTTGACAAGTCAACAACCAGGTGCCCATTTACACCACCCAGACCGTAGCCAGCGTAGGAGTGACCGCCCGAGCGAGCATTGACTACGGGAACAAGCGTGTTGATAGTGTATATTAGCAATATTGGTAGGGTGACTCACCAGCAAGTCCTAGAAGCGCGGCAGCGTCGACTAGCACGGAAACGTCTTCTGTACTTGATGGGTATGCAACAGCAACTGGTTCGAAATGCAGGCGGAGGTTGTATGCTCGCGAGGCATTCTGATACTCGGGCTCACCCGGAACGAAGTACTCGATGCCTTGGCTCTCGAGGACTGATTGAAGGAGGCCCACGCGTCCGGCGATGCTTCCGAGCGCGGAGAGAGCGATACAGGCAACCGCCAACAGGAGCTGTGACGAGCGCATACCGACTGGTGCAGAAGCTGTTCATTACGATTCAGCAAGACCAGACCGTTTTATACGCTCGCATCGGGCTATGACGAGGTCGTCCAATCTTGCACCAAGGAAAGACTTGATGCTGTGGCTGACCACAGGAAGAATAGACCCGCGGCACTCTCTACGCCCCGGTGTAGCCTCGTGACGTGCGTAGGTGCCGAAGAGAATTCGGGGGGGTAATCCTTCCTCGGATGTCAACAGATCAGCATCGTCCTCCGTGGACATGCCACACCGGGACGCCTGCTAGGATGTCATAGTCGGCATCAGGATTGCCCATTCCCGGAGCCAACTATTATTATCGCATAGGCAGTGTCAAAAATGAAATAGCGAGAGCAGCGAGCGAATGGAGCGACGAGAATGCAAAGGCACACCGCAGCGCTAGCATGGCAATTCGGGCTGACAATACGTAGTATGTCAACAGTAGTGGTTGGTGTCCTCGCCCGGCACTACTTCCTCGGGAGCCGAAATGTTTCGCGAGTAGCGTCTGGCTGCATATAGCGCCGAGGTAGCATGAGGCCTGGGGCCACTAAGGAGTTGAGTGCCATGCATAGAAGTATAAGGGGATACACGTACTACCTCTGCCAGTGGTATGAGGACGATGGATGACATCCCCTCCGCTCTAGAGTATTCTCCCTTGACGACCTTCGTCAACCGAAGTGACATGCACAATGCATTCCACCAATGTCGCCACTGGCATGTATGTACATCTAGAGCTTCCACCTGGTTCGTGACGCCGTCACGGTTGTCCGCTAGTCCGAGGAAGTTTGAGCGCCCCCTTCAGCCACGACACACGCTGTCGCGCAGCGTCCGCGCTTTTCTCTGGCAGCATACATGGCGCTGGATGGCAGTACCTTCAGAATCATGGCTCAGTGACCTTCACCATGCTCCGCAACAGCTACCAATCTCCCTCTTGTGGATGCCCAAAGTCCTGTGCTTATCAAGACGTGTGCCGAGGGCCTACATGCATCGCGCCGTGCCTACATCTGCGGTCAGGTTTCCGACCTTGACATCTTCGGGTGCTGTGATGCCAGTCCCCATGCTGGAGATCATAAGCTTGGAGCAATTCCACTCTGACGCGGTGCGGTGAGCCTGGCCTGTGCTCACTGCTGTCCCTGCGTATGACTTTACCATCGCAGGCCGTCGTCTTATGGAGTCCAATCCTCGTACTTGTTATCAGGATGGCATGTACCCATGTCCGGCACTCCCGCTACATGATCGCGGACGTTTCAGTGACGCCTCCACCATCGCGACTCGGACTGAGTCGGAGTGATGTCAGCGAGTTGAAAGACCACCGCTGACGCCTGGAGGCTTCTTGAATATTTTTTCCTCCCAGGTTTCAACCATGGTGCCCAGCCAGAGGCTAGTGGGCCAAGGCGAATTGATGGATCATCATCAATACTTCCGTAATCTATCTGCGGTCTGCATCTTTCTCTCGTCAATTATATCTCGAGGCGCTGTTCTGTATAAAATGCAATCAAAATGGATGCGGTGTGGGTCCGATGCAGACCGTGGTGCAACAGCAACCAGCATACCAAAATGCTCTTCGTTCTCGCGCTCCTCTCTGCTGCCTTGGCGCCCCAGCTTGCTAATGGACAGGCAACAATCCCTCGTCTGGGGGGTGTCAACACTGCGGGCTTTAAGTTCACGATGGTACGTGCATGAGTGATCAATGACTGGTTTGCACTGACAACGATGACTCACCGTAGTACGCCAATGGTAGCTTCCGACACACCGACCGTGGTGCGCAACTTCGAGTACCACACAATTCTACCTAGATACCAAGCTCTTGGCAGCTGCCCCGCCCACGTGGCAGTACGCCCACTTCTCTGCTGAGGGTGCCAACCTCTACCGTATTCGTGAGTCGTTTCGACGGTGAAGAGTTTGTCCCTCATCGTGACATTGCCTCTCTACAGCATTTGCTTGGCAGCAGATGACGCCGACTCTCGGTGGCCCGATTAATAAGACCTTCTTCGACGACGAGTACAACCCCGTCGTCCAGGCCGCTCTCGCGTCTAGCCCGGACGCATATGTCATCATCGATGTGGTGCGTGGTGGCAAGGTTATCTTACAACCGTGGTGTGAAGCCTTCCGCTCGTAGCACAACTACGCGCGCTGGGACGGCGGCATCATCTCACAGGGCGGCCCGACCAACGAGCAGTACGCTTCGCTCTGGTCTCAGGTCTCCGCGCTGTACGCGGACACTCCCCGTGCCCTCCTGTAAGTCCGCATATGTATCCCCCACCTCGGTTTCGGATATCAACTTGACGCACAATTTTCACAGTGGCCTCATGAACGAGCCGCACGACCTCTACGTTTCCATCTGGGCAAAGTCCGTGCAGGCCGCCGTCAACGCGATCCGGGCCGCGGGCGCGACGAACTACTTGTTGCTCCCTGGCTCGAATTTCACCTCTGCACAGCACTTGCCCACTGGTGCTGGCCCGTACTTGCTGAACGTCACTGACCCACTCGGCGGCACGGACAGGCTGATCTTCGACGGCAAGTGCACCAACTCACTTCAGCTCGTGCGGCTGTCTCATTGACTACTGCGCGCGTAGTTCACAAGTACCTCGACTACGACAACAGCGGTACCCACGCTGAGTGCACTACGGTACGTTCCATTTTCACCGATACGCCTGAGAGGCTATGCGTCTCAAGGGAGAATATCTAGAACAACATTGTGGCCCTCGAGGACCTCGTCTCCTGGTTGCAGCAGTACAACCGCCAGGCAATCCTCAGCGAGACCGGTGGCGGTGACACTGCAAGCTGCGACAAGTAGTGCGTATCCCGACCTACGTCTCATGTCAAACTCGAAGGCACTGACACGCGTTCTATATCAGCCTCTCCCAGGAGCTCGCGTACGTCAAGTCGGCGTACCCCACCCTCGTCGGCTTCTCCGTCTGGGCCGCCGGCTCGTTCGCGACCGACTACGTCTTGTCGATGACACCCTACACAAACGGCACGGACCAGCCGTTGTGGGACGTCGCTGGTGAGTAGAGCCGTCACGGTCGCGCACACTTTTGCAGATGTCTGACTGTGGGTCACTGTTCTAGTGAAGCCGAACTTGCCCGCGCCAGCCTAATTGGGGCGATGGATGGTATTCGCCCTTTCGTTCTGCGAGTGCACTCAACAATGTAATCACGGACACTTGCATGTGTACTCAAGCAGATAGCTGCCTACCCCAGGCGCAGTGGTTATATGGGCCGCAAGTTGAGTAACCTAGATGTGAGGCTCATGTCACCGTGAGGAACTTGAAGGCGTACAGAGGAAAACATGCCGCTTGCGTTCTATCGATGGCTGCGCACTTCTGGATCCCTTCCATCTTCGGGATGGCCCCCATTGTTCTCATAGTGTCCTTTGAGCTCGTGCAAACGCTAGTTGGCGAAAGCGAGGCTTGAGCTCCAATAGCACGTAAGATACAGCAGATGGTACACAATGCTCATCGACTCAAACAGAAAGAGTTCCCAAGTCACAGTGTAGTACTACGTTCTCATTCCGGTCCGGCGAGCAGGATTCTGGCATAAGCTCCTCCTGGGTGATCTGTCACCTCAGAAGGACTCGAGGAGAGGACTGGAGACGCATATACTTCAGCTTCAACGGCGTCGTGTAACTTGCATAGTGGACTCACATGGACTGCGGCCATCTGAATACGTTGCCGGGGTCGAGTTCTGTCTTTATTTGCTGTAGACGGTCCAAGCTAGACGCAGTCAGTTCCAATAACATTTCATATGGAAAGAGGGCAGCATACTTGGTTCCATAATACAACTCCTGCCACTCCGGCGTGGGCAGACGCGGGTCAGCATAGTTTGGGTACGACCTAACGACCAGTCATCCGACTCAATCTAACGACAGAATCCCATGCATTTCGCGACGCACCCGTAGTTGAATGTTTCCGGCACATTCGCCGTAATAGAAGCTATGACGCCATCTAAGAAAGCGAAGCCCTCTTTCGGATAGGGCGGCTCGTGATTGGAGCTCGACGCATATGCCTGCCGGACGGTCATCAATGAGAAACCCAAACTTCTCCGCCTACAGACGTGCATTACCTGTATATCCCACAGGATGTCGCGGTGAGAGTACGCTGTCGCGTTGGTAGGGAGCTGGACAACCTGCGAGGTTGCTCCGCCCCACAGCTGGAGTTGCACGTACCAGCCCTGGATAAATGCCACGATGAGCAAGCGGCCATCATTGAAAAGGCTGAGCGCACCGCAGTGGTCGTATACCAGCCTTCAACAGACAACCAGCGCGCCAGCGCGGTGATCGCCTCGTCTGGCAATGCCTCGTTAGACGGCGTCATGAGGCTCTTGGCGTAAAACGTGTTGTTGTCCAACGCGACACTCTCCGGCGTGCTCGCGAGGGGGCCGCTTGAGAAGAGCTGCAGGTTCTGCAACCATGACGTTACGTTGATCTGGCCTGGAGATAAAGGCGCTGGCTACAGTACGCATGCATATGGTTTGTCAGTCACAAGGGCAGCGAGGGCAGAAATGCCAGTCGAATAGCCCATACCATGGTGTCCAGAAAAGGAGTGAGGATCCCTGCGAAATTTTGCGGGCTGCCGTAGTAGGAGCCGCTTAGCTTGAGCAAGAGTTCGCATGTCTTTCGGCCCTTCTCGAGGCGGAGTTCGACTCCCAGCTCCTTTGGGATCGGAGCCGAGATAGTGAAATTTTGGTAGGTAGATATGCCCTTGATGGCTTGATCCAATGGCAGTGACCACTCATAGCTGAAGAAAGTGGGCTGTGCGGGGGCGGGGTACGTCCGGAAGTGGAAGTGGGTGATGATGACTCTCACAGTATGTACCTTAACAAGTTGTTTAATGTAGCGCCACCGCGCGCACTCTGCTTCAGAGGTGGAACGACGAGACAACTAAGCTCATAGATTGTAAGTCTGGCGGCGCGCGAGGTACGAGCGCTACGGCAGAGTGATGTCTACGAGCGCAGGACAGCGAGCGTCTAAGACACTTCGTTCTCGCTGTCACCCTCCCTCGTCGATCTCTGCTGCAGCCAAAAACCCCGCCCTCCACTCCCTACAGTTTTTGCCTTTGTTTAAAATCCACCGGGATGCCACACAGTCCTTCCATTGCTGAAGTCTTTGTCCCTCCTTCACGAGTAGAACAGCGCTTGTCTTGACATCGCATAGCAGGCCGGCTAGTATGTCTTCGTCCAAGCGCCAGAACTTGAAAATTTTCCTAATCACAATGGATGAGGCGGGTGAGCGCTATCACCGCTCTCCTCTTACCTTCATTATCACTGTCGCCTACCTCGCAACAAGCCCCTTGCGCTGCTCAACACTGCGCATCATCGCCCTCATACTTTGCTCCTATGGATTTCCTCAACAGCTTGCGGCGCACTCCCTCCATGCCTTTCATCGGGGATTTGCGTGTCTTTACCACAGCTCAAGCACGACAGCTCACTACAGCTGCGGAGGGTGTACTGGGAGGCACAATGCTGGAGTTGGTTGGGCGACCTGGTGTCAAGCTGCAAGTTGGGTCAGAAGTCGCTATCACGTTGATAGGGGCGCGCGGCCCTTCCTTCTTTGGAGTTATCAGGTCCATCGCAGGGGCCAACCAGAGCTGGACCCTACTGCACGTGAGGGGCGAGCTAGGGGAGGATTGCCTCCTGCTCGCTCCAAAGAGTGCCACGCAGCTCCCATGGCATACGCGTTGGTTGAAGTATTGGCTCCCAGACACATGGCTCGAGGCGTTCCCCACCGCACCAATGGAAGACGATGCAACAAGACACGCAGCACCTCCACGATCTCCCTCCCCACCTGCACCACCAGTGCCAGTCGCTCCACCCCCATCATTCACCACGAGTGACTCCGAGTCTTTCATGAACGCCACCGCTCAGCTCATAGCCAACGAGCAGGCGACACAGCTGAAGGCCTGGCTACGCAAGGGATGCCCAGGCCAGGCGCACAGTCTAGCCGAGCACATCGACCTGGTGCAGAGTATGAACGATGCTCGTCAGGCGATCCTAGAGCACGAACACATCGAGCAGGACTACGCCAATTACTACGGACAAGAGAGCAGCGTGCAGGAGGTCTCGGAGGATCCCAAGGGCCCAGACTCATACGCTGACATGCGTTTACCTTACTGAAAGCGAAGTAAGACTCGTTCACCATCCACATGCCGGACAAATCCACATTCCTTCATACAAATCTTTCCACACAATCCACGGTCTTTACTTGGTCTTCTTGGATGCGAGTTCCAGTACGTAATACACGGGTGCCATACAACATTCCATATGCAATGTATGTACACGGCTCAGGGAGGATTGCGTCTACCCACCACACCACACCCTTGTATATGCCCGTCCCACCCTCGCGGCTGACTCGGACCAGCGGGACGGACACTTGGACTTGCGTCGGAGAGCCGCGCCCTCCGGGCGCGGGCTGTCGCCCATCCCCGCATTTTCTATCCAATGGCAGTGACCACTCATAGCTGAAGAAAGTGGGCTGTGCGGGGGCGGGGTACGTCCGGAAGTGGAAGTGGGTGATGATGCCGAAGGAGGGTGCCGCTCCACGCAATGCCTGAGAAGTATTTCATCAGCATCTGGGGTTAGTTCGCGCAGGTATCAGTGGTAGACTTACCCAGAACAGGTCAGGATAGTCTGCGTCCGATGCCTGCACAATTGTCCCGTTCGCAAGGACTACTGTCGCGGCGACCACATTGTCGAGAGTCAAGCCCCAAGAACGGCTTGTGACACCAAATCTGCCCTCGGCCGTTCAAGATGTCGCACTTAGACGGCTGCCGTAGATAGCACTTACCCCCCAAAACTAGCATGACCGCCAATACCGACGAGAGGGCAAGTCCCATGAGGAATTGCCCGACCTCCCTGATCGAACAATGCAATGGCTATATCACCTAGACGATTACCAGCGCCGACGACAGCAGTGCCAGTGTTTTGGTCGACTTTTATTTCCTTGATTTTTGACAAGTCAATCACCAGGTGGCCATTTACACCACCCAGACCGTAGCCAGCGTAGGAGTGACCGCCCGAGCGAGCATTGACTAGGGGATCGAGCATCATAGTATCGATAAAATGTACTAGAAATATAGGTAAGGTGACTCACCAGCAATTCCTAAGAGCGCGGCAGCCTCGACTAGCACGGAAACGTCTTCTGTACTTGATGGGTACGCAACTGCAACTGGTTCGAAATGCAGGCGGAGGTTGAATGGGCGCGATGCATTCTGGTAACCGGGCTCGCCCTGAACAAAGTACTCGATGCCTTCGCTCTCGAGGACCGACTGAAGGAGGCCCGCGCCTCCGAGTCCGGCGACGCCTCCAAGCGCTGAGAGAGCGATACAAGCAAGCGTCAAAAACAACGAGTGCATACCGACAGGTGCAGAGACTGTTATGAACACTAGCAGACCAGACCTTTTTATACGCTCGCATCGGGCTATGACGAGCTCGCCCAATTACGGCATCTCTACGTCCAGGTGTAGCCTTGTGACGTGCGCAGGTGGGCCGAAGATACTTCAGGGGGGTGATCCTGCTTCAAATGCCAACATATTAGCATCGTTATCCGCGGGCTTGCCACACGGGGACGTCTGCCACGATGATAGTGGGCTTCGGGATTGCCCTTCTGTCGATTGTCCTGTCGCATAGACGGCGTTAACTATCAAATGGCGAGGGCAGCGAGCGAACGGTGGCGACGAAAACGCAAAGACACACCGTGGCATGGGAATTCCGGCCGCCGATACGTAGTACTTTGTCGTAAGCAGTGGTCGGTGTTCTCGCCCGGCAATCACGTATTGGGCAGCTGTCGCCACTGGCATGCCTCGAGCTTCGAGGTATACGCCTTCGGAGACGCAGAACTGGGCCTCGAGGACAATGACCACCTGCCCACAAACCCCAGTAGGCGGCCTTGCATATACTATACTTTGACCGTGTAAGTGCTGATGCTGTCCGCGCATGGCAGAGAAATAGCACTGACACTTCGAATTCGAGTGTAGCCCCTTCAAAGCTTATCCCTGCTTCCGCGCTCCCGGATGAGAATTGTCCTGTATTGATATGCTTGACAGGGCTAACAATAACTCTTGCTGCATGTCTTCGGCTCAGGCTTCCATGCCATGATATTAAAAACACGAGTTTGACGGACAGAAAGGGCAGAAATCCCCGCCGTGAATTGGTAACCTCCGCGCGGTTAGTCGTACTGTCGGACGGACTGCCGCGAGTACGTCGAGCGTTCGACTGCATGACTGTACAGTGTACGGGGCCCCGGGCATGGGCTCACGGCACTACGGTGATCACAACCTCGAAGAGCATCGTGTGCACCGAACCAAGCTTGCACTTACCAAGTTGTGTATCCCACATAACTGATGGGCAGTGAAAGTTATCACCTATTTATCACCACCGCTGAATGAGCTGTCAGAGGCCCCTCAACTTCCAGAGGTTTGACAACGTCGCCACCATCTGACCAGCGCGAAATTGGAATATGGCCACCGTGACGGCGGCTGAGCCGGTGACGGTGGCGGTGGGTGGCTTTGAGTACTGCGAGCTTTGATTGCACCGCATCAGAACCCCCAAAACCTTTGTTGTGGCTTGCGCTGAACGTCGCGCAGCGGTTGCTTGTTCGTTTGGTGGATGGATCATGCGACAAGCTGATGAGGGAAGTTCTGCAATGCTGGCAATGAGCTGTCTTCGAGGCTTAGTTATGGCGACATTTCCCCACCTTTCGCCACATCTGGCCTTGCCGCAACACCTCAGGCTATGATCCCCACTTCAGCTCCTTGAGGCCAAGTCCGAGAAGCACTGCCTGGCTCGTGTACGTCACAATGACCTGAGAGCAAGAGGGTTCTGGATGTAGTCACTAGCATCCGGGGAACGAGGCATATAGTTTAGAGGTGTGATATAATATTGGCAACAAGTCCGAGGCAGATTAAGGGTAGGCGGGCCGAAGAGACGCATTTATTGCAAGGACCGGTCGTGTTGCAAGGACCGGTAGATGACTGTCACGGTAGCGGTGCCATCGGGGATTATAACCTGAACTTGTACTAGGGGCTTACTTAATAACCGGCGACTCGGGGAGCGATGTTCATAGTCTCATAACACCTCTCAGCAAATCCGGAAGAGCCCTGAAGGGTTTTTGTTCTGCCTCGCACTCCCAGCGTATTTGCTTGTATTCATGAGTGATTTCTCCAATGCTGTGTTCACGAGGAGTATTAACTGGCTCCGAACCCTTGGGGATGACCCTAACCATGTTGTAAGACCAGCGGCGTGGGAAGACAGACGGGGGCGGTGGCCACAAGAGGCATGCGGAGTCGCAGGGAGTCGCCCGTCGCGATCGCTGTTTGAGGCCACAGCAGTCGCCTCCGACCCACGCGTTCTGACGCGTCCAAGCGCGTCCTGTCGCGACCACTATGTCTGAGCAACCTTTTGATCCTGCCGACCTCTTCACACCGACCAAGGCCACTTCTTCCTCCCCTCCAGATCCCCAGGACAGCCCCGACGGGCCACCAAGCGCTGCTGACGGCCCTCCCACCTCTGATGACCCAATCCCGGTCTTCTCGCCCTCCGGATCCCCTCTCACAGAGACGGATGACATTGCGCTGGTAGAAGGCATCTGCGTGCCTCAGACGGAGGGCGGGGCATTGTTCTACATCGAGGTCCCCGAATTACCGGAGGAACAAAAAACCCTCTACGAACCGGTTTTTGGAGACCAATCCCTAGTGTCCAACTCTACTTTCAATCTCGACGAGTTCACGGACATTGCTGGAGAGCACAAGATTGATGGGGTGCTGTACTACTTTGCGCGAGCCCCCGACGGGATCCTCCACAGGGTGAGTGTCATGACGCTCTCGGCCTCCCGTCAACAATACCTCCCGCGTCGCTCCATTCGAGCGTACAGTGGCATCTCGGTATCTCCTGTGGTTTTTGCACATCTCTAAGCTGTCCCCTCCTCACCTACAATATCTGACCACTCGCCACAGTTCCCGGCGGACATCCTCAACAAGAGACGTCCTAATCTCGTAGAAGAATACGGTAACTTCACTCCTTCCTCAAATTGCGTACCCATCACTGATTGTGAATGCAGAAGAGGCAAAACAGGCCGGCTCTCTGGACCCCTTTGACCCCTCAGCAACTTATGTTCACATCAAGTCGCGAATCAGACTCTCGTTGCACCTCAAACGAGCCGCGCCGAAGAAGTCACGTCTTAAGAGTTCAAGCCCGGACGAACTTGCTGCGAGCTACCGGTCCGATTCGGACGTCCCTTCATCGCGTACGCATGGACGCAAGGGCACACGGGGCGACAAGAAGGCTACAAGACAACTGAAGCTGCCATTCAGCCCGAAGAAAACACGCCCGCAGGGTCGTGCGGTCGTCGCTCCGGCCTCAGACGAGGACAGCGATGGCGATGTCCGAGAGATTTCTGCGCCTCCGCGGCGTTCGACGCGCGCTAAAAGGTCGACGAGGTCTAACCTCAATGACGCGGCGTTTGTAGCAGACTCCGAGGAGAACTCGGACGATGAGTCTTCCGATTCGGGCGAAGAGGAGTATGGCGGAAAGCGGAGATCTTCGAAGCGGGTTGTGAAGAAGCCAAAGAAGAAGAAGGGCACTCGTGCTGAATACGGACGCTTCAGGCCTATCGCGGATATGGAACTAGACGAGGAGGTTGACGAAGAGAGCGCGGTGTTGAGGATACACAGGAGAACGTGCGAGAAGTGCCATACGCTACCTACGCATCAGGCGCTGGTCGAGGCGAGAAAGAAGAAGCCCGGCAGACGGAAGAAGAAGGGCAGCGACGAAGAGTCGAGTGAAGACGAGATAGAACGTCTGGAGGCCCTGGGAGGCTGGGTGAGATGGTACGCCCTATCTTGTATGCATATTTGTACGTCGGCTCGACTGTGCTGACCTTGCACGTAGCTTGAAGTGTCCGGTGGCGGCGCACTGGGGGTGTCTCGCGAAGACCCAGCGGGACGAGATCGTGAAGGCGGCGTTCGAGCGCGACAAAGCGGAGTGGCAGGCTGCCAAAGACAGAGCGCTTGAACAAGGCGAGGAGTTCGACGCCCCGCAGCTGGTCAAGCGGATGGAGCTTGAGCCTGGGGAGTCCACGGACTTCGTTTGCACGTCATGCATGAAGGGCGGCGTTTGTATGGCCTGCAGGGAACTGGTTGTCAAGCCAGATGTGCCAACTGAGGAGACGAAAGAAGAGAAGCCTCTGGCCCCTGCTGGCGACGCCCCTTCAGGCGACGTCGAGATGGCAGACGCCACTGGTGAGTCGACATCGGAGAAGCCGCCTGTGAACGAGAAAGAGGAAGAGAGCACCGAAGATACTAAGGAGCTCGCGTTCCGGTGCATCACTTGCAAACGTCTCGCGCACTACGCGCACTTGCCCATTCCCGCAGGCTGGGACTACGATCCGGACGACGTGAAGGCGACCATGCTGGCGGATCACTACCAGACCGCGACGAACTGGCAGTGCGGTGATTGCTCGTCCTTCGTCTATGGCGTCGAGCATATCCTGGCGTGGCGGCCCTATCCCGAAGACGCGGTCGAGCCTCCTCGCCCCGCCGGTGAGCCGGCCAACTACAAGGCAATGCTGCCCCGCGAGTACCTTGTTAAGTGGGCGGACAGGAGCTACAGGCGGACTTCGTGGGTCCCGCATGGCTGGTTGCTCGCGACTTCAAGCGCAAAGCTCAAGAACTTCCTCCTGGGAGGCTCCAAAATCCCGCTCCTTTCAGAGCCTGTAGAAGAGGAGAAGGCCCAAGAGCCCGACGCCAGCCAGGGCCCCTCCTTCGAGATAGGTAGGGAAGACTCCGCCGACGTCGCTGCGAAGGATGAGAAATTACCTACCTCTGTTCTGGATCCTAACCGGGACGCACAGCGCAAGATCCCGCCTGCGTGGAAGCGCGTTGATCGCGTCTTGGATGTACTACTGTGGCGTCCGGAAGGGAGGCTCGAAGCGAAGAAGCAGAAGCAGAATCGTGGACGGAAAGGCAAGGGAAAACGCAAGGGGAGAGGGAAGAAGCACGAGGAGACAGACGACGAAGACATGAGCGACAACGATCCCCAGATGATGGCAATCCGCCGAGACCTCGATGCCGTTTACAATCTTGGAGAACAGCCGAGCCAGGATCTCACTGAGACAGTCGAGGAGTACGAGAACAGAACGGGGGACGAGCTCGAACTGGATGACGCACATCTCGTAGTATGGGGCTTCTTCAAGTGGGATGATCTGGGGTATGACAACGGTAATCTTTCCTTCGCTTCCTCATGTCAATTTGTATCTCATGTCTGCTCTCCAGCATCGTGGGATTCTCCACCACGCCCCGGAGACAGTGCTTATGCCGCATTCCAGGCGGCCTTCGAGCGATACCTGGCTGCTCGCGCAGTCACGGTTCCGCTGAGGAAGAAATCCGAGCTGGACATTTTCGACAACGGCCGCCAGAAGAATGCGTGGAGGAAGAAGTATGCCTTCACGCATGAGAAGCAGCCACAGAACGGTCAGGATATTCAATTCAAGCTGATGCCGTTCCAGATCGACGGTGTCAACTGGCTGTGCGATAACTGGTGGAACCATCAGAATTGTATCCTCGCGGATGAGATGGGCTTGGTGAGTCCGTCTAGTGCTCTCAGCCCTCGTGATACTCAAACTGCACGTTACGCATACAGGGCAAGACAGTCCAGATCGCTGCTTTCATCGGCCACGTAGCCTCGCGGCATCAGGCGTTCCCAGCCCTTGTGGTCGTTCCCAACTCCACAATTTCGAACTGGGTGCGTGAGTTCGAGCGGTGGGCGCCGAATCTGCGGGTTGTGCCGTTTTACGGGGAGGCGAAAGCCAGGGATATCATCAAGCGGTACGAGCTCTTCCATCCAAAGGAGAGCGTGCCATCAGACGAGACCGGGGCGAAGTACCACGTCCTTGTGACGACATATGAGACTATCACCAACCCAAAGGACTTCACTCCCGTGTTCAAGAACACACCTCGATGGGAAGTCCTCGTCGTCGACGAAGGCCAGCGACGTCAGTGTTCTCTTGGCTTCACATCTTCCTGGCATTTATGATTTAGCAGTCAAGAGTGATGCCAGTCTCATCTTCAAGAAGCTCAAAGACCTCAACACAGCGCATCGCGTGATCATGACCGGGGTATGCCCAACGTTTCGTCACGTTGGTCCCACTCTGATGTCGACCTCAGACACCTCTCAACAACAACATCAGGGAGTTATTCAATCTCATGAACTTCCTGGATCCCGGAGAATGGACTGACCTCGTCGGCTTGGCAAAGCAGTACGAAGAGCTCACCGAGGACAAGGTCAAGGAGCTCCATACGAGGTTGAAGCCATACTTCTTGCGACGAATCAAGTCTGAGGTCCTGCAGTTGCCACCGAAGGTCAGTCTTACCCATCAGCACATAAGCAACGTACTGAGCCTTCGGTCACAGAATGAGGTCATTGTTCCCGTCAGCATGACACCGCTCCAGAAAGAGGTCTACCGGTCCATCCTGAGTAAGTGTCAAACGCATAGACTGGGTCACGCGTTTGACGACCGAACCAGGTCAGAACTTGGGTCTCCTTCGCAACCTTGTGGCGGGTTCTGCTGGCGCTCGAGTTAACGCCGCAGTGAGCAAGTCGAATATGAACAATATGCTGATGCAGCTGAGGAAGTGCGTAGTTCCATTCGAGCTCACCCTACTCAACTGACAGCCTTGTAGGTGTTTGCAACACCCATACCTTGTGTCGAAGGAGATCGAGCCCAAAGGTCTCTCTGTCGAGGAGACGCATGCCAAGCTCATCGATGCAAGCTCGAAGCTTGTATTACTCAAGGCACTACTGCTTCAACTGCGAGAACGAGGACACCGCGTGCTCCTGTTCAGCCAGGTCAGTGCATTCAGTTTGATGCAGTGCCTTTTCACTCACGACTACGTAGTTCTCCATCGCGCTCGATGTGATCGAGGATTTCTTGGTCGGAGAAGGGGTCAAGTACCTCCGTTTGGTACGTTCAATGTTTCCCATTTACCGACGCTGAGCTCATGTGCTACCCCAGGACGGCAATACCAAGCAAGCGGATCGTCAGAAAGATATGGATAAGTTCAACAAGCCCGACTCAGATATATTCATCTACATCTTAACGACGCGTGCGGGGGGTGTCGGCATCAACCTCTGGTCAGCGGACACGGTCATTATTTTCGATCCCGACTTCAACCCACACCAGGTTTGTCCCGCTCTCCCTCGCATACAATGTTATGGCTGACGCACTGAACAGGACCTACAAGTAAAGTTCCCATAGCATCCCCTTCGTCATTGCCACTTACCCGTGATGACACAGGCTATCGCTCGGTCATATCGGTACGGTCAGAAGAAGACGTGTCTCGTCTTCAAACTGATGGTCAAAGGCTCGGCTGAGGGTGAGTCTACTATCGCATGCCCTCTCCATGCTGACTGATCAGAAGCCTTTCAGACAAGATCATGCAGACCGGCAAGAAGAAGCTCGTACTTGATCACCTCATTGTACAGCAAATGGACGACGACGATGGTTCGAAGGAAGATGTCCAGTCCATTCTGATGTTCGGAGCGCAAGCTCTCTTCGAGGAAGAGGAGAATGCAGAGGATCGTCAAATCCACTGTCAGCAGCTTGCCTGTCTTGTTGTGTCACAATAAGCTGACTCTTAAACAGACTCTGAACATGACATCGGCAAGCTGATCGAGCGGACGGAGAAGGAGGGCGATCAAGTCGAATCCGAAGTCAGTGCCAACCAGGCCTTCTCCTTCGCTAAGATTTGGTCTGCGGACAAGGACGAGCTAGAGGAAGTCCAAGATGACGTGAATGGGGATCAACTAGACTCTTGGGCACAGACGTTGGAGCGCATAGCCGTAGAGCGAACGAAGACCCAAGCGGCCGAGATGACTGGTCGGGGTGTTCGTCGCAAGGCAGCCGCTGTATTCCCCCAGGTATGTGGTCCGCCCACGGCCAGCACATACAGCTCACTTTCCTCATTTAACAGCAAGATCTCGGTCCAGACGATCCGGACGCACCATCCAAGAATGGCAAGAAGCCCGGCAAAGGCAAGGGCAAGGGCAAGAGCAAGAGCAAGAAATCCAAGTCTGCCATCTCGGATGATTCAGACGCATATGCCGCACCTGGAAGCGCTTCTGAAAGTGACAGCGGCGCGAGTCATGCGATGTCCGTGCAAGGTGACGATATCCTCGCAGAACTCAAGGCGAAGCATGTGCCCGTGATTTCTGGGCCGAACCCGCTTGAAGATCACCGCAGACACACTAACTCGACCCCCCAACCGCTCTTGCCCATTCAGAACACGAACGAGCCTCGATGCGGGCTGTGCGGCAACTACCATGGCGATCAACCGTGCGCTATGACAGAGAGTTCGGAGAACTTGGCTCAGTATAGGCTCATGCTCCTTGTTCACGCGGGTGATGAACCCCTTGAGGATCGCGTACGTGGCTCTGCTTACTGTAACTTCACTTTGTCCTTCACTTCTTCCTCCATAGCGCGCCGCTATACAAGTTATCGACGAGACCCTACACAAGCGGGGAATGATGCACCTCATATATGGCCAGCCGATGCACTTGGTAGAGCGAGCAGCGAAGGAGGGCAAGCCTTTGCAGAAGAAGTCTAAATTAGAGACTCCCCTGCCGTTCGGACTGCTGGGGCGTAGCTCAGTGCCGACGTCAAGCAAAGTCAACGGTAACTCAAGCAACCCACAAAGCGCGAAGCCTAACGGAAAGTCGCATGCGTCGTCTGCGAAGGTAGACTACGCTCTTTCAATCGGACATTCAGACAAGCCCCGGACTGTACCCCCGCTCCCCCGTCATAGCAACGCTAGCGAGGGCGTTGCTGGACCCTCGAAACGCCCCTCTTCTCCTCTCGTCCCGCCTGAGTCGTCGAAGGTCAAGAAGGTCAAGAATGTCGGGGCTCTTGGTTGCCCGGTGTGCGATGGCATGATTCACCACCTAGTCAAAGACTGCCCGGAAGTGAAGGCGGGTCCCAAGAGGTGCGAGACATACTCCATTCGTGACGCGTCAGCCGTATCTGACGAGTCCATTGAAGGGTGAAGAAGGCCATCCGCAGACTCGAAGACGACCCACTCCACACGACGACTGTCAACGCACTCCGTCACATACTTGTGAAGCAGCAGAGGAAGGCTCTGGCGAGCGCTGCGCCCCCACCAGCATCTGCTATTGAACTGAGCGATTGATAATGATACATAATCTCGTAATACTCTACTTTTCATATCCCAATGATATCTGCTTGTAGTCATCATTATTTCGTGCATCTATACAATTCACTCTGTTTGTCTCAGACTCTTTGCCTGACGGTATGACGGTTGTCGACGCTTTGTGCTAGTCTCCGTTGCAGACCTGAAAAGCCGGCGAGCGTCTTTTATGGCTTTGTGCCCAGTATGATCGACACTTTGACGCGATCCCAGTCACAGTCCCCGCCGTATCAAGGCGCTGTTTCTACCGTCGCATTGTACATCTCATTGGCAACGAATTTGACGGTACATGTATAAATAGGCCAGCGAGAGCCTAGCAGTGCGTCTTTGCCTCTCTCTCTTCACCCCCCTGTGAGCGAAGCTACGATGGTGAGTAGAAATATTTAAGGTGAATTTGGCCTGATTACGATATCCAAGTCCCGTGAGTGTGTGGACCGCCCGACATGTGGCAGCCTAGGGGACGAGCGGTGGCGTCCCGAACCCACGAAACCAACTTTAAACCCTACCATAACAAGCCCCCACGATTCCTCTAGCCCGGCCGATTCCACAAGTCGGACAATCGCCATCGAGCCAGCTGGTGATTCTTTGATGGTCAAGGCACAAGTCAAAGGCTATAGCATGCAGTCCGACGCTCAGAAATGGTCGACTCCCCCTCCAGGTGCGGCGGTATGCCTCCTCAGCGCTGCTCACCCAGTTTTCACACAATTGCCTTCTAGACGGCACGTGGTCTCCCACTACCGCTGCCGGCTCAGCAGCATCCAAAACTCCCCAATCCCATATCCCAAGCAGCCTCAAGCGCCCCCGCTCTTCATCCAACGCTATGGAGTCCCTGCCTACAGCGCCCAAGCTACGCGGCGACATCATTTTAGAAGTCTTCACGCATAAGAGCCTGAGGTTCCCTGGGGCACCCATCAACGAGGATTCCGAGTTCGGAGACAATGAGCGTCTGTCTGTCGTGGGGGAGAAGGTGCTGGAGCTCGCCGTGACGTCTGCGCTCTTCAACAAGCGGCCGATGTTGAAGGCGGAGGAGATAGAGGTGCGCCACTGATGAGACTTTTCAGGACACGACAGTGATCTCTTGCGATCTAGATACATAGACACGAATCTCTTACAGACGAGAAGATTGAGAATTGGGTCGTCGCTTACAAGATGAGGGAGAAAGTGCGATGCAGTCCCGACGCGGTGTCGTCGCTGTCCACTGCTAAGGTGGCGTAACAAGCTTTCTGTGGCATGTTCGTATCTCACCGCATTCACAGGAAGCGCGGCTTCTCTTTTACTCGTACGTGGGCGGGATCTTCGCCCAGAATGGAATGGAGGTCGTGCAGAACTGGATCGGACAACTGGTTGATCCCGACTTTGAGCCCCAGGCCACTCAGGCTTATGAAAGCGAACCTTTCAACGCTTTCAAGAAAGTCAAGACTGAGGCTATGTCGCCACCACCTCCGAGCATGCCGCCACCGCCGGCTCCCATGCAGCCACCTCCACCTATGCCAATGCCTGTGCCCACGCTGAATCCTCTCGCTCCTGCTCAGCCGCAGACGGCCTTTCTGCCACTCTTCAATCAAACTGCCAACCAGCGCAGGCTGACGGTGGAGTATCCGGCTCAGTTCGCAGGTCCCGCTCATGCTGGCCGCTGGACTGTACAGTGTGTCGGTGCGTCTGTTTGATGCAACAGTGTTTGAACATCGCGTAATCCCCCGTATCTACAGTCAACAGTATCCCTAAGGGGGAAGGAACTGGTGCCAGCAAACAGCTTGCCAAAGAGGAGGCTGCTAGGCAAGCATACTACGCCATGGGATGGGCACCTCGTGCGTAAATGGGCATCTGCTACGGGACGGAAGTGACTGACGGACTTTGCAGGTGCCTGAAACTACGTATCACATCGTCTATGACCTCGTCTTTGGCCCGGGTGTATTTGTACCATCACAGTCTAGCATGGTCGAGTTCGGTTGTCGACATCAGTGTCATCGCGTCGAGACGTGGTGACTCTGGCGTCGCTTATGGAATATATATGGACGTACACTTGCATCCATATTCCGTGACATGCTAGTCTGCAATGGTTCAACATTGAGCCATTCTCATAAGCAGCAAGGTATGGTCCAGCCCACTGTAACACATTCGCCTGGGTGGAACGTCATCATAAGTGAGATACACTGGAATGCGCGGCGGACATAAATCAGAGTTGACGAGCGTATTTGGCAGCTCGGGGCGTTTGAGTGCATCTCACTTGATGCACCCTTTCCTCCAGCGAATGCATTGCGCTGGGCTGACACACCTTGTGATATATGTGAGTGGCTCAAGTCGACCGCGCGTCGGTCCTAATATCCCTTCTGCATACCCTCCGCATCCGAGATGCGAGAACGGGTGCTGGCGCACTCCCTATATACTATTTCTCATTGGGCTTCGACCACCGTCGTTCGTCGTGTCGTCAATTGTATTTGAAGGATGTCTTATTGCGTTGCGCCTCAGGTGTATTTCTTGTTCTGTCATCACAAAAACTGGTCTCAACCTCGCGCCTCTTGTAGCTTTGTATCTTGCTTTCCAAATCTATATAATACTAGCCCCCTCTATCGTGCATGTGTCCCCTTGGGGTCTGTGGCTCGAAGGCTTGCCTTGTTGACACGAGGTGGCCGCACGCCGAACCCGAGAGGCTGAGTCAAGAGCGGTAGAGCCCACCCGAGGCCGATCAAGTTCCCCGTATCGGTCGGCGAACGCGGCTAGTTGCATGACGCGAGGTGCGTGTCAGTGGACAGAGATTCCAGAGAAGGTGCGTGTTATGATCTTCGCCACTTTTTTGCTTCGGGTGGCTGAACTCAGAACGTGCAGGCCACACGGAGGCTTCGACTCGGCGTGCATGCATTGCCCTTTCGACTCGTCTGTAGGATTCGAGAAGGTCGGAGACAGGACGAGACGCGCTGCTACGGGCCTGCGATAGCGTCCTTGCAATACGGACCGCGTCTTCGACAGGCATCACAACCGCTCCACGCAGCCAAACTCTAATACGTTCCCTCGTTCATTGTGGGGACGAGGGTAAAATCCGGCACTGCCCCGAATACCCAGGTAGCTCGCCATGTTATTCCGGGTCGCAGCCAAGTCCAGAAATTCAAAACACTGCGGCGTCCCGCCTCACAGTGCGAACGTGTTTGTCATCTCGGACCTGCGTTTGTGTACCGAGGTACCATAATCAGTGCCTCGTGATATCTGTGCTTGGACCAACACCCGAGTGCAGAAGGTCGAGAGTTTCCCAACATGGACCTAGAGAACGTGAAGCACAAGGTGGTATATTGCCCTTATACTCGGGCAGCAGTGTCGCGCCAGGACATCCGCGGGCTTAGGTATGCCGTGGGCCGGTCTCTAAATGAAGATTGCAGTGTGGTCCGATGCACAAAGACTTGTACCGCACCGCTTAGGCAACAGCAGAGAAGCCAATAAGCCGGAAATTGGGCGAACCTACCGTGCTTCATGACATACGCGGCAGCAGATAACTGAGCGTGTCGGTGGTCATCAGACCACAGAGTTTAGCCTGTCGCCTTGTGGTACCAGTGGACGAGCATCTCAAATCAATCGCACAATGAATCGGAAGCGCAGCCTCGACCGTCTCGTGCTACACGGCCCATTGACCTATTGAATGCCCCTGCAGGCACATGGGAACAAAGAATCCACGCAGTGTGAGTTAGCCGCACATACGTCTACGACGATTCCACGCAACGTTACAGCGCTTTCCATATCGCTAGGCCCCTTGATCGCGAAACACGTCCAGTCGGACTGCAGCGGAACATACAGATAACCCTACCTATCGCTGAGTAATATCTCGTGCCGGTGGCTTATCCCACCTGCCGCGACGAGTTACCCTCTGCCGAGCCCGTTTTGGAATTAATCGCCTGTATGCAAGTGTCGAGTTGAGAGCCCGTTCGAAGTCCGACTAAACGGACTTCGTGATCGAGGGGCCTAGCGATATGGAAACCGCTGTAACACTCAAATGGAAGACTCGTCAATAGATGTGAGTGCGACCCATATTCCTCGAAGCGCGGCGACGGAGAGTGTGTTGGACTATTAGTATGCAGTACTCATCGGCTGTCGAGCATATATTGTGCATTGCCATATGCACATATAATACAGCTCACCGTCTTGCATGGATGCAGGTCACAACGATGGGGAAATTTGTCTTCGATTCGAGTTCCAACACCTGCGCTCTTTGCTTTGCGAGGGGCCCGGGCTCATCGGAGTAGATCAGAATCTGGTGACGCAGATAGACTACAGGGGACCGAAGCAGCGAAGCTGGGAATAAACTGCCGGGCGTGGATATTGGGGAAAAGCGATGACTGATATGACGGGGAGTCTGACAAATGCACCGGAATACCGATAGCTAGGGAAAGGGGTTTGGCCGCCCGTGAGCGGTGTTACGCCCGGGTTATGAGGCGGGCGACCTGTGTCACTATCGCGGATCTCGGTGGAATGACTAATGAGCGTCGTTTGCGACAACTGGGATCGCGGTGGCGAGTGCGCACTCGTCTGCGGGTCCTTCCGCAACTACCACTACTATCTTCTTTGCCTTCCGACCCAGCCCCTGCATCGCCCACCCAGACAAGGAAACATAGGAAGGGATTACGGTTACTCGGCCGGCCCAAACTAAGGCCAGTCGGGGCCGCAGGGGACACCAGAAGGGACAGTTATACCGGGCAGGCGTCCGGTGCAGTGTGGCCAGCTGGCTTGGGAGTTTGTGAGAGTTTTCCCCCTTTGTCCACCCCGTTTGCTGAGTCACGTGCATGAGCAAAGCCTCAGGGCGCTTACTTGTCGTGCTCACCTCCTTCGGCATTTCACCTCAACTCACCTCCTCTCCGTCGCGCTCGGCCCTCCACCTCGCGCGTGTTCCGTGGTCTCATTCTCTTCCTATAGCCCGCAGTACTCGCCATGTCTTCTCCGAGCTCCGCTACCGCCGCACCCCGTGAACTACTCCGCCACACCTTGCCGCCCATGACGCCCTCTTCTCGGTCAAATCCTATCGACCTAACACTCGACGATGACGACCGCAACACATATCAGCCTGAAGACAGGCTGCTCAAGCGACAGTGCAACAGCTCTCGCAGTTTTCATGCTTCTTGTGAATCCATCTTAGACGAGCGTGTGCGCTCTCAATCTCAGTCTTCCGGCCTTACTCCCGTAATGTCCGCGTCCGCGATACTACCACCTATAGTCCAACCGAGTCTACCGCAAATTGCAAACCAATGGCAACATTGCTCTCCGTTTCGTGGTCCAGAGCCGCCGATGCCCTCCTCCATCCGCCCAACACCGTTCACTGGTCCATCTTCATCGACTGCTTTTTTCCCGGATCGGACGAAGCCCGGGACTACACAGTATTCTCCGATCGCGGCACCCTCGCCCTCTCGCCGCGGACTCGAGAACTCCAACGGCTCCAGTCGACAAGTGATCGACTTGACGAGCTCTCCATCTCCGCCACCTTCCGCACCGCATTTCGTAGAGACCCAGCAAGGCAACCTACCGCCCGACCTACCTCCCAAGACACCAGTATGCATTGGTCAGCTAGCTGTCACTGCGCTTGTTCTCTATCCTATCCCGTATCTCCTTGCGCAAGAGCACGTCGAATCGGAATGGGCGCCGGTTCGTCTGACCTACGAGCATACACCTCACAAGGCGGCGGGCTCGGAGACTATCCATATCAAGACACCTTCCAGCAAGTCTGCCTCCGGCGAGGTGGTGCAAGGGGAGAGCTTCGCCTTCGTCGAGCAGAAGGCTGCTACGTACTTGGGTCCCATGCTCGGAAAGGGTCTCATCCGATTAGATGCCAAAATCCGTAGGGGCATGCCCAACGTGAGTACTCCTGTATCGTATCGTTGTGTCTGCTCATAGGACCTGCAAGCTTCCCATACTACCTCTCCAACTACTCGTCTACACGCCTAAAGGCAACATTCCTGTCGTCGGGGGCTACTTGCAACAATATGGGCTTCTCCTGGACCATCCGACGCTCCCCGGAGATATTCAACGTGTCATGAGTCAATTCTACTACAACCCACACAACCCTCCGCCGGGTGGACATAACCGCAACAATCAAGCTGGTCGCCTGGGATACTCTGGGCCAGGCGGCAGCAACATGGGGCGTTGGGCTGGTCCTGGAGTGTCGGGCAAGAGTGTAGAGATCCAGCGTAGCCAAGTGGATGAGCTGTTTAAGAGTTTGCGAGATGGCGAGGAGTTGCAAGAGACCGAGCCTAGCGAGTACCCTTCCATATTACTCAGAGTTCTTAACTGACTACAGTGTTTCAACGCTACAGCGCCCGAGATCGCAACCAAGCTCTACCCTCACCAGAAGAAAGCTCTCACGTTCTTGTTAGAGCGAGAGCGAGAGCGCCCTGGGTCAGGCCCATCTGGCAAGTATTCATCCTTATGGCAAGAACGGGTGAATCCCGTCACCGGGCAACGCTCCTGGACGCACCTGATCACGCAGCGGGATATACCGCACGAACCTCAAGAAGCCAAGAGCTCAATTCTCGCCGACGACGTGCGTGTTAATCGCATGGTGGCCAAATGAAGTATGCTGAATGTTCTCTTCCGAACGTAGATGGGTCTGGGGAAGACCATTACATGTGTCTCCCTTATCGCCGCGACGATGTCCTCCGCTCACCAGTATGCAGCTACGCCGATCATGCACCCAAGCATACCCCCGGAGCCTTCGGAGCCTCCACTGACTGCCGATCACTTTGCTGGGAGCGTGTGGGGCATGCCGACGCAACACGGCAGTAGTAGCTGTCCGAAGGGCAAGGCAAAGTCCAACCGGGAGCAGGGTCGCGAGCAGGCTGGCTACGCGCGGGCATGTCGTATCAAAGTCAGGTCCCGCGCAACCCTCATTGTCTGCCCGCTGTCGACGGTCGTCAATTGGGAAGACCAGTTTCGAGAGCACTGGCGAGGCGAAGTCCAAGTTGTAGGCGGTGGCGGCGGTACTCTTCTTAGCGGAAGTAGTGCCAGCGGGACGTCTACACCGTTGTCCAGTACACTGCCCAACGGCTTTGGGATGTTCACTTTCGCATCGGGCTCCACACCTACACCGATGAAGCCGGAGCCGCAGACTGCTGGTCGCGTCCGCGAGGGAGCGCTCTTACGCGTATATGTGTACCACGGCAATGCGCGACGGCCTGACCCCACGTTCCTCGCGGACTTCGACGCGGTCATCACTACGTACTCGACTCTGGCATCGGAGTTCTCGAAGCAGTCGAAGAGTATTGCGTCCGCAGACGATGACGAAGACGACGATGACAATAGCTCGGATGGTGAGCGCTTCGAGTCTGACGAAAGGGGCAATCAATTTGGCAAGCTCTCCAGGCCGAAGAAAGCGGGGAAGAAGAGGAAGAAGTGCGGCGTGAACGGCGTGGAGGCGACGAGTCCGCTGCAAAGCGTGGACTGGTTCAGGGTCGTCCTCGATGAGGCACAGTACGTCTTCTAGCTGTATCCTTGGAAGATGATGTATGCTCATCGCTAGATGACCAGCTCCATCAAGGAGACGAGTACGGTAGCGTGTCGCGCCTCGTGCGACCTTGTAGCCGATCGTCGACTATGTTTGACAGGCACACCCGTTCAGAACAAGCTGGATGACGTCTTCGCACTCATCAAGTTCCTCCGATTAGCACCCCTCGATGACAAGGTGACCTGGACGGAGTTCATCGGCACACCGGTCAAGTATGGGCAGCCTCTAGGGATCGCACGTCTCCAGACGATCATGAAGTGCATTACGCTGCGGAGGACCAAGGAGTCGACGGCGGAGGATGGCCGCAAGATCCTCTCGCTTCCTCCCAGGAAGGACGAGCTGCGCTACCTCAAGTTTGACTCGCACGAGCAGGCGATCTACGACCAGTTCTTCACCGAGTCGAAGGCCGAGTTCAACGAGCTGTCGAATAAGAATGAAGTGATGAAGAACTATGTGGGTATCCTGCAGAAGATTCTGCGCCTCAGACAGATCTGCGACCACTTCGAACTTGTACGAGACAAGGGACTCGGTCTCATCGGCGACGCGCAAGGCCTGGAGCAGGGCGTGTCCTACGACGACGTCGTCGCGACTGTCGCGCGCGAAGGCTTGAACCTACAGCGCGCCTCCACCATCTTTGCTCTTCTCAAAGAGGCAGGCGTCACGCAGTGTGTGGAGTGTGGTTGCGAGCTCGCTGGCTCACAGGAGAGCCTTGACGGCGGTTTGGGCGAGACGGAGGGCGCTACGGGCTCAGGCAAGCGCGGAAGGAAGCCGAAGGCCTCGACGTCGCGAGCGTCTACGCGTCAGAACAGCCCTACCGCGCCACACCCCATCCTCACTCGGTGTCAGCATCTTTTCTGCGTACTGTGTTTCCGCAACTCCGTCGCTCCTGGGTGGCCGAATATCCCGCCCGAAATTGGACGATGTTGTTCTGTGTGTCAGACGGGGCTCAGCTCCTTCGACGTGGTTGAGGTCAACCCTGAAGCGGCGATGCCAGATGCGGGGAAGAAGAAGGCTATGAAGAAGGAGAAGAGACAGAAGGGCATTCTCATGGAGAATTTCCACCCGTCCACGAAAGTGCGAGCATTGTTATCTGATCTCGTAGAGCTCTCGAGGGCCAACCCGTACTCGGCGAACTACGACCCGTCGTCGATCGAACTCCAGATGGTCGACGGTGATGGCAATGCCCTCGAGAATGGCGTAGTCAAGACGGTAGTCTTGTGAGTATCACCGGTCGTCATATCCGGTGTTTCAGCTTACAGTGCGTGTAGCTCGCAGTGGACAACAATGCTTGATAAGTGAGTATCGTCCTGATGCACATGGACCAGTAAGCTGACTGCATGACTCAGAGTGGAGGACGCGTTGGAGATAGCAGGCATTCGCTATAGCCGTCTCGATGGGACGATGAAGCGCGACGAGCGAACGCGGGCCATGGATTCCCTCAAGCATGACCCTGCCTGCGAAGTGTTGCTCGTCAGCTTGAAAGCCGGAGGAGTGGGCCTCAACTTAACTGCAGCTCAACGCGTGTACTTGATGGATCCGTATTGGTACGTCGGTCGTCGTACACGTTTAATCGACACTTACCTAGTACCAATCTGGTAGGAATCCAGCTGTGGAGAATCAAGCGGTTGATCGTATCGTAAGTTTTCTTTGCCTACCCCTTGCTTGATTATGCAAAACTGATGTATAATCTCGCGTAGCATCGACTGGGCCAAACACGCCCAGTCCTTACCGTCAAGTATATCATCGAGAACTCAATCGAGGATCGTCTTCTCGAAGTACAGAGGAAGAAGACCGAGCTCGCGAATTTGACTCTGGGAGGTGGTAACTTCAGCAAAGCGGAGATGCTGCAACGCCGTCTCGAAGAACTCAGCCAGTTGTTTGGGGGCTAGCTAATATATTCCTATACTAATTCATTAGACACTTGCACTTGTATGTCCTTCTTGTACCCTATTCCTTCGGGTTGTAATCGCTGTCGCGCTTTGAGCTTACTAGTCACAGTTATTACTATCACGGTATACCACAATACATGGCGATATGCGCCAGAGCACAACAAGCGACTAGAAACCGAAGTGACCGACGGATTTCCTCCCTCCCCAGGAGTAGACCAGCATCGCGGCCAGGAAGAGGCCTAGGGTCACTCCAATCCCAACTTCAATCATGCGTACACCGAGGTCGAAACTGTTGCTGTATTCTTGCGAAGCTGAGTTGTAGCTCCCGATGAGCCCACCACCATTCCCGAGAGCAGACTAAATCACGTCAGTCCGCTGACTTATGATGCAAGCCCGGAGGGAGAACGACGCACCGGAACCAGGAACAAGACCCCGGTGACCATGACTGTGAACGCAGTCCCTCCCCCAAGGCGCGACCAGATGTTACCACAGACACCAATGACCACCGAGCCGACGGCGGACACCATCTCCGGCCGATCGGAGAAGACGCGGTTGGCACCTCTGTTGGCCGCATACGCTGCGCACGAGAAGACGACCATCGCGCCCATCTGCGCGCTCTTGATCTGCTGGAGGTTCGCGAGGGAGGAGCAGAACGAGTAGAGCGGCACCAGGAAGAATGTCGTCCACCACGGGAAGGGCTGCCTCCACCACGGCCAGGTGGGGTCGCGGTAGCATCCTGAGCGGGAGCGTGTCATTCGATCAGGCTCGTTGACGAGGTACTGTAACATAGCTGGGCGCTGGGAACGGACACTGACCTTTGATTACACGGCTCTGTGCCTCGCTGATGTCAGTGAACAACCATGTGCCGGAGGTGCTCGCCAGCGGTATCGACGCATTGTTGTTGAGAAGGTAGCCGTGGTAGGCATGACTCTCCAAGAGCGTGGTGATATCTTGTGCCTTCCGAGCTTGGGGTACGATGACCAGAAAGAGCTCAGACCCAATCGTCAAGCCGAAGCCCTGTGCACCCGTTCAGCCTGCTATCTCGCTGCACGACATGAAGCGAGTTGAAGGCGTACCAGGAAGAGTGTATAGATGATGGCGTAGACCATCCTGACCGACCCACACATGATGTTCTGTGCTGTCAGCTCGAGAGCTGAAACCACTGTATATTCCTTCAAACCGACGAGCTCTCGGAGTGTGCGTGTGCCACTCACACACTGTAAAGCCAGGGAGGACAAGAACCACGCCTCCTGACGAGATGGCACTAAAGCAGAACAGCTGATGCGGTACGGTCCCGAATCCTCGAGCCGCGAACGACACGATGATGGAGACAGTGATCCTATGAACCTCATAATCAGCGGTATGCTCGCATATGTAATCGTTTATACGACTTACTCGTAGACGTTGGCGTACACAGAGCTTTTCTTGGCTGCTCGTAAGCCGAGAAGTTGCAGTATGGATGCAGCCGCCCCAGCGAGGAACATATCCAGCAGAGACCCACCGAAGGCCAGCACACAGATGATCGAGGCACAAGTGAACGCCAGGAAACAACGCAAGTACGTCGAATATAGCGGCCCCGCCCTGAGGATGCCTTCCAGCTTCCGGATCCCGTCTTCGGTGTTGAGCCTGTCGTGCAGCACGTCCCGGTAGACCTGGTGGACGCGGTGCAGCGACGTCAGCGCGACCCGGCCGCTCGCGCGGACGAAGTGGATCTCGTTCGTGTTCCCGAGCTGGCCCTGGAACGTCACCATGATCATGTTCGGGAAATGCACGAAGCGCGCGTCGAGGCGGAGGACGTGCGACGCGGACTGCAGCTGCGACTCGATCCGGTGCGAAGGCGCGCCGAAGGTGAGGAGGGCCTTGGCGAGCTTCAGCACGAACTTCTCCCGCTTGAGGCTCACTACAAGAAGAGATCAGATGCGTGGCGTACGGAGCGGAGTAGGTCTACCTGTTGTGAGCCGTTTGTAGCTCGGACGGAGCTTCTCGCCATTCCTCATCGACTTCACCTTCTCGCGATATGCCTGGCGCGAATGTCCCGGGGGGCTATCGTCGACCGAGTCCTTCCCCTTCCGCCGGAAGAGGGAGAGGCTACCAAAGCTCTTCTTTGGAGTGGCATCGAGCTTGCTCTCGTCCACAGGGGTAACAAGCGTGATAGTCGACGCATTCAACGAGTCACGGTTTGTCGAGGCAGGATTGTTGTCGGTCTTGCCTTTTGGTTCGACGTGTCCGTTGTTCCATGACTGCGCTGCCTCTCGTGTATGCGCCGCTTCTGGGATCGCTACAGGCATGCTCTTTGGTGACACTTCCTCATATATGTGGGGGTCGGTGCGGCCTCCAGGATTTGCTGCTTCTTTGAACGAGAAGTAGTCGCTCTCTTCTATAGGCGATTCGATTTGGCAATTGCCGAGCAAGTCGCCTGCTACTCCGGAATATGAGTCAAACCGAGGTGTACCGGCTCGCCGCATGTTGCGCCTCCGACCGTCGGCGACAGCTGATGTTTGACTGTCGAGGCTCGATGCTCGCCGTCGAAGTCCGAATATACCCGGCGTAGGAGCCTCGTCATAACGCCTGCCACGACCCATCCTGTCCCCATTGCTAGTAGGCGATTCTGCTAAGTGTATACCAGTACCTGGTGATCTAGGCGGGCCGCTCATCGGTGCAGAAGCTTCAGTCTCCACAGTAGCCCTGAAAGGGTCGTCCGTGGGCTCGTCTTCCCCAAAGCTAAGCGGGGAAGTCGCCTCTTCGTCCGCTATCATCAGACCAGATGGTCTGCGTTCTGGTACAGAGGGCCGGGCTGCTTCAGGAGTGGGAAAGTAGTCCTGGATGCTGAAGTCACTGCCAGCCTGTGAGTCCATGGTGTACATGCTCGGAGGCGAGGGGCCTTCTGGGGCCAGCGCGTTGTTGCGAGTTTCCGCATTTCTTGTCCTCCAGGATGGGCGTACAGAATGCTCGACATCTAGAGGCGCAGAACCAGTGGGTCGGCTAGAGTCCGACGGCCAAGGTTCGTAGTGCTGATCGACAAAGTTAACTCGACGCCGGCCAGTATCAGGACCCAAGGCATGAGAGGCATCAGCACCAAGAGGCCTCTGGCCGCGACGAGTGCTTGGGTGTGAAGGGGTGGCCGCCATAGTACAGAGTATGCAGGTTAAGGCTAGTTGTGAAACGACAACGTGGGGTACAAGGCGGTAAGTGAAAGACCAGCTTTCGAGGAGGATCTGGTGGACGAGAAGCTGAAGGTTTGGGAGAAAGAATGGGATATGAGACGCAACCTGGCGCAGCAGGGATACCGAGGAGGCTGACAAGGTGTCAGCGCCACCTTCATCCCGCCCACCGGTCGCGATCGTGATGCGCCTCAAAACGTCGTTTGATATGGTGGTACTCTGCGCGCACATCGTCGGCATGCAGTGGTCGCATGTGGATGAGACATTCTCACTAGCAGATTTGCCCAGCAGCGCGTCCTTGCTGGCAGTCGGACACTCCGCCTCCGCCGGCGCGTTGCAACGAGCGCCAGACCGAAATCGCCCACGTGACCGCGTCATACTGCCGCCTCGCGACTGGTGACTGATTCTGGTGTCAGAGTCAATGCATCGAACAACAGCATTTGTGAAGTGCGAAGACATTGGGCAAGATGTTTCTCCTTAGCTCGAGCTGTCCGCGTGGCGTGAACGTAATACCCAGAAAAGATATCCAAAGCAATCGCGTACCTATGCCTTGGCCCAGTACGCCGCTCACCACAGCAGCGACTCAAAAGCCATCCACCCAATGAATAATACACTCGTGTTTACTTCTCCCAATGTCCGCGCGATAGGCTACAAGAAGTCTCGAGGGCGGTGCCTCGAGACGTAACAGGGGGTATCAAACAAACACACGAGAATCATGAGTCCAAGTCCGATGCGTGCCAGGGCTATGACATGCTGTCCATCCGTACCTTCGTCCCAACCAGCAGCCGGATCGACCGGCTGTACCCCATCAGGTCCTCCCCTTTTGCGTGTTTTCGGGCTTCGAGGATGTCCTGCCGTAGCCGCTCTTCCTCGAGCATCTCCGCTCGCGATGTAGGGTCTTTCCGCGGGTACTGCCACCCACTAAGGACCATACTGTACCAGAGGGACACCCGTGCGCGGATATCACTGCATATCGTCAGCCGAAGCGACAACACACGAGGAAGAAAACCCACCTCCGATACCGCTCCACCCACCCCTCAAACTTCTCCCTCAACGCGCCCTCCGCAAAGTCCGCGTCCTCCCACCCACACTCCTCCCTCAGCCGGCGCCCCTCCCCCGCCTTCGCCACGCGCTCGCACAGCTCCTCCCACATCGCCTCCTTCACGCTCATCACCAGGCCGAGCGCGCGGAACAGCTGCATGTTCAGGCTGTGCTCCGGCAGGCTCAGGATCGTCTCCATCGGGAACAGCTGCGTGTCCCCGAGCGACGTGCTGTCCTCCGTGCGCAGGTCGCCCGACGGCACGCTCGGGCGCTCTCCGTTCGGCTGCGAGAGCGAGTACGAGTCCCGGTGCGGCGCGCTCGCGTGGCCCGAGTCGCGGGAGCGCAGGGACGGCCGCGAGCCGTTGCTTCCCCGCGTGCTGCGCGTCGACTTCATGCTCGGGCTCGGACTCCCGGGAGGATTCGCGGGCGCGGCAGGAGGCAGTGGTGACCTGGTGTCGGGAGCTGGAGTAGGCTGTGAAGTATCAACTGAACTCGCAGAGGCTCCTGACTGATCAGAGGAACGGTGGTCCAGCGACGAGCGTGTACTGTGCGTCGTGGGGTCTGTGCTTACAACGGAGTCCAGCGTCTGAGAGCTTGTTGTGGGAATAGAGTCCGAAACGTCCGTCTCGCTGTGTGCTGTGGAGAGGAGTGAGTCAACGCTCCCATCTAACCCATCCTGCTCATGCGCGAGGCGCGGCGCACAACGCGATGCCGAGAGATGTGCTTGGCCCTCGAACTCAACGGGAAGAGGCGCAAGCGGTGCCAGCGGCGGCATCGGAAACTGGAGGACGGGCGGAATCATTGCCTGCCCGAAGATCGCAGTGAAGTAGTTAGGCAAGCACGCTTCGTGACGGGTGAGCAAAACGTTGTTCGTGCACTCCCCTGACGACTCACAGCTCGGTACCCGATTAATGAACCGATTCTCGAAGACGTCGTTGAACAGGCTCTCCAGAAACGCGTGTTCATGTGACCCTTCTTGGTCGTCCTCGTCGCTTTCGCGGCGCTCGAGCATCGGCGAAGGTGGGGGAAAGCGCGGAGAGCCGCCAGGACCCTGGTAGTACGTGCCAGACCCTCCGACATGAGCGTGCAGTGGTTCCGTGAACCACCGGGGGAGCACCGGGAAGATAGCGTCTGAGCATGCGGCGATGTGAATGGAAGGACGCAAGTGGTCAGCGCGCGCGCCACTTGGTCAGTTGTGCGATTATCTGCCATAGCAGGGTAGACGCACCTTCTTCCACCTGCTCAATAATCCCACCTGTTCTCATGACGCGCCGGAGCTCCTGTGGCAGGGACATGTGTATTCATGGCAATGCTGCGGAATGAGTGTGGACGTACCTCGTATACTGAGATCCACTAGAATGACAGAATTCCACGTTCAGCTGATTAGAAGCACCCGCAACTGATGAAGAATGACCTTGTTTTCGGGAACTGCGAACGCCAGTCCGTTGATGTGTACATAGTCGAATTCCTCATCGTCGAAGGGAAGGCGCTGTCTTAGACTGCGATGGATCATGAGGATGGCTATGCGGCGACAAGGGCACGGCGTGATGGGACGCACAGGTTACCATGTACCCATTCGATACGCGCGGCAACGTCGTCTTCCAGCACCCAGAGCGGGATTTGAACATTCATCAGGTCATAACCCACCTATAGACACTGAGACACATGTCTTGCGGGGACGGGTAGGCCACTCACGAACGTGCAGTCCGGCCAGTCCCTCGCCGCGGCGATAATCCACGCACCCATCTAACGCCAGCGCTCAAGATGGAGCCTCACATCGCGTCGCGCGCATAAGCAGTGACGCACCCCGCATGCAAGTTCAAGGCATCGCCGCGGATGCTCCCCGGGGGCGAAGTCGATAAATGTCCCGGAGCCGCGCTTGGTGGAGCGGATGAGTTGGTGGTCGAGCAGTGCACTGAAGAGGGGCGGCGTGGGTAGCTCACGCGAGACATAGTAGCATTCAGATAGTTACTACTCACAGCTCGAGGTCCTCGCGGTTGTAGCTCGCCGGGTAGGGTACCTTGTCGCGGTCGTAGCTATGTAGCTTGGAACCGTGTCGCATGACGAAGCGGTCGCGTGGAGGCAGCCTCCTTGACTCCATAGACTCGGAGGGGGGTAGAGCGGCCTCGCGCGGCGGGCTGTCACTTCGTCGGGAATCTGTGGATGAAAGAGCAGCGGAAGGGTTTCTTACGGGAGCAGGCGCAGGGCGGACGAGCATGGCCAGGGACAGGGGAGAGGGAGGGTAAGAAAGAGGTGTCTCCATTAGGATGGGTACTATAAGGCACGACGGATCGGAGCAGACTTCCACGGTTGTCCCGGTTCGCGCTCGATCAGTACAGGGTGTCTTTCTAAACGGCGTTTTGGGGCGTCGCTACCTCCTCGGTTCACGCGCATCCGCTAGCATCGACGCGGCGACGCCTCGACGGCGGTACTAGACCACCTCGTGGCCGATGCAGCCGCAAACGGGGACGAGGGGAAACAGCACTCGCGCAGGTCGCGCGTGCCTACGAGATCTGGGAGGTGTCGCTGGGCTAGGCAGGTTGAGACGATGCGTCGTGATGAGAGGGGGGCTCAGCTGGCACGTCGGGTGATGCTGAGCGCACTCCGTCGCGTCCAGCAGCGGTCTCAGCCATGTCTCCGCCTGGCGACTCTCTCGCCACCCCGTCCCCGCCTATCAATTGCCTATCGAGATCCCGACACAAGCGCCCATCCCAGATTGTGATCGTACCGGACGCCATTCCGCCCCCGCCATTCACCATGCCGCCCCGAAAGAAACCTTTCTCTGCAAAACAGAAAAAAGAGCAGCTCCAGCTCAAGCGGGCAGTGAAAAGAGGCGAAATTGAGCCACCTCCGAAGCTCGACCGACATGGTCGGCCGCAAAAGAAACCCATGGCACAAATTAATGCGTCTCCCGGCCAAGCGGCAGCCGTGGACGCATCTCGCCGTCTTCAATCTTCCTTCTTCAAATTGTCTGCTGACTTTTTGGATGATACACGGGCACTCGCCTCCGAGATCCCCCTCACCAGGCCGATCCCGCCTCAGGCCGCGATCTGGCAGGAAACATCAAGCGGATCAGACACCGGCTGCGAAGAGCCCAAGTTGCCCTTGACATGTCCGAAGCGGCCCAAATGGCGATATGGCATGTCGAAGAAGGAGGTTGAGATGAACGAGGAGGGCCTCTTCAGTAAATGGCTTGCACAGACCGACGCTGCCGTCAATCAATGGGCTGCTTCCATTAACGAGCCAGTTTCAGAGGACACTGCGCCTGTCGCCAAGATGCCCAGCGCGCCCACCTCCTTTGAGCGCAACCTCGAGGTCTGGCGACAGCTGTACGTCTCCTTGCTTTCCTCCGTGCACCTGCGCCCGCCTCAACCTCGACATTCTTCGGCAGCTGGCGCGTAACGGAGATCTCCCAAATCATCCTCATCCTCCTTGACTCGCGCTGCCCGCTCCTCCACTACCCGCCAGCTCTCGCGTCTTACCTTGCGGGCCTCCCTTACGCGTCGCGCACCCGGATCGTCCTCGTGTTGACAAAGGTCGATATCATAGGCCCGGCACGAGCAGATGCATGGACCGCATATCTACGCAAAAAGTATCCGGGCACGCGTGTGGTACAAGTGGAGTCCTACGCAGAACCAACCGACGCACCAGCCCCCGTACAAGGACATAAGAAGATTCACGGGGCCCACCTACCCTCCGCGTTCCGCAGAACCCTCGTCGAGGCGCTCAAGGACGCGCATGAGGAACTCCTCACGCCGCCCGAGTATGTGCGGAACGATGCCGAGAAGTTAGCAAGATGGAGGCCACGCGTGCGGCGTGAGGTCGACTGGACCGCTGTCCTCGAGGCGGAGGGCGAGCGTGTAGGGAGTGTTGTCGGAGGCGCAACGGCGCCTCGCTCAGGAACTGGTACTCGCACAGACGAGGCCCAACATGCTCAAGATCATGATGCACCCAGGTCTGATGGCGAGGCAAGCAGTGCTGAATTCGAAGAACCGGAGTTCCTCACCATCGGCCTCATAGGTTTGTTGAACTATACGCTGTTCCGGGAGGGTGCTCATGCCAGGATCAGGCCAACCCAACGTGGGCAAGTCATCTCTCTTGAATGCGCTGTTCGGTCAACACAAGGTGAAGGCGTCTCGGACGCCGGGAAAGGTGCGTCTGGGGAGCAGCCACCGGGGTATCTTCAATTCACCGATTGTTGTCCACAGACGAAGCACTTCCAGACGCTCTTCTGGACTGCGGACGTCCGCCTCGTCGACTGCCCGGGGCTCGTCATGCCCAACTTCGTCCCAATGGAGACCCAGGTATGCCCACCGCCCGCCTCGGCGGCATCTCACCACCGCGTGCTCCTCCAACAACAACTGACCCAGCGCCCCCTCCACAGGTCCTCGCCGCGATCCTGCCCATCTCGCGCGTCTCCGCAGTTGCCCTGTGCACACACCACGCCGCACAGCTCCTCCCCCTCGAGCGCATCCTCCAGCTCGCCCACCCCGCCGCGGCCGCGTCGCCCACCGAGGACCGCCGCACCTGGCGCGAGGGCATGCGGCCGCGCACGGAGGCCGGCGCCGCCGGTGCGCAGGCGTGGACCGCGATGGACGTGCTAACCGCGTACGCGCTCCGGAAGGGGTGGGTCACTGCGAAGGCGGGCCGGCCCGACTTCAGTCGCGCAGGGAACGCAAGTAGGTGTCCGAGTCCACACTGAGTGGCCAACTCGTCGTTCGAGCAGCCGCTGATGATGTTCCCTTGGGCAGTCCTTCGTGCGCTGGCGGAAGGCCGGATCCGCTGGGCGTTTTGCCCCCCGGGTACAGATCCGTGTCTCGTGCAGCAGCAGGGCGGTGCCGATGGCGCCGGTATATGGGTGCCCGACCTCAGCGATGCGGCCCACGACGTAGACGTTGAGAGCGATGGTGACGTTACGGCACCATACACTGATGAAGGAAGCCAGTCTGATGCTGCCGAAGACGAATCGGAGGAAGAAGCAGCAGAACCTACTTCGGCGTTGGCAAGTGGAGCCTTAAGTCGCTTCGCTGCGCTCTCGTTGGACAACGAACTCGAAGGCTCTGACGGAGCTGAAGATTGAATTCCCGCATGGTGTCGCCTACAAGACGCCCTTACCTAGCCCCAGTATAGCACCCCGTGTACTACTAGCACCATTCAAATCTATAACACGCACGACTAGGTTCGACAAAATTATAAACAGGAGCATGTCGTCTATAAGCGACGCGTGCAGATACATCAGAACGAAATAGAAAACGCGGGGCTGATGGGTACTATAGGGGGTAAAGAGCAACGATACAATTTAGGGCAGATAAATGAACAGATTCCTATCCGGTCCATCGCAGCCAAGGAGCATATGCATAAAGTGCCGTGGCGCCGCACCATAGAAACAGCCCCTAATCATTGAACGTCGACTAGCGGCATACAGAGACACCCACAGAACTTGTGCAGACGGGAGACACGACTAGCGACGTCCACGAGAAGATAAAGCAAAAGCGCACAGCGTCAAGGAGAAATACGAAGAAGGATGTATTCTCACCAGGTGAAAAGGAGCAGTACGGACACGGGAGGACTGGGGAACAGAGAATAACAGATAAGCACGGGGAGAGATACTGGAATTCACCAGCCACCATCCGAGAGCCCGGATGGCGGTCTGGAAATAGTAATAAGGTATCTTGAACAACTCTCTTGTGGTCATACCCATACACAAATTCAGCAATGGCGGACCAGGACCGACGGTCTTCTACCAGCGCCGAACGCCGTCCCACCGCGATCGCCCATGCGCGCCTTAGTAGCGCACCTGGCCGACGGTGTTGTTATAGTCATAACCACCCTGGTACGCCGGCACGCCGTACGGGTCGAGGTTCTGGTGCGACATGCTCGGGCCACGTTGAAGCTCACCCATCTGAGGGGTCGGGCTGGGGCCGCGCTGAAGGTCGGCGTAGCCACCGACAGGGGCGAGTGTGCTCGGGCCGGCGGTGAAGTCGTGGTCCGGAATAGGGTTGAGCGGGGAAGCGCCTGTGTTGCCGTGACCGTGACCGCTGTCCGCAGCGAAGACGTCGTGACCGTTGCCGGACTGGAAGGAGCCGTGCGAGGCGACAGAGATGCGGCGGTGCCTCGGGAGGCCATCATCGTTGTCGTTGGTCGGCTGCCAGTCGATGGGGGCCATACGATCGTCGAAGTTCTTGGACGGGCGCAACTTCCACTTGCGGAAGAGCGTCCACGCGACGAAAATGAAGCCGATGGAACCAGCTATCGAGACGATCACGACTAGCGTGGTCTTTGTGACCTTCTTGTCGGTAGAGCTGGAGGCCGAAAGGCTGGTCGCTCCGCTGCTGGTAGGCGATGTCGTGGTCAAAGTGCGGGTGACTTGAGAGGTGGTAGGATCATCGTCCTGGGTATCGGTGGGAGTTGCCGCTTGGGTAGCAGCGGTGTCCGGCTGCGAGGTCTGAGCAGCGCTGGTCGTAGCGTCCGTCTTCGACAGAGCGTTAGACGTGCTCGAAGCGGTGTTAGAGCTCGAAGTGCTCGTCGCGCTCGAGGAAGAAGACGAGGCAGAGCCCGTGGAAGAGGAGCTCGACGTGGAAGCCTGCTCAGATGGCAAAGTATGAGCCCCAGATCAATTACTGATATGGGGGTGCACGTACCGAGGAGCTGGTGCTCGTCGAAGACGAGCTAGAGGTGCTCTGCGACGAGGACGTAGCAGACGTCTGAGCGGAAGTCGACGTGTCGGTCGTGCTAGACGCGCTGGTGGAGGTCTCTTGCGCAGACGTGGAAGAGCCCGTGGATGTCGGGGGGTTGTCGCCGAGTCCAACAAGACCAGCCAAGTCAGGGCTGCGCTTCCTGACCATACGTCCTACGTCCGCATGATCGCGACGTTGGGGGGAGAAGTCATTGGCCTCTGAGACAGTGGCCAAGGCAAGGATAACGAGGCAAAGGAGCGTGAGGGTTGTAGTCTTCTTGGGTTTTGTGACGAACATCATGGCGTGAATCCGTACCGACTGACGAGGTATTTACGAGTGGCGGACTAAGAACGCGGTCAGCAAGGTGAATATGAACCGAGATATGGATAGCTGCAGCTAGGGCAGCGCAAAAAGAGGACCAGCCAGGGGAAAGTGTGGGGAAGAGAGATAGGACGGGAAAGCGGGGCTTACAAGGCACTTGGCAGGTAGACGGCGGGTGGGAGGAAGGAGCGAGGGAGAAAAGAATGGGATAAGGCGGACACGCCGTCCGGATGTTGCTCAGCGCGTTGTTCGTCGGAAGGAAGGAGTCGAGGAGTCGTTGCTGGGAAACCAGCCGCAACCAAACATCCCCCAATTAAGCGCATTCCCAGCGCTTCTCTCAACAAGCGCACAGCCGCATGCTAGCCGACGCCAGCCTCCCGACTCCTGCATGACAACGGCGCACATTTACTTCCGCACGCATGTTTGTCAACACGCCCAGGTATATCATTTGGAGGAACAAAGTGTCCAGTAGAGTGAATAAAACCAAACCGCTACACTATGCAAAACCTACATCCTCTCGAGAAAATGTCATTAGGCATGATTGGGCATCACGTCCAGATTACGAACAAATGTCTGAAAGTTAAATGCCTGTCACGGTCCATCAGTTGCTCGCTCCCTTCTCGCCGTGGCTGGTCAGGGTCCAGTCTGACACCGAAACCGACGGCGGCGACGTGATATAGTCGTTCGACGACATGTCCGGCCACTGCGGCGAGAACAACACCTGCAGACTGTATTCACCCGCTGGGAGGTCGATCATGATCACCGTCACGCCGGTGTTGGGCAGATCCGCCTGACCAGTCGGAAGAGGCGGGTCAGTCGAGAGGCGAGAGGCAGGAGTCTGTGTGCTAAGCGTGTAGCCGGTCGACGGGCTGAGGATCGTCATCTCGAGCTTCTCATTACCAATTTGCAATGAGAAGCCGTTGGAGTTCTTCGTCACGGTAGCGTTGGTGTGCATGCGCCACTGAATGCCTTGCGACGCGTTGATGTCGTCCTGAAGTAGAACCTGCTTCCTGCTGTTCAGCGTCCGGATGCCACGCTGATACGACGTGCTATGAATAGAGTGTCAGCGGAGGCACATTCAAAAGTGATGGAAAAACATACACGTTGCCATATGCACTCGTGAGATCAGCCGTAAAGAAGGCAGTTGAGCCGTTGGGCACGTCGAACACAGTAGTTCCACCAGTTTGCGTGACGCCATCTGTGCCATTAACGATGGTCGGTGTGGCAGTGACTAGTTGATTGGCTGCGCCAACAAGGACGGCGTTCTGGCCCTCCGTCCGCTTGCGGTAGTACAACCAACGTTGGCTGTCCTGATGGTCGTTGCTGAAGTAGCCAGTCACGAGGTAGTTCTCGTCCCCGAGCTCTCCGGCCCAACGCGTTCCGAGGGCGTCGAGCACGAAGTCTCCGCAGTCGAGATCGTTGTGCGTCTGGTGGCCCTGGAGGGTGCCAGCCTTCATCGCGACATAGAGAGCATCTTCGTCCGTCCAGCTAGAGCGCATAGAACCCCACTGATCGGTGTGGTTCGTGAAGAACCCGTCCAACGGCATGCCATCCCAGAACGCGCCAGAGGCGGCCGGGTTGTACCAGAACATGCTCCATGGCTCAGGGGCGTCGTGCTGGTCACGCTGGAAGAGCTGGTACTCAGGGTGGTTCCAAAGCTCGCCGTAGAGAAGCATAGGGTTGGCGGTGGTCGAGTACAGGTTGACACCGTTGTCACCCCACTCGAACATCGACGCCGGGCCGGTAACGTGCATGTGGAAGCGACCGGTAAGCTCAAAGCCAGGGTTGGCGGTGAGCATGCCCTGGTCCGAGCCCGTCGCGGTGATGAGAGCGGAGAGCATCTCGGCATGACCTGTGACACCGAAGTACCAGTAGTTGGGGGTCTCCTGCCAGGTCCCATCGGAGGAAACTGCCTGTGCACAGTTGAGGAGGGCGTTGGGGATGGTATTCGCGAGGATCGTAGCGGAGGTATCAGTGGGATCGTCGCCTATAATGGCAAGTGCACCCAAGGTCAAACCGCCATTGCATACACAGTTCCAGTTGCCCTGTGTTTGCTGGGTCCACCATCCGTAGTACTCCGGATCGCCCTCGGCGTACGCCGCCAGACCGGCATCAAGGCCATAGGTGATCATCGTCCACATAATGTCAGATTTCTGCTGCGGCGTCCAGGCGTCGTACATCCAGTCGTACGCAATAGCGTAGGCGTTCGTCAATTCCGCAGTGTCGAGGAAGTGAATCGGATTCCATCGGGTGGCGTCATCAGGACCAAACGAGCTGCCAGTAAGGTTCCCAGCGGCGTTCTATCAGATGATGAGTATGTAAACGATAGACTGAGGCTCATGGTTGATGTACCTGAAGCTCCTTATAAGCCCGATCGACCCACTTCGTGTTGTTCGTCATGCGATACGCGTACGAGAACGCCTTGATCCTCATCTTGATTTGACGAGCGATATCAAGTATACCATTCCCGCTATCCAGGTAGTAGGCTACGACTGGCTGATTGTAGTATTCTGTCGCATTGCCGAAGATGGTGTCGTTCCAATGCTTCAGGTACGGCTCGTTCTGGATGAGCTCGGGGAGCGCGTCCCACTTGTACTGAGGGGCAATGAGACGAGGGCGGTCGGGGCGAACTTGGGTAGGTGAAGGGTCGGAAGGGTTGAAGGTATCGGTAGGCCAGCTGAGGCCTGAGGCTTGCGGTTGGAAAGTCGGCGAAGAGAAGGCAGCAGAGTTCGTCTAAGGTTTATGAGCAGAAGCGCGCGATGCTTCGCGGACATGACGTACCGTCGAAGGATATAGGGGAAGCATATACAGGCTGTCCGTGCCCGTGGCGAACACGCCGATGGCCTCCTTTGCGCTGGCCGCAGAACTTGCAGCCGCAGCGCCGGTGGGGGAGGACGCTGCCGCCGACGAAGTAGACGTGTTGTTATGATGCGCTCGGCTACCGAGCACACCGCCCACCACGGCAGCGATGATCACACAGATGAGCACCGGTACGCCAAACTTGATCCATGGGCTGACGCCGCCTTTCTTTGCTGCGGCTCCCCCAACAGGCGCGATGTAGCCAGAGGACTCGTTGTAATACGGGTCCCCGGAGCCGTAAGGATTAGTCGGGGTGCCGCGCAAATGACTAGAGCTTGCCGCCGCCTCGGTGTACTGGTACGCCATGGCGGACGAGCGAGAATAGGATATGACAAAGGAAGGGCGGGCAGTGAGGACTGCAGAGGGGGTAGGAGGGGGCGGCGGGCGGGTCGGATTCGAGGCGACGGGTTGGCGAGGCCGGGGTATAGAAAAAAGGTTGGATACCAAGCCTCCCGCCACGCAACGCGCCTATCCCCCTAACAGACGCCGACAGCCTCTCGGCACGTCTATTCTCGGCACGGCCAGCCACCGGCCAGCGCCCCTCTCACACGCCTCCACCATTCCTCTCCCTCGGTCTCGCCGGTGTCTCGCTCAACTCGCTCGTCTGATCAGCCATTTGACAGCACGGGAGAGCTAGCCGCATACGCAGCGCAAACATCAGCCGCACCTCGGTGCCAAGTCGGCCTTAGACCTCGTCAACAGTGACCTCAAGAACAGCACGGAACTCCGGGACACACAGACTGTCCAGAAATACATTAAAGATGCCAAGTAAGTACATGCCCAGGTGTCGTCAAGGGTGGTCAGGAAATGACCACAGATCCCCAGAAGCATCACTGCTCGCCCACAAACACGCCTGCAGCGCCCATCCCAGTGCCAATGCACATCGAGGTCACCAGAATCTGTACGGCCGCCGTAAGTCCCAATGAACCACACGCGTTCGCAAATGAGACGCTTCGCACGGACCTTGCCTTTTCTCCTCGAGAGCTCGTTCAGCCCTGTGGCAATTTGTCTCGCGCCTGTGCATCGTATAGAGGCGTTTAGAGTTAGTTTTTTGGCGCGTCCGAACTAGATCGCAGAAGCCACTCATCTAGCGGGTGCCCGAGTGCGATCGCTCCGCCATTGACGTTCACCTTCTCGGGATCAAGGCCCAGTGTACGGATGCAGTACACCATCATTGAAGCGAATGCCTCGTTGACCTGAATAGCATAGCGTCAGACACACAACCACAGCTCGCAATTCTAACACTCGCCTCAAATAGGTCAACGTCTTCCTTGGTGATACCGGCCTGCTCGAGCACCCTAGGAATAGCGATGGAGGGGCCAATGCCCATCACCCGCGGTGCCAGGCCGGCGACCGCGGTGGCGATATGCTTTGCTAGGATCGGCAGACCCAATTCCTCCGCCTTCCTCCTTGTCATGAGCATAACTGCGGCCGCACCGTCCGTGATCTGACTCGCGTTCCCTCCGGTGGTCTGCGAGGGCTTCCATTGTGGGAACGCTGAGCGGACGTTTGCTAGCTTCTCTTTCGTCGTCCCCGGCCTAATCCCATCGTCCTTCGCCACCACCTTAGCCTCACGCTTGCCAGTCTCCGGATCTGGCTTGCTGTATGCAGTAAAGGGGACGATCTCCTTCTCAAAGTAGCCCGCTTTATCCGCTTTCTCGGCTCGCTGGAATGACGTTGCCGCCCATGCATCCATGTCCTCGCGCGAAATGCCAAAGTCGCCAGCGACGTTCTCCGATGTCCAACCCATGGGCAGGATGGCCTCATGCGCCGTCTGATGTGCCATGAGCGCGTCACTGAAAGACGGCGCACCATTGTCGGGGCTGTCAAACCCGCAAGTCAGCATTCTCCCTTTGTGCATTATTTACATGGAAGACGCACTTTTGTGACATGCTCTCAAAGCCAATGGCCAAACCTATCTCAATTTGTCCAGCGCGTATCTTATTGGCGATGTCCGTGACCGCCATAAGCCCTGACGAACAGAAGCGGTTCACCGTCTGGATGGGAACCGAATCGGGAATGCCGGCAACAAGGGCAGCACATCGTGCTTCATAGGTGGCAGCAGGCGAGAGCACGACGCCGACAGTTATATCACCAATCAGTTTGGGGTCCATCTTCGAATGGGCAATGACTTTCTACATCCATAGAATCATCCCCCAAACTGTCAGTTGTGCTGTGAGTGACACGTAATGTGACACGCACCTTGAACATCTCTGTCATAAGTTCATCGCTCCTACAGGCAAATGAGCTCCGTGGATAGATATAGAATTGCGTCGACAACTTACTTGGTATACATGAATCCTCCACCCTTCGCCTTGCACATGGGGGAGCGAATAGCCATCGTGATAACCACGTCATCGGGGCTTTTGCGCTCCAGGGCAGCGACGCCCTTGGAGGAGCCGGACATGTGGGACATCAGCTGCTTGACGCGGTCCATAGCCATGACGAATACGACAAAGTGGGAGCGAAGAGGAGGGTCTGAAGCGAGTGAAGGACGCGGCAAAGTACAAGAGGATTCGGTTCAGGAAGCCAACGTCGGACAGTTGGATGTGCTTGGGCGATGTGAGCGGGTCGAGGATGATATGTCTCCCCCGGATGTGTGAATGGCTCCCAGCCTCATGTGATACGGGCTGGAGCGCTATAACATGTCAGAAGACCAGCACCGGCTGTTGTGGCGTTCATGGCAGCAACGGGGGATCACAAAATCACGGAGCGACGACCAGCACAGAGGCAGAGGACGAGCAGCCCGGTACTCAGTCTCGTATACTCGCATGTATGGCTGGAGGAGCTCGTGTGGAATCTACCTGCGCATCTCCGCAACGACCTGGGCGCTCGCCCGATGGCGTGCTGGATCGAGATTGGATCATCTCAGACCTCGGTGGCTTGCGTTCCTTCAGCTGCTTACTTCTCCCGCTAGATTTACAGTCCTATTACATAAGATTTACGGTCCCATAGGGGAGCAATGTACAGTCCCAATACCCCTATTCAGAGGCATGTGACACGACCTACCGGATGTGTTTGTTATCTCAAAATCTTATCTGCGCGATGTGTTAGGCACCCATGTGGCTGCGGCGGGGCTCTCGCTGTTTGCCGGCCGAGGTTGGGACCGTAAATCTGCAGAATCACTTGCCCTTCGGGTGCCGGTCTCGCGGGGACCCGCGCCAAATTCCACCCCGTCCTCAGCCCCCTTCGGACCGCTAGATTTACAGTCCCACTGGGCGCCTTTACAGTCCCACGCGCCAATTTACGGTCCCTCGCCTCCTCGCCATCGCGCCTCGGCATGCCTTTCCTCACCTTCGGGGGCGCAATTTTTGCTCTCCCTCCCGTCCTCTGGTCATAGTTTGTAGCTAGCTCATGTCCCATCAATATAAAAAACATCATGTCATTTTTTTCCGGCCGTCTGCACAACAGACCAGCCCTCGATGTGCCCGCCTTGTGCTGATCAGTGGACTTGTGGCTGAAGCCCGGCGGCTGCCTTCCAAACACGGTATCTCGCGACTTGCCCGTTTGGGCACACGTAGCGGGACGGTAAATCTACCCGTCCTCAGTGCTACTTCGCTCTTGAGTGGTCCTCACAAACTGACGTGGACGGACAGTCAAACGTGCAGGACGTTCTGGTCCGTATGTGCCCCCGACAAGCAGCGCTTCACTCATGTTCGTCTCTTAGCCTGCTTGACTGTGCATGCAAGCAACAAGGTCTCCGTCTTTGCCATACAGCACAAGGCTGAGACTGAACCAAGCTTGGGAGGCAGGCCGGAACCGTAGTCTATACCTCAGGATCTCACGGCACAAATTTGCCAAAGGTACTGCGCACAGCCAGTCTATACGTCATTTTGCCGCGTTCAGAATGCCTGTCACCGTGATACCTTCCAAACCGGTTGAGGACGTCAAGGGCAACTTCCGATTTATCGGTGCGCTCCAATGGGCTTCAGACCTCTCCATAATATATTGAAACATCATTCAAAGACATAGGAGGTACACGGCCGCTCTCTCACCAGACTTCGTGTTGCCATGTCTGATGCGCAGCACTCAGTGAACCTCACAGACCCTGTCTTCCGAGGTTACCATCATGGCAAGAAGAAACACGATGGTATGGATTCAGGTCCCCAAAACACACTTCTTCTCACGGAAGCCTTGGGGCATAAGACGACCTGGATGCGATGCTTCAACGCTCGCGCGCCGCCGGGGTGAAGTCGATGATCATTACTGGCGGGAGCCTACACGAGTCTAGAGAGGCGCTGCACCTCTCAAAGCAGCTCGGATTCTATGCCACAGTAGGCTGCCATCCTACGCGGTCTAAACAATTCGATGATTTCAAGGGCGGGCCGGATGCATACCTCGCTGCGTTGGATCGCCTCATCGGAGAGAACCTGACCGGGAAGGGAAGGGTTGTCGCTGTCGGAGAGTGCGGCCTTGGTGTGTGGAGATGATGCTTGCGCTCCCCTCTCTCTCATCCAAGTTGATGTTCACAGACTACGACAGAACGCATTTCGCATCGCCAGACGTGCAGAAGAGACATTTCAGTGAGTCATAGTATCGACGGTGCCTAAGGCTCTGCGTAGATCTCGCAATTCCAGGATCGCAACTAGCCCTGGCTAAGAAGTACCACCTCCCATTGTTCCTTCACTCCCGTGCGGCACACGCTGATTTCGTGCGCATCCTCCGAGAAGAAGGGTTCGGTGAAGACGGAGGTAGGGGAGTCGGAGCCAATGGGGGAGTGGTACACAGCTTCACCGGTACGACGGCGGAAGTCTCGGAGCTTGTGAGTACCTCGATCTGGTCTTGTAACGCACGCTCATACCGATGGGCGAGAAGATGGACATGGGCTTCCACATAGGGTAGATCACCTTCGTAGCGGAATCCACACTCAGGCTGACTGCGTCTGGGCTGGCAGCGTGAATGGCTGCTCTCTTAAAACAGCGGAAAACCTCGCCACATCGAGATCAATACGCCCCGACAAGCTCATGCTAGAGACAGGTCATAACGTCCCTTCGTCGCCTTGGCATGATACTCATCAACACGCAGATGCACCTTGGTGTTCACTGACATCAACACACGCATCGAAACAACACCTCACATCCCTCCCACCATCTCTCAATGCACTGTACTTCCCTCCCGCGACAAAACCCGAGTCTTTCGTATACGGGAAGGCTGTGAAAGGGCGGAATGAGCCGTGTGCGATCGGAGGCGTGGCATGGGTGATGCACAGGCTCAACGAGGGAGTGCCCTTCGAGAAGGTTACGGAGAAAGCCTGGAAAAATACGGTGCAGTTGTTCGGGCTACGGGAGCTCGCAGTATGAAGGCTACATGCATGCAGCATTTTTGTACCGTTAATGTGAAGGCTGAGATGCACTATGTGCAGCAATCAAGAAGCGCCTAATACGTGTACAGCCAACAACAGCAGGTATAGTCTTGACGGTTCTGTAGATGTGGGTGATACTACGATAGCAATTGTGACAGCAATGGAAATCAAGAACATGGATGGTCGCGTAGAAGCCTGTAGAGAGTGCCTTGTGCAATGGGATCATGCTGTAAGACCTGGAATCAGTTACGTTATGGCGCGAAGGATCCGCTATACTCACGGACGCGACAAGTGATACAAATATTGCGTAGCACGTCTTACAACAAATGCAAAAGCTCTGGGTAATGTTCATGCAGTGCATGATCCTCGACCTCCTTGAGTAGTGCGTAAGGGGGGGAAGTAAGCGAAGAGGGAGAGGATTACTAACCTGAGCCGACTCGAAGGGTTCGTTGCATATACATGCGTTTGGGACATCGACGTACTGGCAGATGTAGAAGGTATCCGCCTCAGGGGGCGGAGTCGGTTCGTGATGTGATAGGGGCACAGAGGCAGGCCTCGCTGCCTGTAGCTCCGCAACCTCCAGCTTCAGTCTCTCAACCTCCGTCCGAAGCTCCGGTGCCTCGGCAGCGCGCCTGCGAACCTCATCACTCGTTCGTTCATCCTTCTCGGTGAGGATCTTGCAAAGGCTTTTCCACCTCTCGGCCTCTGCTTGTGTGTGCTTGATGCGCTCCTCGTACATGCCTTTCAGCAGGGACAGCCCGTCGGAGAGCTGACTCTTGGCCACGCTGAGCTCCTCCTCCAAAGTGCTGTCCTTCGCCTTCATCTCCGAGACATGCGACGATGCCTTCTCGTAGTATTCGCGGAACATGTCTCTGTCCTTCTCGGCATCTTGCTTCGACGCTTGCAAGCGCGAGATTACCTCCTGGTGCTCCTTTGCCCTCTGCTGCCACTCCCGTCGTTCGTTGTCGCAAGAGCGTCTAACGGCATCAAGCTCTTCCTCCAGAAGCGTGCACCGGGTCGACGCCTCCGTATACAGGCGGCAGTACTCGTCGGCCTTACCGTTCGCCGCATCGAAAGCAGCTGACAGGTCCTCGTTCTCTGTCTGTAGTTGTATGTTCTCGATATTTTTCGTCGACAAGGTCTGTTGCAGGGTCTGGATTTGGGTGTGAGCCTCCTCGAGGGCCTGCACCAGCTCTGTATTCTGTGAAGACAGAGCGGGGCGTTCCTTGTGTATACACGTGTCAGCCACACTGAAATGTGGAGGGGTGATGACAGGTACATACTAGTGACTGGCTATCAACATCGGCCTGTTGTGTCGACGTCGTAAGGGGGTACTCTTCAACTACCGGTGGGTGGTCGGCCTCTCTCTCACTCCGTTGGGTTAGGCCAACGTCACTCCGCCGCGCATTGATCTTCACATGATGCAACAGGGCTATGAGCTGAAAGTAGAAGTATATCGCTCAACGAAATAATGTAACTGACCATCGTGCGATTCTTCCTCACTCCCTGGAGGAAGCCAAGCTTAGGCTTGACACCTGTCATGTTTGGGCCGGTTGATAGTTCCTCTGCCAGTTGGCGGGGTTTTACAACATTCGCAAGAGGAGCTGCATGTTCGGCCTGTCCAACGTCGAAGTCTATGGACCCGTCCGCCAAGGCAACGGCAGGATCGTCTGGTGGATCCACCTCCTGCGTTATCGGCAGCTCGGTTCCATCGACCTCCTGCGTTATCGGCAGCTCGGTTCCATCGACCTCCTGCGCGTCGTTTTGCTGGCTCAGAGTAGACTCTACGATAGCCTCCTCCTCGTCAGCACTAGATGGACTAGGTGGTTCGACAGGCTCTGGTGAGGCAGACTCCCGGAACAGGTGGCTGTAGTCGTCTTCTGATTGTCTGCTCCGCCTGTTCCTAGCAGCGGCTTCCTTCGCCAACTGTCCTCCGCGAAGTCGCAGAGACTCATCGTCGCGAGTAGACCCAGGGGCAACTGCATCCACCGCCTTGATTTTTCGCTCCACTTTCCGGAATATATGGCGAACGGCACCTTTGCTACCCTTCTCAGGCGAGCTGAACTGTTCGATGGAGCTCGTGGGGGGTTCGAGCTCTTGGACGGGTAGATATGGACGGAAGACAGACGGTGATATGACAGGGACAGGGCGGAGAATCGGTCTTCTTGGGGCATCTGACTCGTCTGATTCACCCTCGACAGTAGCCAGTCCATTGGAGAGTCGCTTGTTTGGTGGCAATGAAAGTGCAGGAAGTACTTGATTAGCCTGTTGACCGGAGTCGGGATTAGCGGATCGTCGCTTCATCCTTGATTTAACTGAGGAGCCTCCGGATGGCTGAACCGAAGTATCAAGACGCTCTGGAGTTGCTACACGAGGAGGGTCCGAGCCGTCATGCGGTTGGGTTTCAGGTACCAAAACGTCTCTGCTAAACGTATCCTGTGGCAGGAAGTCTTCGTCCCTATCAGGCGCGTCGAAGTCGAACTGCCAGTAGCCGGGATCGACCTCAAGAGCCTGGCCATTGATCGCATCGACCCGCGGGGAATTCGGGGGCTCTGCTGCTTCGACGACTTGTCGTTTATGCTTGAGGGGTTCGGGCGCGGACGAACCAGAATCATCCTGTGACTCCATGATTGGCCGTCTCTTGCGTTTGCGGCCCCGTGGAGGTCCTATCTTCACAGCCGGGGGCGAGTATGCTGATTCCTGGGAGCCCTCCACAACACAACTCGCCACTGCACCATCTCTCTCCCTCTCCGGAGAACTAAGACAACGAAGACCTACTTCTTGGGGGGACAGAGGGGATCGTCGCGATTTGCTGTGTTCCTCGAGCCCACGAACAGGCTGTGAATCGATGTCTAGCGCGTTGCTGCTGAGAGCCGATGGTTCAGGACGCGACTACTATGCATATACGTGTCTCTCACCTGACCCGGCTATGACTAGTAATCACGACCTCAGGGACCAACTTACGCCTCTTCTGCGGACGCTCGTAGGCAATGTCGTCAACACTAGGAGAATCCCGACTGTACTCAAGAAGCGCGCTCGAGGCATGGGGTTTCTCTTCGCGCAACTGAGCAGTGCGTGCTCTTGCAGAGGTAGTGGTGGTGTGCGAGGCGGGTGGGCCATTGGGAAGGGGTGCACTATCAGCTGCATTGGATACGGAGCGCAACTTGCTAAATCGCGCTGAAGGCTTGGAGGACACAGTCGATCCACGACCTAGCGATGTCAGTAGTGCACAAGAACCAGTGCTGAAGTGCACAGCATACCTCTGCTTGATTTCCTTTCTTCCTTCAAAGCCTTCTTTCGTTCCCAGATTTCCACGAGATCCTCTGAGACATCGCCTTTCTTCACCCAATCATGAGGCCAGGGCTTGCCGGTCTTCGGGTTTTTGCCGACCCATTCAACTCGGTAGGTGTCCGGTCGTTCAGCAAGAATGCGGCGTACGGGCCACGCGTCAGGATCATCCGCGTACATAGTCATGTTTCGTCACGGGAGGGGTCCCTTCATGAGAGCAGGGGAGCGATGGCAAATACGATGTTCGAGCAAAGTTAGTGGATAGATATGCCGTTGTAGGGAAGATAGCGAAGGGGTGATTCTTCAAGGTAGGTTTGCAAGTCGGAGAATCACAGTCAGTAGACTTAGGGCAACCGGACAAGGCAGCATCGGCTGTCCATATTCAAAATCAAGATTCGCGCTCTTGACGCCACAGTGGCCGGGCGCTAAATGCAACCAGTGGTCGTTGTCCAGAGTACATATATATATGCTGTTGCCTCAATGACTGTCTGCCGCATAAATAGATTGCATAGATATCTAAGCACTAACGCGATGTCTCTTGAAGGCAGCTTGAACGTCGGCTGCACTGTACTCGAGACCGACACCCATGTCCTTGTAGCACTGGTCGATCCGCTTCACGAATAAGTCCGTGATCCGCAGCAACTCGTCCTCGCAGGCCTTCCACACCCCAACCATCACAGTTCCCGACGCAATCCCGATGCTCACATCCTCGGACGTAGCCTTCTCCGAAGCCTCTGTGAAGTGCTTCTCTACCCTCTTGAACAGGGAGTCGATGTGCTTTCTGACGTCCTTGGCATTGTACTCCTTCACGACCTTCTTCAACGCCGACTTAGAGTAGCTGCTGTTGGAAGGGACTTCTGATGGCGCAGTTGTCTTCAGTAATCGCTCAATGCCTTCGAAGTAGTCCTGCCTCGCGATATTAGTCACAGGCCCTGGCTCCACACTGCATGATGGCTCACGATGAGCTTGAAGAATGGCCGTCTTAGCACAATCTTGACGTAAGCATTCAGATTCTCTTCGTAAATGGCCTCAGCTTTCTTCAAAAAGCCCGCTACGGTCCCGAGCTGTAGCTGAGAGACTTCGGCGACAAAGTAGTGCATGTTCTCTGACGTCCACCATGAGCTTAGCGTGATTTCTGTGTAGTGAACACTCACCGATGAGAATGACATGGTAGTTCAGTTGACCCTTGTCTTCTCCCTCGCCATCTAGCTTCGCCATCTGCTTGAGTGCATCGAACATCGACTGCACAGTCTTGTCGTAGGCCTGATCTACAGTTTGGCGGATCTCGAGCGTGTCCGCACCGATGAGCTGCGTCTCGACACGTCCGATATACACGGGGAAGTACTTGATGAAAGGAACCACTCCATTGCGCTTCTTGCTCGTCAATTTCATGTCCTCTATGGTCTTGATCTGCTCGTTCTGTATTTCCATGTAGCTCGACATTGAGTTCAATGCGACGATCGAGAGGCGTGTGCCCTTACCACCCGACGCTCAAATAGACCCTTGAGACGGACATGCTGCTTTTCTAGCAAGCTGAGCACAAACGTGCTCCCTCTTTCCTCGGCTTCACCAATGAACCGCTCCAGAGCTACTATGATACCGACAATTTGCCTGGCACGCGGATTCACGCGTGTGAGATGGCTCTTCATGACACGAACTGGCGAACTCACAGGCCGTCCTTGCCCATGGCGCCATCTAGCCATGTCTTCAGCTCTGTAGGCAGGAAGCCGAAGATCAAGTCGAGGGCACCCCGGACGAGCTTCAACGTTGCCTGGCTCAAACCAGCGAACCTCGCAGCTTGACGACGGAAGTAGTTCTCGAGCCCCATGTAATCGGCGAACGTGAGACCTGCATCATTGATCTGCAGGAAGTCGGCGATGAACTCCTCTTCCCGATAGATCGCGGATGCAATCTCTTCCAGCGCAAGTGAAAGTGCCTTGCATAGATTCAGCCAATGCATTCTTCTGAGCAAAAGGCGACTCACATCGGCTGCTGTCATGTCGCCGTCTAGTCGATCCTTCTTGTTTCTCCGCCCCTCCAGAGGTGAACGTGCGATAGTGCCCGCTCTCCGCAGCCCAGACGCAGCCTTCGAGGTGGTCGTTGTGGGTGTGACCCCGCCAAACCCTGTACAACGTAAGAACGAGCGACTAATTATACACCCGATGACACGAACCTTCAGCCTCGTCTTCACCCGCTTCCTTAATCATACTGCTCAGGCTGCTAAGCAGAGCACGCACTTGTGTGTTATGCAAGTCGCTGATGGCAGCGAAGTACGCCTGCGCATATTCAGAACTGTGACACTAACGAGCCACTGGAAAGACGTACGGCACAAAGCTTTGCGTAGACGGACTCGTCCAAATCCTTGAGATACAACAGCAAACCACTGTACCGACCCAAGTACGTTTCCATACTTTTGTGGTTCATTATTGCCGGTTTGCCTTGTGGTGACTTCACTACACCGTTGCTGTCTCCTAAGAGCATCTTGGACTGCGTAGACAATAAGCACCTCACCGAGCGACATAGGGACAGCACGGGCTTACCTGCGCAGTGATCATGAAAGTCATATACTCCAGTATACGCTTACAGAAGTGCGCGTTGTGTGTCTTGTATTCGTCGAGACGTTCGAACGTAGCCGCCATATCTGGAAAGGTGCTTAATGTACATATTGCACTTGGCTCGGGGAGACTTACCCCGGTCCTTGCTTGCTTGCAGAGCTTTGTACAGCTCGGTAGCTGCACCCTCCAATCGTTGGATACTCGCTGGTTTCTCCAGTGACTCCTGAGTGAGTGCAAGCAGTGCCTCTTTGTCGACATGCACAGTTTGCTGTGGGTAATATCAGTATATTGCATCAAACACAGGTCAAACCAACGTACCAGAAGCTCTTCGAGCTCGTCCATGAGGGCTCGTTGATTTTGTGTCTGCACTTGCAGACCACGGTTCTGTGACTGGATGTATGCAATATCTTCGTTCACGGCCTGCAGCAACAGCGCTCAGTAACGCTCAGTGTCCGCACGTACTGAATGCTAGCGTACATTCAGATGGATCTTGTACGAAGAGATGACGCTATCCATGTTGTCCAGTTCTGATATTGAGTCTTCTAGGAACTTCAGAACGATGTTCACTCGGTCGTCAGACTCGATAAACGAGTGTATGTTCGCCTTGGAAGCCGTAAAGTATCAGCGCAACTTCTAGACACCCGTCGACCAGTCCTACCTTGTCCAACGCCATCAACTCGTCCAGTAGCCGTGCCTCCATCCGGTCCGCCGCACCTGTCATGGATCGTCTTCCCATGATATCATCAGTCGCCCACTCGTATCCCTCCAGCATCTCCTCCATGCTGTCCAGGGTGGCCTGCGCTGTTGTGTCCTCCATGGCTCGGTTGCTCTCAGCCTCTCCATCGAGCGGCTCGTACATGATAACATCCCCGGAGAGCAGTTGGTTGAGTGTAGCCTGGTTCGCAGGATCGTAGAACGATACACGCGCGTTTTGCTCGCGGCGCAGCTGCCCAGTGTCAGGGTCCATCGTTGGAGCTCGCGAGGGCTTCTTTCGAAGCGGCAGAGCTTGTTCGGGCAGGGGCACTGGAATATTGTCTGGCGTCGAGGGATATGTCGAGAGAGGTGACGGCTGAGAAGACGGCGTACCATCGGGTATTCTTAGCGAGCCACTGGAGTATTTGGCAGGTATACTTATGGGAGGCGTCTGTGCCGTGCGCTTAGCGGCCCCATTCATAGCAGGTGGAGTTGCGGAGCGGTATGTTGCAGCAGCAGCAGCAGCAGCAGCAGCAGCAGCAGGAACAGCAGAGACGGCCAGCATAGAGGATGTGGCACTAGACGAAGAGTTCACATTGGACGTTCTCCTTGCATGGCCACCAGGTCGTAGCGCAGCCGGTATGACTGAAGTTTGTGAAGAAGGCGTCCCCGGACGTGCCCGCGAGCTTGAAGGGGTCACTGGCCTGTCGGCAGGAAGTGCTGGTGGAGGCCGAGCTATGATGCTTTCCGAGATCTCGCTCTGGGCTGGCGTTGCCGGTCGGCGTAGCTTTGAGGGTGTCTGGTGCACCGGAAGAGGGAACTCGTCGAAGTGTTCACTATGACTGGTAGTTCGCGTGTGTCCATTGGAACGATCGGTCTGTGCGGGTCTCTTGGGTGATACTGGCGGCAAGGGAGTGCCGTTAGTCGGCGTAGGAGCGCGCTCCATCCGTCTGCCATTGGTCAAATCGATAGGTTGGGGTTTTGACCTCGATGCTACGTGCGCTCTACTGAGCGCGCATACTGTCGCACAATCAAATGGACGTACTGGAAGCTTTAGGTGCAGCGTCCGGAAATCTGAAACCTGTAATATTGAGCGGCAGCGAGCCTTGTGACACGGTATGGAAGAGTTGTATCAACGACGAGATGAAATTTAGTTGATCTCTTGGGTTCTCAGCTTGCCATCGATAGGTCCTTGCCATGGTGATGTTGAAGTTTATGGGCTGTAACGACGTCGGATAACATTACTTCGCCGTAACCAGCTGAAAGGACAAGTAACACACATTTATCACCTCAATGCCTCGCATTTCAGTGACCTTCCAGGTCTTCCCGATAGAGAAGGTGCCGTTCGGATTGGCCTTGGATTTATGTATCGAGCCGCCATCGGGTGACTCTAAGCTGCCCGTTCATAGCCGGCGCAACACAGCGCAGGTAAAGACGTACGTGACAGGATAATGTGTCGTGACTTTCGCGAGCTATCCGCCTCCTCCTCCCAGATCTTGAGATGCGCTACATACTCCTCCTGATGACCCGCCGCGTGAAGCTTCGTGAAAGCAGAGTTGATGATCCGTTGTCGGTCTGCCTCGTAGTCAGACATCCGTCAAGAGAACGCGAGAGTCTTCAGTAAGACAAGAGGTTAGCGTAGCGTAGCACCAAGGGGCAAGAGAGTTGATTGCAGTGGTCTGAGGACAGAGGACCCGCGTCGAATGCCGCTGCTCGATCGTCGGCAACGCTGGGGCTGTATATGGACTCCCGTCTCACGTGCACGCGTGGTCGCTGCTTGACTGTGTTGTCCAAAGGCTTTGACGCCCGTATATTCCCAAATGCGGAACGCTAGTTATGACGTATTCGAGACGTCGAATCTTTTCTTTTTTTTTGGAGGGCCTTTACGTGGTATTAGCACATGAACAATTGGTCCAGCCTAGTATCACAGCCAGCTAGCGGGGGGTGTCCCCGCGGCGCTGCGGGAAAAATGCATTTACGCACGGCACTAATGCCAGTGTGGGACTCAGTTATGGTGCTCACCCGAGGCCGGCTTTGAGCGCGATCTCGAGACGTCGAATCTTGCAGAGAGCGCATGCATCGACATCCATGTATATACGTGCATGTTACCGGCGCAGTGGCAAAGCGAGCTGATGAAGAATACACGCGCGCCCCCATTGATCATGCTTTACCCTCGGCTTCTGCTGGGTGGCTGTCCACAGCGATATCGCTCCAATACAGACTGTACCAGTAACTGGCTTTACAGAAGTACAACCATATTGTACGATACACAGAGTAGTACTTGCTACTCTTGTAGTTCCAACGGCTCATACCCATCGCCAGACGTCCGTCCACTTGGTCTCAACCAAAGGGGCCCTCGAGTCCGCCTTGTACCCTCTTTACCTCTCCATTCTTTATCACCTGATATCGCCGCCCTCTCCACTCCACTTCGCTCCCAACAATCGCGAGGACCCATATCGGAAAGGCCATTAGTTCTCTGGCAGCCCACGCCAGTATGAATGCGAGCCGAGCTTTCAGCGGTACGCTCTGCCCGGACAGCGAGTCGCATACATCGAGATCCACGAGAAGCCACAACAGGAAGTGAACAGGCAGGAAGAGCCAAGGGGTGATGCCGAATAGGTAGCGTATGCCTAAGGCGGCAAGACTGCCAGCCATTATGCTCTCTGTGAACGGCTCGATCAAGGTCGCGGCAAGCACCATGTGTTTCCGGACCCTGATCCAGCGGACACGGCGCCATATGTAGTCGGACAGTGTCATATTCCCAACCGCGTTCTTCGCTACATCGCATGAAAGATCGTGTCGCAAACCGAGCTCGTGCCACAACGCAGACGCGATCATGTTGTCCTCGGCAAGAAAGCGGCCGAACGCTGCGAGGCCCTTCTTCCGCCCGGGCTGGCTGCCCCCTTCTGGTGCGTTAGAAATAGGCTTGAGCGAGCCATCTACGCGTTCTAGGTCCGAGCGGCGGTAAAGGTTTGATTTGCCGACGACGCAACTGTCGACGGCGACGGTATTGATTGCGGTATACATCTTGGCGTGGTTCGTGTTAAGGAAGGCCTCCTCGATGCGAGACCCCAGTGCGTACTCGCTTGACCAAGCGAATGGAACGTGATGAACCAGAGCGATGCGTCGGTGGGAGGATGTAAGATCGGCGGGCCCGTCGAGGGCCTCCACCGAGTGAGCTAACGTGGCTGGCGCGACCATGACGTTTGAGTCGAGGACCCAGAGGATGTCGTTAGCAGCTTGTTGGTAGGAGTGCATTAAGTTGTTGATCTTCGGGTTGACCCCTACGTCCTCTTCACCTGGTATGCAGTCAGAACATGTCCTAGCATTACGAGAATAAGAGTGCCACCTATCATTACATGTGCATTCACATTTGGGTACTTTGCGATGAGTTCGCGTACAATGGGGAGCGCTTGATCATCTTCATGGTCCACAGAGAGAAAGATTTCGTAGTTTGGATATTCCTGCGTGAACGTCGACTCCAAATTCTCGTACAGATTCGTGTCCAGGCCTTTCAGAGGCCGCAATATTGATACACCAGGCACGAAAGAGGCATCTGCGGACGCGAATGGAGAAAGCCGTCGGTTTCTGTATCGCTTGCGCCTGTCAGGAAGGAGTCAGCGCGACTGGTGAGACAACAGGGTGAGACACGTACGCCGCGCGGCAGCCGAGGAGGCCCAACGACCAAAGGAAAGCATACCAGGCTATGCTGGCCCACGCAAGGCAGAGTTCAACCGTTCCTTGGCCCTCGAGGAGTGACATGGCTTTGAGGGGGGGCAGAACATGCAAGTCAAGATATAGACGGTAGACGGCGTTGTTTGGCCCCGGCCACTGGCATACTTACTCGCGCACGACGCGCGGGAGTGAGCGAGCGCTCATTTGGCAGATCGAGATCCTCTTTCGGGGGGCGATCGAACTGGGTCCCGCGTTCGAGCGGGCGAGTTGTCCGCTCCAGTCGTGCTCTGTCGTGCCACCATCGTCCGAGTCCCTCGCTTCTCCTCCGAGCTTTGCCTGTCCTAGCTGCCATCACTGCCATCCTCCCATATTTATGTCCACCTGGAAGCAGCTCTTTCAGAAAGGCGTCACCATGTTTCGTGCCGGACAATTGGACGACGCGTTGGCGCTGTTTACGGAGGTGGGTCATCACAGCCGATTATTTAATTAACGCGGGAGCTTACTTGGCAAATCAGGCTCTCAGCCTCGAGGCCAATGAGTACACTCTGTACGACTCTCGCGCTGCAGTGAAGGAGAAGCTGGGCAAGACGAAGGATGCGCTCCGAGACTGCAAGAGGGTCATCGATTTGGCACCGCAACGGTGGCAGGTACGTGGCAACTTTTCCATTTACGTTCGTCGTACCGACCCCTCGACAGGGTTATGCTCGCTCGGCACGCCTTTTCCTGAAGATCAGGAAGTATGAAAATGCGCTTCATATGATCAAACTCGCTCTGGATCGCGTGGCCGTAGACGACTGCAAACGTCGTACTGAACTGGAAGCCCTCCAGGTCCAGGCTCTCGAGGCGGTCGATCAGCAACGCGCCCGTGCCTCCAGGACTGAGTACCACTTCGGCAAACTCCCCCTCGAACTTGCCACAGATATCCTCACTTCTGCGTTGGCGGAGGATCGCGCGAAGGTGGTTGTCCTTGCTCAGGTCTGCAAAGCCTGGCGATGTACCATCCTTGGTACGCCCCACTTCTGGGACGACCTCGTTCTCTCACACCAGAACCCGATCAAGAAAGCGAAGCTGTGGCGGACGCGTTCGAGGGGTAGAATTGTCCACCTCACCCTCCGACAGGCGTTGAAGGCCCAGGCCATTGCTCTCCACGAATTGCAGGACTTATCTCTGGAGTCACTGCGCACACTTTGTCTGGCGGACTTCCCCGCTAGCGTCGTCCGAGAGCATCTCCCCAATCTTACGAGTGACGTCCTACGCCGCCTCGATATCATGGAAATCGACAATCGTATGGAATCACGCCCTGTTACATGGCTGTGGCCAGAACCGTCCATGGCACTCCGGTCTCTCTCCGTTCATTTTACCCCATTCGAATGGGTCTCCCTTACCGACTACTTCCCTCGCTTGGAACACTTCACTTTCAGCGGACCTCTCGTCGATGTCCCTCTCAACGCTATCACTAATTTCTTACGCGCGCATGCTGGCTTACGCACCCTGTCTATGAGCATCATGGACTTCATCTACCATCGCTCCCCGGACTTGGAGCAGCCGCCCGTGCACCTCCCCAACCTGGAGCGACTCGAGGTTGAATACCACGACTTCGCACTGAGCTTCATGTTCCCCTTACTCCACATGCCGAACCTCCGAGTCCTGAATATCCACCGCGGCGTGCACGCCATAGACACCGCGTTGCTGCACCTAGTCACTAGCAGGGCGTGCGAGAGCTTGAGGGAGCTCAGGATATCCCAGTGCGCTGTCTCTGCGCGCTGCGTCCTGTCGCTCCTTCAAGAAGCGAAGTCTCTCCAGGCGTTGGAGCTGAAATATCTCGGAGGCAACCAGGCCAACACGATACTGCAGGCCTTATCCCAGCCCGCTCCGACCCGTCAAGATGAAGAAGGCAACAAGGGCGACGGTAGCTGCGCGCCCACTCTTCCGTGCCCCTCACTCACGCACGTCAACTTCTCTCATTGTCCGGACGTGAAGAGCGGGTCGCTTATGGCGCTGGTGAAGGCCCGACTGCCCGGCACGACTAGTGATACCCTGCTTGATACTGCGACGCAACCAGAAAGCCCGCAGCTGGCGCCCATAGATACCATCATTGTAGATGGCTGCCCATTGGTCGAGATGGACATCTTGCCGTGGTTACGAAGCAAGGTGCGACTCGTCAGTTGCATCTACATGTCGAAGAAGGACGCCAAGTGGCGAAGGTGATATACGCATGGACTAAACATCATTCATTGGGTTGTGCAGACGGACAGATCCTGCTATATACGACGTGTAATATATACCGCAATCAGATACCCCGACATTCTTTGGCTCTCCTCTTTATTTTGGTATGGCACTTCGTGTCCGAAATGCATACAGTGTCCGTCTTAGACCTTGTAAGGTTCAGGGTACACGGGCGGCTCGGAAGAATACGAAGAGGCGGAACCGTCCGAGGACACCGAAGACTGCGAAGAGACGGAAGCCGACGAGTAAACATGAGGGGGGACCGGGCGTTGGAGGGAGGGAGCACCCTGGCCCTGAAGGCCGCCCATCAAGGACGACCCGTACACGCTCCATAGGCCCTTGGCCACGTCAATAGGGCTCGTCGGCGCAGCGCCGGAAAGACCTTGAGCACCAGCGTTGGCAGCAGCTTTAGTAGCAGACTCGACGACACTCTGCCAGAGCGTAGCAAAGCGGCTCTGGGCGAAGGCGATTATGTTGGCCTTAGCGGCGGCAATGCCGGCGTCGATGCTGGCCTCGTTCTTGCTCAAGTACGGGTGGACGAACATCTGGTAGACCCAGGTGGAACCCTGATATGCACCACACCACTTCAGTTAGCGTGAATACCGAAACAAGCGCGGCCAGACTGACCTGGGTCTGAGGGAGTGACACGTAGAGAAGCACTAGAATCTTAATCTCCCAGTAGAAGGGCAGCCTATATGATGCGTCAGATTGCGCGAGCAGCACCACTCAGGCGGCATCACTCACCAGCTCACAAACCACTCTGCGATGTGCTCGAACGCAACGAAAGCGCCCATAATAGACCAATACATTGCCCATCGCTCTATCTCAGGTTCAGAGACCGGACGATGAGCGAGAGCCTTCCATGTTCCATAAGACGGCAGAAGCAAAGAGAACCAAGCGCTGGAGGTCGTGCAAACATTGAGTCAACTGTCGTCACGACCGGCACACGAGCATTCGTGGGTTCAAAACGCACCTAATGAGATTGGATGCCAGGGATGTGAGGAACATGATGGTCGTATGAGAAGATCGAGCAAAAAGCAGATAGTAGAAGCTAAAGAGGTTAGAGGAGGACCTTGGGCAATGAAAAGAGAAGAGTTAGGCCCCGTACAACACGGCGGTGAGCTGTACGGAGAGAGAAAGAATACACTGCCCCAGCGCCCGCTGCGGTATGTATCCCAAACACGAGCGCTTGTACCTTGCCGAAATGATGATCGAGACTATTTCGACCGCATTTGGAAGCCACGTTGTACAGTACGCGTAGTATCGGCAAACGACTACCACTTTGCACCGTCAATCGTGAAGGTTCGTGACGGAGTGGAACTTACGAAGGACTCCTATGCATGCTGCATCGGACCTTGTCACTACAACGGTAAACCCTTCAGAGGTTCTGTATTTCCTGAGAATGAGAAAGCTTCATTTACTGAGAACGAGTGAGCGATCCCCTCTGGTGGGCACGGGTGAACCCTTCGGGCTCTCACGCGAAGCAAATTGGTGGATTCATATCATGTCCGCCTGTTCCAATGAAGGTGGGTTCCACGGGAGGAACACACGTTAGCGTAGGGAGTCGAAATAGCCCCTGAGGCCTGATGTAGGCCTGAGCAACTTTGCCTGAGGCCTTGAGGGCTGACACCACGAAATCCCTGCGCTACAGTACGGCGTTGTCACGCAATCAATCATGAGTCAGGATGTAGGCCAACAGAAACACCCGCTCAGCGCACAACACCCACTGTTGATGACTCATTAGCTTCTGGGCGGCCTCGACCACAAGTTATGAGTACCGTATGTCACAGAGGTTTGACATAACTGTCCCGGCGGCGCAGGTCTCCTCCAATGCGTTTAGGTCTGGGCTATTATAAAGGGTCCGTTTGAATCAGGAAAGATCAGTTTAACGAACACGCTTGAAGGATTGTGAGACTACGAAGGTTACCCCGGGCCGGGCGGCCACCGCCCCGTCTGCGGCCGCTCGAAAACTTATGTAGTGCATCCGCAAAGAATGCTCAATCGTCTTTTGTATGAACGTGAGACATGGCAGAACACGATCGACGGAGAACTGGGGGGTACGGGCGCAGGAGACGTGCGAATCAGCTGAGGATGGGGTCACGGTCAACCTATCAGGGGCGTCTAATGTCCAAATCAGTTCCCGCTTGTCCTTGTTTACAAACGCGAAGCGGCCACGGCCCACTGATGCCTACGAGTCTTCTCATCCAATCACCCCGACCGCCGTCCTCTTCCTCCCGCTGCCGGGCTGTCCTCACAGACCGCGGTTACGACCGTTTCCTCTGCTGTCGACAGTCACTATGGATTCCAACAACAACGGCGGCAGTAGTTCCATCAAGAAACATGAGGACGGGGATGTGTCGGATTCCAAGGGCACCCCGAAGGGGGATGTGAAGCCAGTTGTACGGACTCTCAATCGAGTCCCTCGTATGTTCTGTCCAGAGCCTATACTCGCTCCAAACTGATCGCTTTACAACTACATACAGGTGCCTGTGTAAGTGATTCAACAGATGTGTCCCGTACCGGTTAGTGACTCAGGTTTGCTCTAGAATGCTTGCCGCAAGCAGAAGATGAGGTGTGAAGGCGCAGAGAATCCCCCCTGCCGGAGGTGTAGACACGCCGGTCTTGAGTGTCTCTTTGAGAAGCCGCAGAGGGAGGCCAGCCTTACGGGTGAAGCAGGTTTAGAGTAAGTAACTGATGGCCATATGCCGACTTTCCCTAATGACCCCTCGCAGGCGGATACGGAGTCTCGAGGCGCACGTTGCGGATATACGTCAGACTCAGACCGTCATTCAAAACACACTGCTGGAAATTGCTTCTCATCTTCGCGGGGGCGCTCCTTTCCATTCCCGGTCTCCATCCTTTCCGGTGTTCGCGCACCAGTCGCCGAGCGCCCTGTCTATGGGCTCCCCGAGCGTTTCAACACCCTCTGCTTCAGCCTCACATCCGCCGCAGTTAATGTTGGATACGTCCCACGCAGGTCCGACATCACCATCAAGTAACGGGACAGTCACTCAAGGTTCTGGACCTATGTCCGCCACCTTGGGTTCAAATACTCATCGCCCAAATCGCGACCCGACCCAAACCCATTATCGCAGCCCTTCACTCGGGGCGACTGGCCGCCGTCCTGTGAGCCAGCACGATATTCATAATACGCAACTCTCTGCCTCTGGCAACTTGATGTACCCTCCTCCCAATCCGCCCACGCACCGTCTGCCTGCGCAAGGAACGACGCTCCCGCCGTTCTCAAGCATCGAGTCTATGGGACCCCCTCGGACTCAACCTTCTAACGTGTCTTCCATGCGGTACAACCCGGTAGAAGGTTCTCAAGCAGCACGGGCCGTCCACCGAACTGCCAATGGCCAGGAAGCAACTATCGGAACGAAGAGGGCCGCACCGACGTCTTCCAATGTTACGAGCGCGGATTCGTCCGACGTAGAAGATGACGACGGCGAACTTCCTGCATCTGGTTTGGTCGCGCCCTGGGAAGTTTTGAGGGGCTTAGCCGACGTCGCCATCCAGCGAGCCGCCAAGGTACGACGCAGCACTGTCATGTCCTGACACCGACACGCTGACTATCAGCCACTCACGGTAGGAGAACGGTGGCGAGGTGAGCGAGCCACCCAGTCGCGCCCGGACGCCGTCACCGGACCCGCGTCAGCCTCGGCCGTCTAAGCGACGAAAAGTGACCCTCAAACAGCCTAGGTTTGCCACCTTCCCCGACGGTAATGACATCATGTGGCGATGTGTTCAAGTGGCTCATATTTCATCTGCAGTTGTCACAAAGAAGATTATCCCAGAGTCGGAGGCTCGGGAATTGTTCCGGATGTGAGTAATATGCCATTTGTAGAGACGTCCGTCTGAATGACACCACCAGATTCTATCACGGGTGCTCAACGTTCTTGCCTGTCTTTGACGCCAATGTGGACACCTACGACGCGCTGCATGAGCGGTCACCCTTCGCTGTGGACTGCATATGTATGGTAGCAGCGCAGGTGCGAGACGGCGGAGGTAAGTCACGCTGGAATCTGCTGCGTGAGTAATGGTATTCAGCTATGCGTGTAGGTAAACCGAGCGAAACGTTCCTCAAGTGTCAAGAGGAAGTGCAGGCGATATCTTGCGCCACTCTGTTCTCTCCCGTGATCCGACAAGAACCGGTGCAGGCAATGAGTGAGTAAACCTTGTTCGAAGGGCGCGAGACAGGCTGTCAACCTAAGTTCATCATAGTTCTCGTCTCCGGATGGTCCGATAATGGCTGGCTTAGTGGTGGTCATGCTGTACGCATGGCTATGGAGCTGTGTAGGTGACTATTGTCCGTTGCATGTGGCCCTATGCTGAACCATCTATGTCGCCAGCGATGCACAAGGCTTGGCCTGAGTTGTTGAAGAGAATGAAAGGCAACAAGGCATCCGACTCCCCCAAAGACCGCCAATTAGTCATTTCTGCTAGGACTTGGTTCTGCTTGTACCTCTTCGAGCATCAGTACGTGCGCAGCATGGGGCGTGTATGATTGAACTCTGATCACGTTGCAGAATGTCCTACGGAACAGGGAGACCGTCAATCCTCAAAGACGATGAGAGTATATGGCAGTGTCGCCTGCTGCTGCAACATCCGCTCGCGATTGAGGATGATATGCGTCTCGTGTCAACAGTGGAGCTGATGGCTATACGCGAGCGGGTCAACAATAATCTGTCGCCTCTGTTCGACAAGCCTGTCGATGACATTACATTCAACGTCCTCCGCGAAGCCGACATGGAGTTCCGCAACTGGTACGCAACATGGGATCAGGCTTTCTCGCAGAAGTACGAGGATGCTGGTATGTACCGGAGTGACCTGGACAAGTGATATGCGCTCATAGTACACTAGCTTTCTATCGGCAGAGTCTGCAACTGCAGCATCTCCATGCGGAACTTTATCACAATGCTACGGCCCTCCGGGGCATTGACAAGCCGGATGATGTTCTCAGGATGCCTCCTGCTCAACGTGACCTAGCCATTAGGTCAATACGCATCGGACTCCAGGTGCTGGAAATCACCGTCGACTCTCCTGCGTACAGAGAAGGCATGAAATATGGTATGTATCACATTGGTGATAACCCAGACTGAGTGCTCATACCTCCTGCTAGCCGTACATTATACCCATGCGACTGCTACTTTCTCTGCGTCATTTTTGTTGCGCTTAGCGCGACTCTTGTGAGCCTCAAATTTTGCCTGACCCACAATCAATCGCTGACTTCGTGCAGCCCTGATCAGTGCAACATGGACGATATTCGTCATATGGTAGAGCGTCTTGCGATGCTCCTGTCTGAAGGTTAGTTCAACCACGATTTGCGTGCTGCGATATTCAGGTCGCTTCTTGCAGTCTCTGGCAAGCGTTATGCTCTGACGCTGCAGCTGATGTTGAAGCGTTTCCGGAAGCGCTCGGCTTCGACTTCGCGTTCTCCTCGTACCACCCGCCCGCGCTCCGAGAGTACCGCAAGTTACACTACGGAGGCCACGGCTCCTGCTCCTAGTCAGCAGCCCAACTCGTCGACGTACGAGGGCCCTTACCCGAACCATCCCTCCGCAAATGCCATGAACCAGATGCACCACATGGGCTACTCCCAACATCCTCAACCGATGGCCCAGTATCCTGCTAATGCGGACCCTAATATCGATCTCATCTGGCGCGGATTCGACACAGCTTCCACTGAGCAACTCCCTGTGTGGCTGTCGGATCAAACCCTCGGAGGTGGTTCCGTCATGCAGAACGGCATGGATGCCTTCCTTCTCCCGAACGACTATTTACCTCCTGCTCCTCAAATATGGTGAAGTACAGCCCGTAATGCTTTTGATTATTTTTCTCTTCTGTGTGTAACCTTTGTACCTGCGTTGGTCGTGATGTTGTGTCCCGTAGTTTCGAGTGGCCACGGCTGTACACGATCAGTTAGTTCGCGCACCGGGGACATTCTGTGTACTCGACATGAGTTGTGCTTGCTATATCGTGCTGTATCGCTACTGGAATGCATTTCGCTTCTTTGTACTGTGTTTCCTGGTGGGCCTCGTCTGTTGGGACAGCCTGCGCAAGCACTGGCGCTTATGAGCTATCCCACCGATGGGCGCCAACAGTGTGCCGTCGTTTGCGATCTCGAGCACGTGAGTTTTTTTCTGGCCGACCTTGCTTCCGCTCTACCACTATGCCCGTGCCCGTCGACGGGGCGCGTCCTGCATCTCCAACCAAGCTTAAGGAGAAGGAAACTAGACAACCTGAGGCCACACCCCTCTCAGAGCCGAAGAAACGCACCAGGCCCCGCAGAAACAGGGGCAAGGAAGTAGCTCAGGAGGGAGTTGCTACAAACGCGCCGCAGATCACAGATGAGGTTCCGTGGTCATGGAAGAATTTGACAGAGGCGTCAGCGAGCAGGGTTCCACCATTGACCACCAAGGACGGGCGGTGCGGGCTGCTCAGGTGCATCGTTGAATTGCCTCTAATACTCTTTGCAGATACTTTTTCACCGTCAGTGGATCTTCTGTGCAGATCTACTCGTCCACCGCCGGCCAAGTCGTGTCCACGCTCAGCCATTCCGAGTCAGACACAGCCAATGCTAGTCAAGGTCACTCTGTGCCAGACGCCATCACCTGTGCCATCTTGAGCCCCCATAATGCCTTCCAGCTGATCACTGGGTCGTCTGAGGGCTGTATCCGCCTCTGGAATTTTATGGATGCCGTCCTCTTGCGAACCATCGATATCGGGAGGCCTATCATGCACATTGCTGCTCACGAACTATATGCCGACCATGTCTTCGTATCGGTAGGGCGGGGGACGAAGAAGAAGAGTAGTAAAGGTGCGCCTTGAATACGCTCGGCTCCGAATGACCTCGCTGCTGATATGGCTCGTGTTGTACTCTAGCGAGGCACGATACCTTCGAGGAGAACGGCTCAGTGATGCGTGTCTGTATGCAACCCACAGTTGCTACAGCCAGTCGGCCAGTTCAGCGGTCCAAGGAAGTTTTGATAGTGGGCAAGACACGAGCAACCATGGGCCTGGCTCTCTCACCCAGCGGTGCTTGGATCGTGGCTATTGGTGGCCACAAGGCCTATGTCTGCCCGACATCCAAGCTGTCCACTGGCTTCACGAAGTTCGTTTCCCCGCAGCCACTTACGTGCCTCGCCTTCCATCCAACCGAAGACTACTTCGCCACCGGAGATGTCAGGGGAATAATACGCCTGTGGTACTGTCTAGACGCAGGCCTTACGAAGGCGTCTGGTGTACAGAGGACAGCGCAGACGACGACTATGCACTGGCATTCGCATGCTGTGTCGTCTGTTGCATTTACTGCCAACGGTGCGTACTTGCTGAGCGGTGGTGAAGAGTCTGTTCTCGTCATCTGGCAACTACACACGGCGGAGAAGGAGTTCGTGCCGAGAGTCGGCGCACCCATATCCCATGTCGCTCTATCGCGGAATGTTGAAGGCGAGGAGGAGTACCTTCTCGCCCTTGCCGACGCTTCCTTCGTCTTCGTTCGCTCCGGCACGCTCAAAATATCAAGATCCATTGCTCGCATAAGGATAGGTATGTGGTGTGATATCTATTCACCACAAGTATGACTGATGTATTTCTTCGTAGATCCCGCAATTGCGTACAGCCGGCCGTCGGCTTCCTCGTCCGTACCTCTGGCCTTTCACTCCCAATCATCGACTATCATTATACCGTCCTCACACCCATCGTCACTCCAGGTGTGCAATCCTAGAACATCGCAACTTGTCTCCGAGCTGGAGGTCTCGTCGTCAAATCGGGTTGGACGTACATTTGAAGAGCAATCGCAGCCATCTCGGGTAGAACATGCCGTTGTGTCGGACGATGGCGAATGGCTGGCAACTGTAGACTACCGCGAGCCGACCGGGCCGTTTCATGTAGAGGTTCACCTGAAGATATGGTGGTGGGACCACAAGTCCGAGTCCTGGATATTGAACACCCGTATAGAGCGCCCGCACGCTCTGACCAGGGTGTCCGCTTTGGCCTTCCGCCCAAAGGTCAGCGAACACGAAGATCTATTCTTGATCACTGTCGGAGGCGATGGTAACATCAAGTCCTGGGGTATCCGGACGCAGAAAGTGAAGTCTGGCATCGCAGAAGGTATGCCGACTGACCTGCATTCACGAATACGAATGGCTGATCTCAATCGTTCGTAGCGTTCTGGGTCGCCCGGTCCATCCTGCGCTATCGCTCCGAGGTGCCTACTCACGTCTCGTGGTCAGCGGACGGCTCGTTGTTTGCTGTCTCTGTCGGTCCTCACGTCGCGCTGTACGATGGCAATACGAATACTCTCCACCAAGTGTTGACATGCTCAGATTGCCAACACGCGACGGCGGCGCACTTTGTAGGCACAAGTAGCCGATGTATTGCCGTTGTAGGACACAACGACGTGATGGTCTGGGACTTGCTTACACGTTCATGTATGTCGCTTACTCGCACCTTTACTGTTTGTCTCACGCTTTCCATCCAGTACGTTGGCGATACGTGAGCCCGCATTTGATCGATCGGGTGGTAGTCCATCCGACCGACGAGTCTTTCGCTGTGTTCTCGTTGCCCAATACTTCCGCGAACTCGATGGCAGTGTCGAGGATCGTCATCCTGCGCTCCGCCTCACCCGTCCCCACCGCAACCCGGACTCTACCCTTCAGCGTCCGCGCGGCGATATCATCACCGTCGTTCAGCTCATCCCCCTCGGATCCCTCGTCATATGCCTTTGTGGGTATCACCAACAGCTGGGGCGTGAACATATTCGGGGATGGCATGCGCCTCCCGGACGCACGAGGGTCATCAGCGCGGGGTCTCGGCGACGAGGGCGCGGCAGGCCCTTCGAGGCGTACGCTCTTCCACGACATCTTCGGTGCGTCTGCGCTAGTGGAACCTACCTCTGCTCCTCTGCCAGTAGAGATCGACACCACCCATTCATGGCGCGGCAAGGAGATCGCGGAGATCTTTGACGCCCCGACGCACCTAATGCCGCCAGTCGCATCGCTTTTTGACGCCCTGGTGGACTCCTTCCTGGCGGTGAAGCCTGCGAACGGGGCTGTGCAGCCGGAGGAGGCCGAAGACGAGGAACGGCAGGACGAGGACGTCGAGATGGAAGACCGGACGGAGCCTGTTCTCAGCGAAGAGCGGATAGAACGCGTGGTCGACAGACGCGAAATGCGTGCTTTCGTGGATCTGTTTAGCCATTGTGCCGTCAAAGGTGAGTCTCATGTAGCGTCTCGTCGCTATCATGCTCACTTTGGTTGTCAGCTACGGGCCTGCCGCGGCAGGAGGTCCCAAGGAATGGCTTCCACCACGCAAACGGCAACCACAAACCACACGCGAACGGGAGCACCCCCGCCACCCCTTCCACTACCAAAACCAACGGAGCCGCGCGTAGCCTACCGACGCCTCAACCTACCCCTACGCCCGCACCTCCGCCTGCACTTGTATCCACCGCCAAGGATGCGTCGTCAACACCGTCAAAAGCCTCGCCGGCCGTCAAGGCTGGCCAGAAACGCAAAAAGTCACTAGGATAATCAGCTAGTGTATATGGGGACCGTTTTCATCGACATGTAGCATTTCTCGCATACCATCTGCATCGATATTGTCATCGCTATCCTGTTCTAGCATATACATGCAACTTCTTCCATTCGTTCCGGAGGGGCGTCTCTCGTGTGCATCGCGGCCCGTCACATCGGAACACGATGGATTGAAGCGAGAGCTACCGCGATCAAGTCAACGCCCGTTCATTCGTGCACGCATTCGTAGTAATGTATATGGGTACCAGGCAACTAAGCACGCAGTCCAGTGTGCTTGAGGCTCAGAAGAATGGAGGCACCTTCCAGCATATCTAAGGGGAAGAGGCCGTAATACTCAGGCATGACCGGCTTGTCTATGTGGGCGGCCTCCGCCGCCGAGGTGTTCTTGCCAATGTCGCGGTGTGCGTGAGGTTCTTGGGTATCCGAACCACCACGCGTGATGCCCATGTCTCCAAAGCGGAACGACGAGTCGGGCGACCTACAAGCACTGGTCCGGAACCGCTTCTCTTCGCGCGCGCAAGCCCAGTCGAGGTCGGGCTTCCTGCCAGAGCCTGGGAGGGTTGCGATGACCGGGCCGAATACGTCGTCCTCCGGGAGTAACATAGAGGGGCTGACAGAGTCGACCGAGGACTGCACCAGAGTAGGCGTGAGCGGCGACGAGGGCAGGTAGCTCCAGAGGTCTTGAACGGGATCGCGAGGCGCGCGCCCGGCGGAAGAGCTGCCAGGGGCATGAGCACTGATATGGGCGGTCATGTCGATCAGGCCTTGCATTGGACGGTACGATTCGACCTCGGCCGGCGGAGAGTCCTCACGGGGGCTCGGAGGGTCGGGTGTGAGACCCAAGAGCAGCTTTGTCGACCGAGCACAGTCGCTAGGCCCTGGAACCTGGTCTCGCTCTACTCTCTCCTTGAACCGGTTGCTCTTCCTCCGGATATTCTGCCGCTTGTTCTGGAACCAGATGGTGACGTTCTTCACTGGACTGCAAGTGATTTGGTGAGAGGTGGGTCGATTCACTGACATAATGACTTACAGGCCGAGTTCGCTAGCGAGCGATTGCTTGATCTGCCGGGTGGGATGCGTGTTCTCCTTGTAGAGTGCTTCAAGTCGCTCTAGTTGGGCACGCGTAATTCGGTGCCGCTGCTTCTTCTCGTTCGTCGTTTCGGCCTCGAAGATGTTCTCGTTGTTCTCCTCGATCAATTGATCCACTTGTACTGGGATGTCCTCAGGTCCTGTCCTGGCAGGCGCATTGGATCGAGAACGCGTCGACCGGCGCATCTTGAGGTGAAGGAGAGGAGCTGAGATGACGGACCTGAATCAGGCGACATGTAGCGCGAGTTTGGGCCATTTATACAATGAGCTGGAGGAGGCTGGCAATCGGCAAGTCGAGGAGGGAGGCTGACGGTGGCGGCGGCTGCCTGGCTAGGGCCCAGTGGGCGCGTCGCGGTCACATGATTGAGGCGCGCCGCCCTTCCAACCACTGGCATATCTGTGGACGAGGCGCCGAATGGTCCGGGTGCCAGCGCGAGAGACAGACATGTCGAGAAAGACAACAAGCTGTTCCTACGAACCTCATGCCTGTGGTACATACATGCAGGCTGTAACGTACAACAACACGCTTGCACTGAGAATGTAATACATCCTACCGCCCGTGAATGTCGTTCAACATAAAAAACACCATCCATACACGACATCATGAAAAAGTGTACCTTCCTATCTGTCTCCGAGTTCGTTAATTAGAGTAACGTATTGCAGTCATAGTGGTAGATGGCCCATGAACCCCAGGAGGGCCATGGCTGCCTCCATGTCTTGAGGGGGCGCGATGTCGTTCTTGTGTCTCGCCGCGGGCGACGACTGATCCTGGAACGGGTCCAGCTGCGCCGAACTGGCGTCCGGCGTGATAGCCTCGAATTCTTCCGTCTCGGTGTCCTCCTCCTCCACGTCCACGCCCCTGTGCTGTCCATCAAGCACGAGCATCGGTACGTCGAAATCCTCCTCGTCCAGGACATCCGGATGGGGCTTCTTGCTCCCCCGCGCCTTCGCGCACGCCCACTCGAGCGAGCGAAGGGACTTCGTGCGCCGGGGGAGCGCAGACAGGCGCATACTGTCACCACCGGGGGAAGAGGGCATGGCGGGGGGCGACGAGGGTATGTGATCCCAGAGGTTCCTGGGAGGCGATTGGTATTGGTTAGGAGGCTGGTAACGGCGGTGTGCATTCACACGACGCGGGGTCAGGGGCGGTCGCCGAGGGGACGCGGGCTCTGGCGTCGTTCTCCGCTCGCGCGCAGACACAACGCAGTCCAGGGAGATGGCGGACCCGGAGCGAGGGAGGTGTTTCTTCCCCGCGGCAGGGTATGCGCTGCCCTCGTAGCGGTTCTCTTGTGCAGGGCGCGTCCAGACGAGGGACTTCTTCTTGACGCTGCGCCGCTTGTTCTGGAACCATGCGCTAACGGTCTTCAGCTCACTGTCGGAGGGACACAGTCAATAAGGTGGACATCGATGGCTGGGCACCACGGGACGCACATGCACAGCTCTTCAGCGAGCGCAATGCGCACGTCCTTGGAAGGATGCGTCTGCTGCTGAAACAGAGCGGAGAGCACAACCGTCTGCTCATGCTGTAGGCGCCGCCGTACGAAGGGAATCTCTCCCGCGGGCTTGTTGGACTTCGGAGTCGTGGGGACGTCGGAGACAGATTCGGCAGAGTCGACGGAGGACGACTCGATGGAGGAGCAGGAGAGAACGGAGCCGGTGCGCGCGACGGGCATGGTCTTGAGGAGATGAGATGGGGGTTAGAGGAGAGAGGAGGTGGGCATCATCTGCGGGACGCCAAACCGAACAGACAGCTTGGGCGACGCGAACCGCATCTCCTTGACGCGTCTACATGTCCAAACAACACGTCCCGCGAATGAACTACTCACGTGGTCATGTCCCCCAGAGCGCCCGGGTGCCTTCATCTTCGACTCGGATGAGGCGGCCCTCGCAATGGTCCGACGATATCTATGGGACAAAGGTGCGATACATTATGTCGGATGCGTATGATACAAGCAGGTAACCAATGAGCGTATACACTGAGGGGACGACGACAGCGTCATTACTATGTAGAACAGGTCGATACAGCACTGGGGAATCTTGCAACTTCAGGAACCAAGGCACTGGCAATCAGTGATAGAGCGATACAAGTAAACCAAACAATAGAAAGGGTAGTGAAAGAGTGGAGAGGATATAGGAAGAATGAGCGTTGTCCGTGGTGATCGACTTGCGAGCATATGTAACCATACATACCGTTCTAGAGTGAAACATTGTCAGTCTCAGGACTCGGGGTCTCTGATCTGTTGAACAACGGAAAGTTTACCCCGAGCCCGATGGAATGCCATAAATATCTCTGAAGTCCTCGTCCATCTCGGTGCGGATCCGCGCCTCCTCCTTGCTGATGTTGTGCGGGTAGTTGAAGGCGAGCCGGAGCCGATTGCCGAGGAACGCGAGCGGTGCCCGCTCCGCAGGGGTCCACCGTTGCCAGACCGGCTCAGGGACGGTTACGATAGACAGCGCAAAGCCATTCCTCTCCCTGTGGGCCACTATGTCCACCAGGTCGCGCGGGGCGATTTCATTCACGACGAGCGTGTGCAGCTCTGGGGCGATCAGGTTCATTTTGAGGACCAACGAAATCGGCGGCGGGCCTTGTCGGAAGAGGTGCGCCGGACTGCGGTACGGCCATGGGTCGGTGACGAGGATCTTGAGGATGGCGTAAGTGGACAGGCCCTCCACCCTGAACACGCGCAGGCCCATCATCATATCCACCCAGGTGATGAGGTGCGCCCGCGCCTGCACCGTGTCCTCGACCTGCACGTTGGCGAGCGTGAGGATCTCCACTTTCGCGAAGCGCCGCGTGAGCATCTCGAAGAGCGGTGTGTAGTCCATACCGCCCAACTTGCTCAGCGCGAAGATGCGCACGTCCGGCGCATGGATGCTGTACAGGACGTTCATCGCGGCATCGCAGGTCATGTCACCGAGCCGCAGCTCACGCAGCTTTGCCGTGTAGACAGGCGGCAGGCGCGGCTGGCCCTCAGGGGGAAGAAGTGGAGCGGCGGCATGTAGGTGCATTTTCGTGAGGTTTGGGGCGGAGATGAGCGCGCGGAACTCCGCTGTGGTTGGGCAAACGTCGGGCGCGAGGCGGCGGATATCGAGCGTGCGCAGCTTCCCGGTGTGGATGGTGCACCACTTGACACTGATGCCGTTCAGGGTGAGACGTGCGATATTCGGCGCATCGTTGTTACAGAAAGGGATCGGGGCCCTGCTATCGGGGTCGGGGAACGCCGTGGTAGTCCAAAGGTAGGGCTCCCAGCCACGATCGAGCTGAAAGTAGTCCAGCAGGGGCGCCGAGACGTTGGCAAACAGCTTGAGGATGAACCACGGGCCGATCCAGTCGTTCAATGAGACGACGAGAGAGCGTATGTTGTGCGCCTTCACCCTGAACCGCTGGCCGAGGTACATAACCTGGTTGTGGGTGAAGTTGGGCACGCCCTCCGCCGAGTCGTCGAGGCACAGGTCGAGAGGGGTCTCCTTGGCTCTCTCAAGGAACGTGAGGGACCGCGTCCACGGCGCCGGGTCGTTGAATACGATCCTGCCCCACAGAAGGCCGTCCGCGAGAGCGAGTTCCCGGAAGTGCTTGCACACCCAGGTGAGACGCAGCTTCTGCAGCGGCTCCCCAAACATGACGTGTGTGCTCAACACGACGTACCGGAAGATCTCCACGAGGAGCTCCGGGGGGAGCTCGTTGACGAGGAACAGCTGCCACCCGAGCACCTTGCGCCTGAACTTCTCCTTTGCGACCTCGCCGTCGAGAGAGACGATCTTGCGCGGCTCGACCTGCTTGCGGAGGCGGTTCAGCTCGCGGATGCGCCCACGAACGCATCTGACCCGCGCGTCCAAGCGGCCGAACTCGACCACCTCAGTTGGCTCCGGGGCCGAGCGCAGATACTGCGAGAAGAGCGTGTCGTCATCCCAGTGGTCAATGAGAGTGGCTTCATTAGCTATGGTAGCACTGAGGGGCGGGTAGTTGGCCAGTGTTAACCATGACATCTGGGAGGCGTCAGCGGGACGGTACTCGGAGGCAGCGCGGAAATTCTCACAGTGTTTTCGGTCTAGCGCTTGTAAGGTCCGTTCGGCGCGTGTGGTGGAGAGCGTGAAGGCAAGAGGGGATGCTGAACGAGTGCGAGGCGAACGAGAGACGGGAGGGAAAGTAGTATGGATCGACCCGAGCCTTGCAGCTACGTATATATGGGAGCTAGCGGCACTTGTTTTCGAAGCACATAACGTCGTGAAGGCGAGGTGCCTAGCGCAGATGAAGCCGGCGTAAATTTGGTGGTGTGGCCAAATAGACAGTGTTTGGTTCAGTGGGTGTACTTAGCAAACAGGGAATGTGGCCGCCTAAGAAAGTAAGTCGCTTACCGCGAGAACCCATCACCCAAGGCTTGAAAATGGCCATGCTTGTTCGGACAATGCAACGCTATGAAACATCACAGTGGTCCTTTCTCTTGAGATTGTTGGCTAGTATCCAGCGTCTTCAAGTGTCACGGCGGGGAACCGGCATTCAATGGCAAATCCCCCCGCGCAGACAAGTCTGCTGGAAGACAGAGTGATGACACAGCAGTCTACCAGAGCTGGAGGAAGCTCTGGGCGGCGGCGTGTCCTCTGGCAGATTGTCACGAGGATTCAATACTCAGCGGCGGCAGCCACTGGCCAAGCATTATCAATGGCCCATCCATCTAAGCCTGGAGCGGCGGGACAGTGTGCTGCTATCACGCCATGAGTTGCCTGGATACCGGGGGGGATGGGGACTCACCCGAGAGGACCAAATCACGACGAATGCAAGAGGACAATGGAGGAACAGGCCATTGCCTGATTGAGGAGTGGCGAGCGGAAGCATCGATCGCAGGCGGTCGATCTCACTGGCAACAGCCACCGCACCCTTCTCCTATTAGCCGCTCCCACCATCGCCGCCAGTGGTCATGATGCTTCAGCCTAGGGACCATCCTATTATGCTCGAATCATCGTACACAATGCTTCCGTACTGCCACATCACACCTCCCACTGCTCGTGGGCCTCCTTCAGAACTGCAACTTTTGCGCGTTGGCTGTTCCACTGTCGTACTTGCGGACATCCTCGTGGTACTCATCGCGCGCGTCCCCCTTGAAGTACGCAACGTCCTCGCTATCCATCATTCCCGAGACGCGGTCGGCCTGCCACTTCTTGAACGCGAAGCCGGCTCCCGTGTGTGAGTAGTCCTTCTCGTTCGCCTGGTCCTTGTGGTACTTAATCTGCGGGAAATCCGAGTCTGCCGTGTCCGGGTCGAGAGACAGCGAAACGAGCGCATTGATGGTGGCAGACTTGATACCACCCGGAAAGGTCCACGTCTGCCTCACGATCAGAACATGGTTCCTTCACGTAAAGGTGTGTGTGTGTATGCGCACTTGCTCGTTCTTAAACTGTATCAGGAGGGGGTCGTTCCTGATGACTTCATATGCCTCGTTCTTGCTCTCCTTGAAGAGCTTCGGCAGCGCGAACCACTGTCCAGCCATCTTGTAGCGGTCGTTCGCGTAAACGAACTGGTCGTCGTATACGCAGTCCGGCGTGTACCGCTTGACGCGCTCCCGCGTGGGCTGGCACGAGTACAGCGCGATGATGTCGTCGAGGAGGCGCTGGCGAGCGGGAGGAAGAGGGATCGACTTGGACGGGTCCGGTTGCATGTCTTCCGACGTGGCCGTCTGACGGACCTCGAAATTCTCTCCCGGCAGGGAAGAGTCGCTCGGTAGGTCTATCTTTGTCTGTGATGCGAGGGCGGTCATTGTTCGACTAAGGCTGGATAGGCGAGTCGTTGAACGCAGTGTGTGCAGGGAGTGTATGCGCGGAAGGAGCAACATCTCTGGATGTGGCCGCCCTCACCTTGTCTTTATACGAGCGGGGGAGGCTGATGGTGCAATGCTATGACGCACAGTGCGCGAGTGCACGTCGTCTCGTTTGACAGCCTTGGGCTTGCGATCGGGCCGTCGTCATAGGCCATCGTGCCGCGTCCATGACAGCCACTCACGCCGTGTTGAAACGCTGAAGACAGTGCACCGCGGGTATCCGCACAGATATATGTCTCTAGACACGAAGTCACAACCTGTCTGTTGATCAAAGTACTGTTATACATTGCTGGCCTCTTGGCAGTGCCACGGTTGTGCACATAGCTCCCAGGTGTACTAGACCCATTGCTTGTTGCCGAACTGCGACACAAAGGCGCCACTATCCTCGAGAGTGGCCTTCTCCAGCACCTGCAGCTGCAGCCTCACAGATTCCTCCGGCTCCAGCTGCTTTCCGTTCCAGTCGGGGTAGAACTCGCCCAGTCGCGCCTTCAGGGCAGCCCCGTCTGCCTGTAATGACGGCGGGGCTATCGTTCCACATGGCGCATTAGCCGTGAATGGGTGCTCAATTTAGACAACTCACGCGGGCCTTGGTGGGTGTTGACCCATCCAGGGCTGATCGTCAGGAAGACAATCCCTTCTGCCTTGAACCGCACCGCGTACTTGACCATGACCATGTTCACGGCAGCCTTGGACACCGAGTACGGTCCAGCATTCGGGATGCCGACATTGAGGGCAAACTCGAGATCGCCTTGTCCAGAACTGAGGGTGAGGACTTTCTTCCCGGCACCCTTACGGATGAGCCGGAGGAACGCGTTGATGGTGTAGACGACACCGAGGACGTTCACTTGGAACTAACAAGTCCGTGTCAGCCATGCTGCCTGTCCCACTCGATCTGCAGAGAAAGCGTACTGATTGGTTCATGTCTTCGGCGAGGTGCTCCTCAGGACTGGCCATGGATCTCAGCGTCAGTACACACTGTAGTATATTACCCCACTCACTAGTCGTCAAAGGTGCGGTTTCTGTTCTCCAACTCAATATATGCGCCATTGTTGATCAGGTAGTCTAGTGTACCCCCGGTGACCTTTGCGACCTCCACCGCTGCTTCCTGTGTGACTATGAGCACACAGTACGGTGTACGCTCCTTGATGGCAGTCGTACCTTGAGTGCGGGCACGTCTGTAATGTCCGCTTGCAGTACATGAATGTTCGAGGCACCGCTCGCAAGCTCGATCAGCTTCGTAGCCGTGCCCTTGTTGCGCACCAGGCCGAAGACGACGTTGCCCGGCTTCGAGCCCTGTGGATACTCGACTGTGAGAGGTCTAGATTCATGTTATATTCGACGATGGGGACCTACGAGTTGGCGGACGAACTCATACTGGAATCATTGACAGTGAGTATGAATGAGTCTCAACGAGCGGAATCATGATACACATACCCCTATCCCGCGAGCTGCTCCGGTAATAACGTACGAAGGCATGTCAAGTTTCGACGGATTATTGTGCGTGGAAGGTCAAATCAAGGATGCAAGAGAGGTGTTTACTTCAAGCCTAGCTCGATATCTGAGACCCTGCCATCAGGTCTCACCACGACCCAGCCCTTTTATACGTGCGTGCCCTGTAAACCTCATGGCAGCACCAGTCCAATAATAAGACAATGGGCTTCTCTACCGACACTGTGTACGCTGGAGGCGCGCGGCGCTCAGTCAGGCTGACTGATCCACTGCCAGTGCCGACACGGAGAAAGAGACAGCGACTTCTGGCGGAGCGAGCAAACGCGCTGATTTGTCAGCGTGTTTCGCAGAAGGTCACTATCGACTCAAGAGTTCTCACGAAGACCAGTCGACGCGAAGATTATTGCCAGTAGCAATACCATTCGAATGGCAGAGATGACGTCCTTTGCAGCGTGCTATCGTTAACCATCGTCCTACTTTCCGACCTTTTTCTCACCATCCGCAAGTTCGGCCTAGCTATCTGCTCCTGTGAACCGCATTGCAGGAAATTTCAACGAGTCGCTGAGAAGCAGCATCACCATCAACCAATGTATTCTTTGCCAAAACCGAGTACAACACGATCAAGAAGCAAGGCCATTCTATGTCATACAGTACGGTAACAAAGCCATCAATATCAATCGTAGCGTCGTCGTATTCGTACACCGCTCGTACATTTTTGTCATGTCCATATGCATCTGCACCAAAATAGCCATAGAAAACAAGCCCCGAGGGCCTCAAGCACAAGAAAGCACAGCATGGTCTCAACCGAACAAGGCTTCAGAAAGGCTCGGTTTAGCGGCGGTCTGACGCGTGCCAGAGCCCGACGCGACAGGCGGTTTCTGCGGCGACAACAGCAGCAGCTCCTCGAGTATCTCACCTACCAAGCTGTCCTCCGCCTGACGCGCGAGCTCCGTCCTACTCCCGACGTACGTGCGCACCGTCTTGGGCAGGCTCGGGTAGCGCTCCGCGCTGAAGCCCATCTACACTCGCACGCGGCCGGATGAGAAATAAGTCTTGTTTATGAAGCAAGCGACAACTCACGTCACCCAGGCGCCTGGTGATAGCTTGCACCGCGGGCGGCACGGCAGGCGGGGGCGGCACGCTGAGGGCTGTCGATGCGGGGGGCCCGTTACTCACACGGCGGGCGCGCGGCGTGGAGGTGGTGGGGTTGTGCGTCGTGTGGCGCCGAGTCGGGGGCACGGTGAACATCTCGAGTTGGGGGTAGGGCCCGCGCGCGTTGCTAATGATCTGCACGGCAGAGCCGGGCCTTGGGGGCGTTCCTTTGGGCTTCGTGGGTGTCTCCGGGAGCTTGCTTGTGCTAGATTCGGGCGCCTTTGACATGGAAGTATCAGGCGTTTTGTTCTTGTTCTCCGAGATGGATGCCTGAGGCGCAAGCTGAGAACTGCACGCCACACAATGATCAGCCAGACCGCCACTACCGTTCCCCGAGCGCACGTACCTCTCGCCCAGCTGTCCCAACCTCGCACGCTGCTTCCTGCGCTCCTCCCTCTCATGGCGGTACCTTGCCTTCTCCGCCTTATACTTGTCCTTTGCTTCCTCCAATGACTTCTTCAGCTCATCTCTCGGAGCCCTCGGGCTCGACGCGGCCCCATACATGGTCACCTCCGCCCGGGGCACATGGGGAACCGGATCCGCATCTATCGACGAGTCGCTCGAGTCGGAGCTCTCCCAGGGCACCCAGTCAGACTGCATGCGCCCGTGCCGACGGCGAGAAGGTCCTCCGGTGGGCGGGTAGAACAGCGGCGGCCAGCCATGGTGACCGTACCTCCCGGGGCCGTGGCGGCCTCTGGTGGCGAAGGCATCGTCACGAGATGAACCGAAGCTGAACGGATCCCCGTGGTGATGGCGGTGCGAACGCCGGGGAGGCCACGGGTAGGCGTCAGAGGACAGCCCTGACAGCCATTCACCATAGTACGGCGCAGGAGGCGGAGGCGGTACGGGTGGAACGCTAGCATTGCGCGACAGCCCCGGAGGAGGAGGAGGTACCGGGGGCGGGGGCGCGGCAGGTGGTGGTGGTGGCGGCGGGATGCCATTGCGGTAGTTCCAGCGACCATGGGTGCTCGGCCAGGGACCATGGCCATGGCCATGGCCATGACGGCCACCTCTTCCTCCGTCCTCTGTTTCCCATTCGCTCATCCAGCCGAACGGATCCCGGCTGATCCTACCAGAATCCCATCCACTGTCGGCAGTGTGACGGCGGTACGCACCAGGACCAGGACGGTGGTCGAAGAGTGGGGGCAGTGGGGGAGGCGGCATGCCGCTCGGGCGACGGCGTTCCTGGCTCGGTTGTTGCGAGCGCGGAGTCGACATAGTAGGACCGCTGTTGGTAGCAGTGTTGGGTCTCGCATCGCCAATGGCCCGGACGACGTTCGCGATGGCTTCAGCCACTCGGCGGCCGGCGGCCTCTTCCTGAGCGCGGCGCGCCTCCGGGGTACTCTCACGGGTATTGCCCGTCGTCTGCACACTCAGGCGGAAGCTGTCCGCAGTACGCGCGACGGACTGGCGGTGGCCCTGCCAATAGTTGCCGTTGGTGGCATTGCGAATCAAAGTGCGCACGTTCTCCGACAGCTCCGGGTGGGAAGCGACGACGGTCGAGAGCGTGTTGAACAGATTGGCGACGTCATTGGTAAGAGATAGGTTGGCGCGGGGCGGTGGTGGAATGGCATCCAGGTCAGGGAGCGGAGGGTCTGGAGCGGCATTTGTGGTAGTGGACGACTTGGACACGGAAGGCTGCCGGCTGGGAATCGTAGCAGGCTTGGGAGTCGTCACTTGGCGAGACGCGGAAGACAGCGTTCTGCGGGTCTCCGAGATATCCTCGCCTGTTGCCGCGTTCATATCCACGACATGGATGGGGTACTTCTTCGGGTCGCTCGAGCCGCCGACAATCGAGGCAGTCGACGATCCCGAGCTGACCGTGGACGCACGTTGCTTGCCTTTGTCTCTGCTCGGGATAGGGATCGGCGTCGAGTCCGTCATGTCCGAGTCTGCAATCGTCACGGCCTCCTGCTTCTCTTCCTCCGCAGCCGCAGCCGCAGCGGCCTCTTCTTCCATGCGAGAGCGCTCTGCGTCACTATCAATCGTCTCCAAGAAGCCATGTGGGCCCGATGCGTCCGACGGTGACTCAGGGGGCTGCGCGACGATATTCAGGATCGATCCTAGGTCGGGCGCGATGCCCTGCCAGCCGTCCTCCACCTCGTACATCATCGGCATGCTCCTTCCGAACGTGTTGCGATAGTTCGAGCTGCGCGGCGTCGCGGGCAGCGGCTTGTTGCGCTCCGCGCCGAGGTCGACGACCGCGAACTTCGCGACCTTCGACTCGCCGGGCGCGCCGGGCGGCAGCGCGCGGTAGAACTCGCGGAGCTCCGCCTCGGACGAGAGCGTCACCTCGTCCCCGTCCTGGTCCTCATACGCGACCGCGACGTCGCCCCGCGGGATGTGGTAGAGCGCCTCGATCTTTGCAGCGAGCTCCGCCCAGCTCGGCGGCGTATCGAAGGTGATGCGGCGCATGAGCCCGTCAGGCGGCTTGGTGAGCTTGATTTGGATGTGGGGGGCAGACATGGTGTAGTGAGGGAGATCCAGAGCGCATGCACGGGCGAGCGCGAGCTTATGAGGAGCAGAGGAAAGTCTAATGACATTCAAACCCCGCCGCTGCGGTGTACACGATCGAGGCACGTCACCGGCTTGCCTTGTTCGGAATGCATCACGCAGTACTGTCACACCGATCGTGCTGCGTGCACAGCGAGGAGCACCTGCGCCGCGGCCGCTGCCAGATAACTCGGGTCTGTTTCAAAAGGACAAGATAACATGCAAGGTGGACAATGCTAGCAACGGCAGTCTAGACGCATTCGAATGGCACGAGGATATATACAGCACGTATAATACAATGCACACACAACTTCATGCTTCTCCCCCTTAAGATCGGTCCAGTACTTTCACGCGAAGATGCCCATGCGCGGGTCAATGTCAGCCGGGTCGTTGAGCTGCATGCGCAGACGTCAGTCCCGCAGCCACCGGAAGCGAATAACCGCACACGTACCCGGAGGTTGACGTTGAGCGCGCTGATCGACTTCAGCTCCTCCTCGGACAGGGTGAACTGGTCGACGTCCAGGTTCTGCACGAGCCGGTCGTGGTTGTTCGACTTCGGGATGACAGCCAGACCCTGCTGGACGGCCCAGCGGAGCAGAACCTGCGCATTCGCTGCGTATCCGGCGACAAATATCAGCCGCGTCCGCGGGCACGCAGGTATTCATGACGTACACTTCGAGTGCTTCGTTGCGATGCTCTGGATGAGGTCGTGCTCCAGGAGGTTCTTCGCACCCTTGTCGGCGCCGAGTTCGACGTAGCTCTGCGGGCCGAGCGAGGAGTAGGCCGTGATGGCGATGCCGAGGGTCTTGCAGAGCTTCACGAGCGACTCCTGTGTCAGGTATGGGTGCAGCTCGACCTGGTTGACCGCGGGCTCGTAGCGAGCATAGCGGAGGATATCGAGCAGGAGGGAGCCCTGGGTGTTCCTATGGTAGTGGACACCTTAGAGGGCGCATACAGGTTGCAATGCAAAGAATACGTACGAGACACCGATGTTCTTCACCAGGCCTTGGTCCACGAGTTCCTCCATAGCGCCCCAGGTCTCTTGGAAGGGGACCTTGGCTGCGCGAGTCGTCAATACCGATATAACGCCGTATCTCGGGAGCCAAGGACATACCGAGGTGGACCTTGCCGTCATCGCCCCACCACTCGGGAGGGTACCGGTGGCTGGGGTCGACATACTCGAGCGCAATGGGGAAGTGCACGAGGAAGAGGTCGAAGTAATCGATGCCCCAGAGACCGAGCTGCTTCTTCGCAACCGCATGTACCTGTTGACGTCCGTGAGCATGGTCCTCGCGGCTGCATGGGGGATTGCACATACGTGCTCACGAGCGTGGAAAGTGTTCCAGAGCTATGACGGCGTCGCTCATATCAAACGCCGCATGTGAGTGAGTATCTGTCATGACAACACACCTTGGAGGTGACCCCTGGGCAAAGCAACTGCAGTGAGCCACGGGTATGTGAACGGCGCCGTATGGATGTACTCACAAACGTCCTCGCGCTTGACGATGCCATCGGCAATGGCGCGACGGAGACCTTCCCCAGCCTCCTTTTCGTTACCGTAGTCGCCAGCACCGTCGAGGAGACGGTAACCAGACTTGATGGCGTTGTACACAGTCTGCAGTCATGGTGTTGTGAGTGGGCCCATCGCCATGCTGAAGGCACTGTACACACCTCGGCGCAAGTGGACTTGGTGACCTGGAGATGGCGCGATCAGTGGCTGTCTGTCGCCATCGCGCAGGAGCGGACATACCTTCCAGAGACCGAAGCTAAGGTATGAAATGCGCGTGGTCAGCCATGTCGTCGATCATATTATGTACTCGAGGAAATCCTACCCGACGAGCGGCATCTGGCGCGCGTACAAGACGTCATGAGCGTCAGACGGCGAAAGCGCGTCGCACGCGACGCACCTTCGCACCGGTCCTCTTGAGCGCGACGGTAGCGTGCTGGGCCATTGCTGTTAGCTAGAGCGGGGTGAGGGATTGGGGGGGAGAGTTCGGAGAAAAACTGGGACGCTGGAGGGATTTAAAAGCCGTTGGAGAGGGGAACGGCGGGGTGCGGGCCGTGGAATGGGGGAAGACATCGATCAGCGTTGGAATCGTATTCTGTGAGCCGCGCGCCTGCATCGATGCTCAGCCAGTCGCAGCGAACGATTGACCGTCCTCTGACGTCGCTCGGCCTCTCCTCGGCTATTTCTGTCCTGCCCAGCGCCCGGTTCGATCTGCGGCCCGCCGATCACCCGCCCCCGCCTGCCGCCACAGTCGCGCGCGCTCTCCGCCACGTCCTCGACATGCACATCCACGTCCTCGGCTTCGGCGCGATCGGCACCCTCGTCTCCCACTACCTCCGCGCCTCCCTCGACCCCAAGCATACCATCACCGCCATCCACAGGACCTCCGCTTCCGCACGCGAGGCTTCCCGCCTCCCAGGTCTCAAGCTCGAAGTCGCAGGCGTGACACGTCTCCAGCACGGCATCCTGCACGAGTCCCAAGACCCTGGCGCCGATGCCGCTCTTCGGGAGGCCCTTGCCATTCGCAAAGTGCGCCGCTTCGCACGGCGCGCACGCTTGAGAGCGTTGCAGGAAGACCCAAAGGCAGCGCAGGAGACAGACTCTGCCAAAACACGACATACAGAGGAAGATCACGGTCTGGCTCTACCCCGGAGGGACGAACCTCCACATGCCGCACAATCGCCATGGCACGACGCGCGACACAAGGCAGGTCCGATCGAGTCCCTCATAGTCGCAACCAAGGCCAATGAAGCCGCCAACGCCATATGGGCCCTCCTGCCTCGGCTCTCCGCAGACAGTACTATCGTATTGCTGCACAACGGGATGGGTGTGTACGAGTACCTCGTCGAGAATGTCTTCCGCAACAGAGAACACCGGCCCCACATCGTCCTCTCCTCAACCACGCACGGCGCCTTCGTCAAGGAGGCCGGGCACGTCGTGCACACCGGCATCGGCAGCATACAGCTGGGCATCGCTCCCGATCCTCTAGGGCGCAACTTCGAAGAAAGCGTCGACTCTTCTCTTCCCAGGGAAGAACGGAGAACCAACCTGAACGACATCACGCCTCTCCAGAACGACCCCGCCGCGACGCGCTACCTCTCGCTCCGGAACACCATATCCGCCCTCACGAGCACCACCGCGCTCGACGTGACCTGGGACCCGCTCTTCGACGTCCAGCTCGCGATGCAGCGCAAGCTCGCAGTGAACTGCATCATCAACCCCATCACCGCGCTCCTCGGCTGCCGCAACGGCGACATCTTCAAGAGCCCCGCCGGCACTCACCTCGCGCAAACACTCTCCTACGAGGTCTCCAACGTCTTCCGCTCGCAATGGCGGACGGAGGTCTGGGGGCTCCCGCCCGTCGACCCGCGTGCAGCCGCCCCTGGAGACGACACAAAGGATCTAGACGAGGCGGATGAGGATTCATATGAGGACGAGCGGACGGAGGCGGAGGCGGAGGAGTACATGCTCGAGACGCCCTTCCCCGCGCGCCTCACGCAGCGGCAGCTCCTCGACGAGTGCATGCGCGTCGCGGAGCTCACGCGCCAGAACACGTCCTCGATGCTCGTCGACATCCGCCGCGGCCGCCCGACCGAGATCAACTACCTCAACGGCTACATCCTCAAGCTCGCCAAGAAGTACCTCGTCTACACCCCCGTCACCGCCGCCCTCGTCGACCTTGTTCACCTCCGCCAGGACGTCCCCATCGATAAGCCGGTCCCTTTGCAGTCGGTGCTGTAATGCGCCCGGGCGGCGTCGCGGCGCGCGCAGTAGTAAGCAGTCTTCTTTCATCTCGGCGGTGCCGTACTGACTTTCATGATCGTCATAGGATGTGGTAGCTGTGGAGTATTTATCCCGGACCTATCCCACGAAGATCACCGTCCACAACAGACGGCTGACCGTGCTACCGTGCGTCCAACTGGCGTCGTCGCGGGTTGTTCCTACAGGAACTGTGCCTCCACGCACGAACATGCGCCGCTACGGCCCGGTAGCAACCACGAAGCTACTTGCCACGGCCATCTTCCCCTACTCCGCACAGTTCTACTGACGCATCTAGCGGAACATCGGGCAGGAATCCGAGCATGTACCTTCTACACACACCTAGCATTTGCAATCCTACGTCCCTTCCTGCGCTCAGCTAGCGTTACCATATCATTATGCGTTCCGCCCGGCACTCCGATCTGTCGCAGGCGGATTAATGTCGACAAAATATGCCTGACATGGCAGAAGGTATCATATCGCCGCTGCTTCGTTCTGACGGTGGAAGGAATGCGCGACGTCACGTCTATTCGCGAATGTGCGCAGATGGAGCAGTCTGATAAGTGTATGGTAGCTTATGATACAATATGGTCCCCCGTCGGAACTCTGAGAATCTGATCGGCCAGCAGCTGCTGACCAAAAGCAAGGCTAGCTCCACTGTGTGCGAGCAATCTCATCTGGGGAGAGGCTTCTCCTTGATGAACAGCGCGAAGACCACGGTGAGCGCAGACAGAGCGACCGCGAACCAGAGCGTCTTTTGCGACGCGTCCTGATACGAGCTGCGCACTAGTGCGCGGACCTCCGGGCTGAGCTCGTCGATGTAGCTCAGGGATTCGCGGACGCGTTTGATGATCTAGTGTGTCGCGACCTTCAGTAAGCAATTGAGGACAGATACGGACACCACGGACCTCTTCTACGTCTGCGCCCGTGAGACGCTCGCGCAGGTGATGGCGAAGTGTCTCCTGGGTGAGAGTCATAGATACGGATAACACGACGACACCGCCCAAGGACCGAAAGAGATACGATACTGGACAAGTGCCTGATCAGCATCATTCCGATTGTAAACGCAGAGATAGACTGACCAGCTGTGGCAACAGCTTGATTTTGGTGCCCCGCATTTGCGATCAACGCTACGAGTGTAGCTGTAAGACTGCCCCCTAGAAATGCTGTCAATATCTCATGGCCCTCTCGTCAAGACACGGACGCCTACATCCTCCGAAGTTCATCAAAGCCAGACCTAAGAAGACATGAGCGAACGCAGCAACCAGCTATAGCAATTCCCTCACCAGTGCACAGCCCAGCAAGAGTGAACGCCACGGGACCGGTCACCCCAGCAATAATGGTATTCCCAATGAAGGACAAGGCGAACACGGCGAATGCGAGGAAATAGTACTTGCCGGTCGCCTTCATGACTAGCCCGGTAGACACACTACCCACTGCACCAGCGACCACGCTCGGCAGCAGTGTCAACCCAACCTGGCTGGGGGTGAACTGCCGCACAGCCTGCAAGTACAGCGGGATACTGAAGAGCATCGACATGTTAGCGCCGATCATGAGGAAGTTCGCCATGTATATGGCGAATAGTGTGCCGTTCCCGATGATGTGCGCCGGTGCGATGGGCTCGGTAGCAACACGCAGTTCGATGACAATGAACACGATGAACATGGCCACGGATACTGTGAAGCTCGCAATCGTGAACTGGTCCGTCCACGAGATGTTGCCTCCGCGGTCGAGTGCCAGGAGCAGGGTGAAGACCGCGGTTACGAGCGTGAAGGCACCAGCGAAGTCAATGCGCTTGAACTTGGCCTTGAAGTCTTCTTGGTCTTCCTTCGGCGGCAGCTTCAGGCCGAACGCTACCGCCCCCAGAGCCAGAATAGCTATGGGTACTTGAATGATGAAGGCCCTGTAGTATTGTCAGTGCAGTCCCAGCACTATACCGGCTGACCCACCATCTCCAGCCGATCGTGTCTGCGAAGAAGCCTCCGAGAGGTGCACCCGCGGCCTGTCCAGATGCGAAGACGACATTTGCTATGCCTTGCCACGTTCCCCTATTGCGCAATGGGATGATATCGGACATGAGAATGACGCTAACTCTGCATGTTCAAGGCGGAGGTCAACATGAACCGTCGACGAGCGTAACGTGAGCTTGCCTACGTTCCAGCTCCGCCACCTCCAATGCCTGCGATCGCGCGTCCGAGCACAAGGACGTTCATGTCCTGTGCGAGGCCGCATATAAGACTTCCGAAGGCGAAGATACACATAGCACATATGATGCACGCCTTGCGACCGAATATGTCACTGAGCTGTAGACTGTTGTCAGACTCTGCTATCTGAGGGCGCGGGAAGTGAGCAACCTTTCCGCACAAGGGTCTGACGAGCATACAGTGAGTACACATAACGAGCAATGCCGAACACACGTACTGGAAGCTTGTCTGTGTGAGCAAGTATCCGGTTGCGATCCAACTAGTGTTCTCCAAGCGATGGAACTCGCTGCCTATGGACGCATACGTCGATGCCACAATTGTCCCATCCATGGCCATAAGGAAGATACCCAGCATCAGGGAGCTCATCTAATAAAGGAGCTGTGTGAGCTTGTTAACCACTAGTAGGCACCATGACCTTGACTTCAGTGGGCACCAGAGCAAACTGGGTCTGACGAAGTCCACCAGTCAGGTCTTGAGTAGGAGACGTACCACTGCCGGCATCGAGACCTGGAGCTTCGATGAAAGCTCGTCCTGCTCTACATCTCCATTCCTGTTCCCTTCCTCCCGGACATCGTCATCCAGCAGGGGGGTCCGTTCGTCGACAGTCATAATGAAGCTTGAGGAGGGCGTCCACTCGACACTGGTCTATGACCTGGTGTGGACGATGGTCACTGACAGAGGGCAAGATAAGCTGAACGTAAACGACAACTGTGAGACGCGTTACGCGTACCGTGTGTTTATCCAGCACGACATCCATTATACCAGGGATATGACCAATCTCATGGAATACTCGGCGGATCCCCGCGGGCGCGAAAACATACGGTACGGCGACATATTAACTGGCTATTACAGAGGTTCCGCTCATGCTAAGTTGTGTCCAACGGCTCCAACTGAACAATATCTGAACGTGACTCTCAGAACGTCTGTCAGGCGGCCGTACCTTCTCAAAAGCGACCTGTAAACGGATGCGGAGGACAGAGTAACGCAATCGTGCATCATGCAAACCAACTGAATCGCGATGATTTATGTGTAAACGCCCAAACAATCCGCCACGAAGCAGAAGCTTTTCTGAGTCTTGAGTACGATAGCGCTTCGGAATCTGAGGGGTATGCACTAGTCTTGTAACCTGAACGTATGTTTTGGTATCAACGAAGTGGTGTACAGAGTATTCATAGCCATGTATGCGCAGAAATCATCCCAAAGAAAAAGTACCGTACGTAGTACGATCCCAGTCATGATCATCGCCAACCCCTATCAACGGGACGAGGGTGTGTCGAAGGAAGGTTTGCGGTTTCCCAGAGTACCTCTGCGAACCCACGAAGAACCGACCTGGTCGTCTTCGGGGAACATGATTTGCAGTTCTTGCGTAGGGAGCAACCGGCCCCGCGTGTGGGTCTTGTCCAGTTCGACACCCTCGAAGTATCGCGAGAGAACGGATCGGCTCTCGAACATGCGTCTTACCACGCTTTTTCGCATGTCGATGGGGTGCAAGTCCTCTTCAGCCGCATCTGAATGGATAACTGGTGAACGGGGCAGAGAGTGTGATGATGGGTAAAGCTCACAGCGTTTGCTTCCATCAGCCGCAATAACCCAATAGAAAGGCTGGTCCCATCCATGCGTAAGTCTCTGCACTTCCATGACGGGCGACAAATCTTCTTTAGCTAGACACATCGGCTACGAAGAGTCAGGTGAGCAGCAGTTACCAGATCGAGAGACGGTGAATACATACATGCCAACCAATGATACAGCCCACATACTCAGCCTTCGCGTGCTGGACCATCAGTCCGACGAAGTAGCGCGTCCTCGGCTCCACGGTGCGCACCCATAGCGTCCGCACGGACTCCTCGTCGGCCTCTACTATCTTCTCGCAGTGCTTCGCGAGATTGTCCCGCGCTGGCTCGTTGAGCGCGGGGCAGACGATATCGGTTATGACGGCTATGGCGTCGAGCGGTTTGGAGTCGACCTGCGCGAAGATCGGATTGTCCTGGTTCTGAAGCATCGAGATGCAAAGTGCGGCGTAGCTACACCACGCTTGATTTTCGGTGAACTCGCCCACGGTCGCCCGCCGCTGGTTCCACCGCACCGCGATGATAGTGTTCGCCGCAGCACGGTGGAGGATCGTGCCCACTCTGCACGGGCGGATGATCTCAGCAGGCATGTCTGGCCTGAGGCCGAGGTCTATCAGCATTTGCGGCAGTTCACGACTGGTGAAGACCAGAGGCGGAGCTCGCCCGCAGACGTCGAAGAGCATCTCGTTCTGCTTTGGGTCGATGGGGTCGATGTGGCACAGAACCTTCCCGGGATAGTTCGTTGGCGACGCGCGTATGCCGAGCTTCCTTGCAACAGACGTATAGACGTAGACGAGGCCCATTGGTATCGTCTGACGGTTCTCCGTGCGCATGAACGCGTGAGGAAACTGATTGACAGGGTTGTAAAAGTCGTTGCCTGAGTAGTTAACAAAGTCAATCATCGCGGTGGAGACTCAGCCAGTGCGCTCACCATCAGCGATACGGAACCCCATCCCACATAATGTATCCCTCAGTCGAACCACGAGCGACGGGAGGTCATATCCAGAGCACAGTGGATCTAACTCAACGCCGGCAGTTGTCAGCTGCACTCGACAATCGTGAGCCAACATGCCGAGCCAGTTAGATATCTACAGGCATGGAATGCTTGATTGGCTGTCTGATAGAGACACAATCATAGAAGCACTCACATATTTGGGCGAGTAGTCGTGGAAGGCTGATAGGCCGGCGAGGGCGTCCTCGAACGTCACAGACGTATCTTCCTCCTCGTCAGAGTAGAGGCGTATCCACTTCTGGAGTGTGAAACGCCGCGCGATGATCCCCATCATAGCCTTCGCCCAGTACCTTCGCGGGAGGGCATGCGGCACCTCGGCAAAGTCCATGTCGACATCGCCATCGACCAGTTCTCCGTCCCTAGAGAGGTAGGCAGGAAGGGGCAGCTCCGCCTCCCGCTCGAGCGCGTTCCACGCGTCGAAGGAGAACTCTCTAGCAAATGCGGCTGCCTTCGCGTGTCGCCCATGCAGCTGCAACCTGATCTCGTCGACCGCGTCCAGTGCCCTCCGGTCCAGCGTCCTCCGCGCGATGTACATCAACCTGTAGTCCCCCCTGAACTTCTCCCTGCGCTCAGCCTCCTTCTCCTCGACGCAGTCCGTGTACCGCAAGCGGTAGTGAGGCTTCCAGACGGAGGACTGCTTGGCCGCCTGACGGAGCTGCGAACTCCCGCCGAGGCAGTTGAGAAGTGTCTTCACGCTAGCGTCGGTGTAGTCGTCATCAGGTGGGAGGAAACCGAGGATATCTGCGTATAGTTCCGTAGGCAACCACGGCCAGCGTCCGTACATTCTCGCTCAACGTACGTTGGGGACAGGGAGGGGTTGGAACGGACACTGCCCGGGGAAAGCCCAGATAAGCAAGTGGCGATTAGACCCGGAGTTTTTGGACGCATCAGTGCCGGTACGCACCTCAAGAATCACAACCCGGCAATACAGTTCACGCCTTGCCCGAAACGAGACGCAGTTCCCAAAGTAGCTAGAGCTAAGAGACGGTGTTCGAGCCAGTGGGGAGTGCGGCGAGAGTGGTTGCAGCCGCTGCATTGGGGTCGCTCATTATATTGTGCCATTGCCGTTCTCATTAGGCGACGGGATGCAACAAGACAAACAGATAGCAAAGACGGCGCAAGTAGGCTCCTGCGCGGGTCAGGATGGACGGAGGACCGCGGAGTTGTGGCAGGAATTAGCAAGAGGACACGCCGCGGCGGCTAAGTACGGCCAGTCTTCCGAGGCCTTGTGGCGCGACCGGCGTGGCAAACTCCGAGCCTCCGTGTGCAAGCGTCCGAGCGGCAAGTACTATGTATGCCAAAATTTTGGCATTCTTACGCTCTCATGAGCAGTGAATACAAATATGCAATGAACAGCATACAAGTCCAATTGTGCTACGGAGTCCGCAGTCCAGTCCAGGTGAAAGCACGACTTTGTCTACGGGTAACAAGTGGCAAATAGAGTGCATCTCTACGAAAGGCCCTCGTATGCCGAGGTACATCAGCCATAGAGAGAGGCTGCCTGTATAGAGACACTAGCGGATGCTCCGGACGCCGTAAGGGCGCAGGCACCTCAGTGGTCATCGGCGCCTTTGTAGCCCCACTTGACGATGCGCGTAGCACCATCCTGCCAGTCTTCCACACGGCGTCTGGACACCGTCGAGTACGTCGACCGATCCGTGCCCACGAAGCCTGTAGCGGCTGAATGGATCGCGGCGTCAAGGAACACGGGGTACCTGTCGATGTTGCGACCATCAGCACGAGTTCGTCTGCATTTCACCGTTCAAACGCACCAGTTTCCGTAAATTCGTCCCGTCTCCCAAGCATCATGATCAACCTTGACCCATCCGAGCGATGTTACCTCGTCCCACCAGGCCGGGTCAGTCTCATCGCTCGTGATGATCACATGCGTGTCTGGGATTTCAATGTTCTTGCGCAACCTGAGCTCGTCCTGTACCTCACTGCCAGGCAAGTATTTTATCAACATCGAGCATGATGAGCATATGCTATCTGACATCACTCACCGAACACGCCGCTGCAGGACGGACGCTGAGGCGAAACAGTCCTCCGTGTTCTCCTGGTCAACACACCAGTTCTTGAAATCCCCATGACGCTGGTGAATGGCAATGTACTAGTAGCGCGAATTAGCAAGCTCGGCGTTCGAAGAAGCAGTCAAACCTACAGGAGGAACCTCGGCGTCATCTGCCAATTCGAAAGCGCGCCGCACGTAAGCACGAGTGAGCTCCTCGATCTCTGGCGTCCAGTGCATGTGCGTCCCAACGAAACGCCAAGCGGGTGCGAAGTCATGCTCAAATTCATCGTCCTGGTAGCGAATGGTCAGCACGGTCCTATACGAATGATCAGGATGGACAAACCTGTTGCGCGACTACATAGTACAAGTAGTCGTAGCACAGCACCTGTTCGTCTGGATGCAACTGGACTTGGTGCTCCGGTGAAGGGAGGGGTTCTGGAAGATCATTCTTCCTTAGCTCTTCAGGGAAGCCTAGTCTTGCTAACTGCCAGAACGACGCCGTCTTGCTGTGGATAAAGTTGGGTATCATTTTCACCCACTCCGGGGCCCGGGTGTACGAGATGTCTGCGGGACGAGTTCAGCACTCCGTCAAAGATTGCAGGCGACGGCACAGGCTTGCCCAGCTTGAGATGGAGGGTGACGAAGCTCCCTCGTGGGTTCGGTTCGAAGGCATTCGTCACCTCCCAGATATTCCAGCATCCGAGATCGTCGACAACCTCGCTGTCGGGATCCTTGACCTCCCTCCACTCCACAATGTCGATGCCTGACTCGTCGGTGAATCGCTGTACATCGAAGACGTCGCCGAATGGTACGGGATCGGCCCCTCGGACATGGGACGGTGTGAACATCGGGACAATAGGGACGCGACTAGTGATGACGCCGAGGTAGATGAGGTTCATGTAGGTCATGACATCGTTCGCTACAAGTCGCGACACAATAGCCGTCAGCATTGATGGGGTGAAGCATACAAAGGATGAGGCACGTACTCCAACCAGCAGAGATCCAAGACGTGATGTACTGCACATCGTCGCGCAAGTTATCGCGGAAGCTCTCTGTCGGTGGGCCAAGCACGAATGGCGAATAGTAGTCCGAGGCATTGTCATATTGAGGGATATCGGGTTCAGGGATCTCTAGTTGCGACTGTGGTATAACAGAGCCTGCAGTGGATGGGACGGCAAGGGGAGGTGCAGAGAACAATGCGACAGAGACGAATGCGAGGATGGTAAGCGTTGAGAAAGCTGCGATGAGGAGAAGAAGTCGTCGTAAGGGGGCATTAGCCAGTATGGGTTTAGAGCTGGAGACCGAGAAGGTGGGCGTCCATGGCGTGCGCGGCGTACGCGGGGAGGAGGGGGAGTCGTAGAGGAGCGGTTGACTTGACTCTGAACGGTTGTGCATGTCTACGAGCACATCCCCGAGGTGTACTGGCCGCTTGCTGGACATTATCTGGGCAGCAGAGCGGCTTGACGGCGCCGACAGAGCGAACTAGGACGGATTGGTGTGACCGAAAGAGAGGAGGGCCAAGGAAACGAGTGAGCGGGAGAGCCAAAAGCCGCAAAGGAACCGCACCTGGAGACTGCCACTATGCCTACTCTGGGGACGAGGCGTGTGCGAGCGTGCCGCGGAGCCTTGTTTCGCGTGCCCCGGCGTCGCTCCACCCTGCAGACATGCACTCAGTCACTGGACAGGCGCAGACTTGCCGATGCGCTCCCCGATCGATCTCTCAGGGCGGCACGGCTTCTCGTCCCCGATCATTGGGTAAGCGCCTACTTGATGAAATTCCAGACGCCCGCGCTGCTCCCGCCGCCACCGCCCTCGCAATCGCCCACTCAGCCACTGGCGCCCCTCTTCGTCAGACACACTCCTTCCTGGGAACGCTGCCATGCAACATCGACCAGCAACCGGCAACATATGGCAGTTGCCCGTGCTCCTGAGCCCAGCGTCATCGAAGAGATCGAAGTCTGATAACTCCCGCCTTATGTCCAAGGCTGAACAGCCTATGTCCGTTCCAGAAGCCTGCGTTTTGCCCCAATTTACTCCTGCCACCTTCGCCTGATTCGGGAGCGCGGAACGTCACATTCACTTTAGACCGGACCAGCGAACCTAGTCCCTGAGGCCTGAGGCCTGAGGCTCGAGTATCCTCGTCCTCGTGAATTAGATCCCATCGCCGCTCGGTGATTCGTAGGCGGCCGCAATTCTGCCCCTTCATCTCGCCGCAACCTAACCGCATCTCGACGTAAGGCGTCTGTCATACACCACATCATCGGACGGGGCACACTAATAGTCACGGCGTATTCACCCTTACCTTGGGACTGCTCGCCCACAGCGTACAGCATCGGACGCCGTCCTACTCCTTGACCTTCAAGTCGCCGAAATGTCCTCCACGAACGAAGGGTCTCCGCCATGGAAGGTTGCCGCGGTGGTGTCCTTTTACATGTTCGCTGCATTGGTGGTAAGTGATACATTGCCTGTCTAACATGACGATCACTTACCTCATTGACTATGATCCACAGATGGTCTTCGTGTAGGTCCTCAGCATGTCCCAAATGAGCCCTCACCAACGAGTCCGCTTTGCAGTAACAAGGCTGTGCTGGTCTCGTCCCCCGATCTGCCTATGCTCTTCCTGTTCATTCAGCTAGGCATAGCTGTCATCCTCTTGCATGGGGCCGCTTTCCTGTCCCCGAAGGTCGAAATCCCCAAGCTAGACGCGCAGAATGCGAAGAAACTCACACCTCTCATCCTTGTCAACATAATAGGCTTGGTATTCAACACCCTTTGCTTGCGGGGCGTCGATGCGTCGTTCTTTCAGGTACGGCATGCCGTCCTCTACCTTGACCCCACGAGTTAAGCTCATAAATGACGTAGATTGCCCGAGGTCTCGTTCTTCCCCTCACGATCGCGGCGTCCTCCATGAACACGCATTCAATACCGTCCATGCGCGTGCTACTGGCAGCGACCATTGTCAGCATTGGCTTCTTCGTTGGAGTTGCCCCTTCGTCACTCCCGAGCTTCAACGTCGACGCTGCGACTCCCTCGCTCTCCACCGCGAGCGGCCTCTCGATCTTCTACGGAGTCTTGTCTTCTGTGTTCATCGCCGTGCATTCCGTGCTCATCAAGATCTCGCTCCCACATGTGAACAACTCTACCATCCAGCTGGCGTACTGGCAGAACCTAGGCTCGGCGCTCTTCCTCGCGCCTGTTATCCTTCTCCAGGGCGAGATTGGGAAGCTACGCGAGCTTTCTAGCATCCCAGCCTGGAACGGCTCCGTATTCGTATGGGGTAGCTTGGTCACTGGCGTATTTGGCTTCCTGCTCTGTGTGGCTGGACTGCTCAGCGTCAAGGTGACAAGCCCAGTTACGCATATGTTCTCGAGCGTGCGTATCTCCTTGATTATCTCTTTAGGGGCCTGGCAGAGCGCGTCCCCATGCGGACAATTCCTGCGCTTGCGTCCCGGGCGTTCAGGGTTACATGCCGTCCTCTGATCAACCATTGAATGCTGATGATTCACTCGGATCCTGCAGGCGGCTCGCTCAGTCATTCAAACCTTGCTTGGCGTTGGGCTCTTCAACGATCTGCTAACCACGTACGTCGCCTTCATTTTGTCGTTGCCGACGAGGACGTCGTGTTGTGCTCGGCACCGCATACCTCCTTCGGGGTGCCATAGCACCCGGTTGAAAGGATTTCGTTCCGCGATGTACAACCGTCGCAGGTGTCATGGCTGACCTTCTATTGCTTGCCAGAAACCGGGCCGCCTCGATCCTCGTTATCACCCTCGGCACAGTATACTATACCTGGGTCAAGGCAGTTGAAACCGCGCCACGGCCGCAGCCTCGCGACAAGGATATCGAGGCGAACAGCAGCCTAATGAAGGAGAGCGACACTATCTTCGAAGAAGACGAGATGGAGCTGCAGAACTACCCCGAGAAGATAGACCGCGATTAGCCGATGTCTGCTATGTCTACAGTCATGTTATGATGGCGTCGCGGTACAAGCGGCTGACATGGCGCTGAGAAGTAGGCCGCGGGTGGTGGGCGAGGGAACCAGGGAGAAGGCGGCGAGCCACGACGTGATGAACGCACGAACGACGTTATTGGTTTATACGATATTGATGGGCGACTACTTGCATGCGATGGGACTTTTCGCTACGAACATTGGTCATGAACTCGCAATACAGTACTAGTGATTTGCGCACCAGCGACTTGCTTGTAGCTTCTGGAACGCGTCTGACACGACTGATCTGGTAGGTCTCCGTCGTCAGCATGGATTGGTGTCGTCCTAGGTAGGATTCATGCGACTGGCACCATCAATGCGTGGGCAAGCTATTCATTCCGTCAGTGGCGCATGTCGTAGGGTTCGATGAATGAATCCTGCAAGCGCTGGGTGGATAGCTCGAGCGCATCGGACGGTGGTCTCGGAATTGAGATCTTGGGATTGGTTGCCATTTTGTGAATAATAGGCCTTTAGGCGTCATGGACCTCCATGAGGTTGGATCCTTGGCCTGGATTCGTCCCCCCGCTAGGGCTCGAGAGATACAAGGCACCTGCCGAACTGGAAAGAAAAACGTATAATATGCTCAGGAATTAGGGTAGGCCATCCGGCGATGGGCGGAGCGCCGCATTGGCAGTAGCAGACGCCGACTTGCGCAAATGCGACAGGCGATCACTTGGCCCCCCTGCGGAACTTGCGTGACATGATGATACGGTAGAGGGGAACACTAAACTGCGTAGCGTCGAGGCATGCTGGCCGATCGAAAAGGAGCCCTGTAAACCAGTTTCGCGAAGCTTGCCGCATGTGGAACCGCAAGTATTCATTACGGCGCGTAGGTTGCCCTACGTGACGAGTCCATGTGACGGCCACGTCGCAGCACCTCCTATGTTGCGATGATTACATGCATCGAAAGGAGTCCGAGTGCACTGTCAGGTCGACGCCACAGCGAATAGGGTCGCCCAAGGGTCGCCTGAGCCTGTCTGGCCGCGTCCCGAAGGTAATCGAGAGCTGGTTCGCTACAGAAACTGCCATGGCGCCCAGAAGTGGCAGACAGGCTTCTGGCCTCGATGTCGCCCGAGCTGCCCTCGGGCCTTCGATGTTGAGCGTTGATCAATTTGGAATTCCTTCGACAGCCTCCCTCAGCCCTTATGTGCGATAGACGCAGCCCCGGGGACGGTTTCTCCGGCACAGTCGAGTCGGTAGGTGTGGATGAAAGCGCAGTCCAGTTTACATAGGCTGTGTTGGGGCGATGTGTCCTGTATCTCGCCAGGGCATACAACTGAAGCCCCTAGCACCCGGACTGGCTTAGTACCGTGCGCTGAACCTGAAAGACACTGTTTGCTACGTACCCCTATGCATTGGGTACCCCGCTAGACTTGACTATTGCGGGGTTAATAGACTCAATACGCCCCTGCTCGACTGTCGACCGCGTTCCGCGCCCAGATTGTTCCTTGTCCAGGGGTATATGAGATGGACCCGGTAGAGTGGTGAACGTTATCAGTGCAAGTGGCGGCCAGGGCTAGTAGGTCGAGCTTGAGCTTGAGCACCGAGCAGTGTTCACACGACGGCTTCGACTCCCGGGACCTCGGCATCCGAGCGGGCATCTACACCTAACCTCAAGCTAGGCGTAGTGGAGCAAGAAGATCAGCCGATGGAGCAGGTGCGTAGACGAGTACAGGCCTGACGCTGTCTGGCACCTTCTTCTGACGCACATTCGGTCGCGTCTCGCCGACCTCTGCTGTTGCTGTTCGCTAGCTTTTTTCCGCCCTGCGTCTTCGGCCACGCACCGTCCCCGCCGAATGCTGTCAATCGGCCCATCTCGCAGGGCCCTTGATTTCTCTGAATGCGGCGTCTCGGCCTGCTAATTTTCTGCCCAATCTGCTTCAAAGACCCCGCCAACGTCTTGGTACATATGCGCCTTACGTCCGCATAATGGTTTCCGGTCTGACGCCCTTGTTTGCGACCGGTCTTGTCCCGTCATTTATCTCGCTCGCGCGCCCATCTTGCATTGGGTCACCGTCGTAATCGCCTCACTCCTCCTTCCTCTGTAATGTCGCGTTCCAGCATCCCGACGCCGCCGCCTCTCGAGGGCGAGGAAGACAATACGCCCCTCAACATAGATGTGCTCACATCTTCGGAGGCGGGAGCCTCGTCTCGGACTGCGCAGTACGAACGGAAGATGGGCGATACTGAATTGTCGTATTTCTTGCCCTCTCGCCAGACAGGCGTGAATGACATGTGAGTGGCACGCTGGCACGATAGGTCGAGTCAGCTTGCGAACAACTCTTAACGTGTAGGTACCTACACATCGCGTTTGACGCTCCACTGCGTCTTCTACGTCATGCGCGGGTTCGCCTAGCATGGGCCATTCTCAGGCTGCGTCATCCATTACTGTCCGCTAAAGTTGCCATGTACGACTACGATGACGTTCGCTTTGTGTAAGTACTCACATCCTCCGCGAGCCACTTTCGTCTTCTCACCTCTGTTCGAAAGGTACAATGTACCGTCGAACCCGAAGGATGCTCTGGCAGATGCCGAGGCTGCGTTAGAAATCCGCTCCCAGTCACAGGATGGTGCGTCCGTTCACATGCTGTGCAAACATCGTGCATTAGCTCACCATTCTGATGCAGAGCTCGTCGACTCGTACCTTAACGGCGCACGAACGCTGTCCAACTCTCGACTATCCTACCTCGTCCTGTCGCAGCCAGCGCTCGGTGCCATCCCTACGCCCCCTCGCACGCCCTCCCCGTCCCGTGCTGGTCTGGCAGCACAACAAGACGTTCCAGGTCTGTCCGAATTGGATGCGTCTGAGAATGCATCAATTGGACGGTTTGATGTGCTCTTCGCCGCGATGCACTACCTTGGCGATGGCATGGCTCTCCATCAATGCGCAAACGACTTCTTCCGTCTCGTAGCAAGCGACAAGAGCGACGACGAGCTCGCCACGGTCCTCGAGGACGAATGGGAGGGGCGGATCGGCAAAGATGCAACGAAAGTGCGGCCCGAATCAGTCTTGCCAGTGTCCCTGGAGACTAGGCTAGCTGAACCCCATGGCCGATTACAGAAGGCCGGCACCCAGGTAGACTTCCACCTCTCCCAGACGACCGCGGTCGGGGGTCAAGCCTTCCCGCGTCAGAAACATCCCGAGCGCCATACCGTCTTGCTGAACAAGGACTATCCGACTGCTCAGACGAAGGCGATGCTGAAGAAGTGCAAGGAGAACGGTGTGAGCATCAGCGCAGCGCTGTTCGCACTATGCAACATTGCGTGGGCGCGGGTGGGAGGAGGGAAGCCCGAGCTGCCGGCGATGATGTACTCCGCGCTGAACCTTAGGCCATACCTCACGGCGAAGGCGTTGAACGACTCGTACTGGTTCCTCGCCATTGGGTACTTCAACGTCATTCTCCCCAACTTCTTGCCCAAGACGGGCCAGGAGAAGACGTTCTGGCACCGCGCGCGGCAGGCAAAGGTACAGAGCACACAGGCGGCGAAGAACAAGATGATCGTCTCGCGCACTCGCCAGATGGCACGCGAGAGATCGGAGCGTGCGCAGGCATGGGGGAAGGAAGATGACGAGAGGGAGCGAGGGACTTGGGTTGCGCCGGCCCCCTCTGTCCCTGCTGGGCCTAGCGTGAAGGACATCCTTCCTGCTCGACCCGCCGCGCCCTCTGCGGCACTGATGGGTTTATCCCTTCTGGGTAACTTGGACGGCGTGTACAAGGCCGCAGAGTACCCAAAGATCAAGTTGCGCGACCTTACAACGGGGTCGAGGCAGCGCAATGGGGCCATGCTACTCTTCGGGTTCACGTTCGCGGGCAAGCTCTGCTTGAGTTTGGGCTACGACGAGAACGGGTTTGCCGAAGGTGTCGTGGACAAGTTCTGGAAAGAGATGCAGCATTGCACGGAGGAGTTCCTAGCTTGATCCAGTGGGCGTCGGTATATGGACTGCGGCAACGCTTGTTATGGACACTGGCACCGGACATTCTAGGAGCTAAAAGCATGATATTCCACAAGGCTTACCCTGGCGTGTACGTTTCATACTTTGATTGCACATTGTGGTATTCAATGCGCATTCCGCGGAGAGGATGACAGGGTGCGTCGTCGGTAGGCCACACGATGCGTGCATGCACCTGTGTCTGTGTCTGCTTGGTTGAGGTGTCGACATTCTTGCCACAGTTGATGGTACTGGATCTCTTGCGTAAGGCTGCGAGGAGCAAGTGCTGATGCCAGTTGAAGGTGAGGCGTCGCGCGAGCTGTGTGCATGACGACCGAAAGAAAGCGTTCCCGCGAGCTGCCCGCGAGCGGGGCGGGCTCAAGCGTGACGTGACTGATGCGTGACACCCGCGTTCTTTCACGTCCGCCAGGCGCCCTTAGCCGCCTCGACTTCCTCTTGCTCAAAGTGGGTACGATGACCTCTGCCGCCTACGTCGCCTCCACCATCCAGAGGACGGGGTCAACAGCGCCGCACCGCTCTGGCCACACCGCTCTGGCTGCTAATCAATCGCGGCCCACCGTGACGGATGATTACGAGCGTAAGTACTGCATACTGATTAGTCTTGCGTCTCAATCTGAGGTTATGTAAACGTGTAGGATGGTACACCGAGGGCACGCCAAACAATCGTATGCTGCTTGCTCTTCGCTCGGGGATTGACTCAGAGATCTCGTGGGCGTTGGACCGCCTGACGCGTCTATGCAACAATGAGCAGTTCGTGCTCCGCGCCATCCCTGGGCTCACGGACGCCCTCTTCGAGTGGCCCGTCTGGTACGTCGAGATTGGGGCGACGCTGTGCGCAGGAGCAACAACCTTGTTTTCCCTCCCTCAAGAATGGGAGCGGAAACGCAAGCATGCCCTCGAGTCGATCTTGATTCTGCGCAACGCCGCCGTGAACGAACCGAACGCGCAGGAGCTCTCTGAGCATCGCCGAACCCGTTCACTCATCCTTCTCGCGCTTCATGGAATAAAGCCTGACTGTGACGCAAACACTGAGTTCGTCCTCTATGTCGTGGAACTGCTGCAAGCGATATCCGCTGGCCTGAGCCTGCCCCCTCCGGATGCACCTGCCTTAGCCATTCCTGTGCAACCGTTACAGGAGATCGCAGGGAAGTCATCCAATCGTGCCCTCATATTGTCAGCAATGACTACTCTCAATCTCCTGTTATCGAATCCAGCCAACGTTGCCCATCTAGTCGAGGATTCACCTGCACTAGGAGCCGCGCTCAGGTATCTTCCATTATTCACGGACAAACCCCTCGTGGATGCTTCTGTGAACTACCTGTACACACATTTGTCGCACCCCGCAATGACAAAAGCATTCCTTCTTCACCCTCAAATGCCAGCGACACTGAGACTCCTCGTATCGCTCCTGCTATCAGAGCAAGCGGAAGAAACGGTCACCCTGGACATCGGTCCACCCGTGCACACCGCACCCTCTTCCTTTACAACCGTGAAGGACCATGAACTATCGCCGGAGGAACTGAACAGACTGGTCCCCATGCCCGAACCTCAACGCTGCTACGAATGGTGAGTAATCCCTCGTCTCCTCGCTACGAGTCCTACTTGACGTTTGTCACTCAGGATGAGGACCATGTTTGTCGCCAAGGCGGACGGCGAGTTAACCCAAGTCGAGTTCTGGAACCTGTACAAGGATGCCTTCACGCCGTACACCCCGCAACATCCAATGCTAGCGGCGTCGGACGTCATCAAGAACGTCAGTCTGGTCTTTGCCCCAGCGCAAGCCATGTTCCTCCCTGGGACTCCACAAAGATTTATCGTGCACGGCGTCGACAGGCGGAAAGAGCGATTGGCGGTTGAACAGCAGTTCAAGTGCCTTTGGAACCGTTCCCAGTGCCCCACTCTTACTTTCGGCTCCACAGCGGAACTCTATGAACATATCGTTCACCAGCACATCGACCTTCATAAAGGAAGCGAAGCAACGTGCTCATGGGCAACTTGCTCGCACGGGCCCCTATCCAAAGCTCTCCTACGTGGCCACGTCCTCACTCATCTCCCCAGCTCTCAATCTGCCCCGCGAGATCCTGGACAGACGGACAACGTCTCGCTACCCAGCGAGCACTCTCCACATCCCACGTCCAATCCTACCGAACGGCCGCCTCCACCACCGCGTTCTGCGAAGCTCACCTACACCCGACCCGTCGCAGACCCTCCGTCCACGTCGCTCACCGCGCTTCTCTGCATCCGCGTTCTCTTCCGCGCTTCGTTCGCATCGTCAGACGCCGCTCCGCGCGCAGACGACGATCACTTCGGCTTCCCTGGTATCGTCGAAGAAACGGAGGACACGGAGGGCTTGCTCGCGCGCAGCGCCGGAAATGAGCGCGAGAGGGAAGGGGAGAGGAGGGGGAGGAAGGCATTCATTGGCATTCGGCACATGCTGGAAAGCGTCCAGATCAAAGACGAAGCATTGATGGGCTGGATCACGGAGATGATAGACGCAGGTATTACTGGGACAACATGAGGTTCAGCATCGACTGCCGTTCTCGTTGCTGAGGTCGCGTACTATCCCGAGCGACCCTGCCGCAGTCCCTTCTTGTCTTTATATCACACTGTTGCAACGAATTCGGTATCCCTTGCGTAGCGTCAGACGTATGCCCGCTCGAGAGATGTGGCAGTAAACTGACATTTCTAGTACCTCAGTGTAAGTATGTGAATGTCATTGACTCGGAGCGACAGTCGTGCCAATCGCAGTTGCAAGCTGCGCTTCGAGTGCCAGTGAGCGCCGTTCTCTGAAGCCACTTGCTGTGCACCGCTGCGATGTTCTCGCTCTATGTCCGTACTCTCATCTCGTCGTGAGTCCCTGTCGTCCAAATACGTGACGACATACAATAGGCTGCTTCATGTAAGAACCCGTCGTCGCGTAACTGCACTTCAATAACCTATCGTCCCCCCAGGGTCTCACACCAGACAAGATCGCTCCGCACCAGGGTGCAGCACGGTTCTGGTCTGACCTGTTCGAGCTGGCGGTCGACTCGGCCTTCCTCTCAGCAACGCTGACAGAACTGAGCAAAGAGTCTTGCTTGGGACCTGTGAAGGTGCGTCCCCGCCGATGGGTGGTGTGTTCGAGACAGACTCATGCGCCGCTCCAGTAGCCAAGCTTGAATGCCATCGTTCTGGCGTGCCTCCAATTTGCTCGTGCCGGACAAGGCGACGATCCGAGGCGGCCCCATGCTATACATACCTTGTCTATCATCAGCAAATGCATGCTCAGGAAAAACTTGACCGGGTGGGAGGTCATGGAGATATTCGCGGGTGGGGTGAACGAGAGCGACAAGGTGTTCGGCGTGTGTACTGTTCTTGCTTCGTCATAGATGTGGGGGTTTGATTGTCGTGCAGGATATGACGGCTATGATTGAAGAAACACTTGGAGATAGTAGCATTCCCGGTACGTTCCGCTTCGCTTGCACCTGTGCGTGTTTGCTGAGTATTGCCTACAGTTGACCTGCGCCACCAAGTGCTCCAGCTAGCAGTGATCCTGATGTCTGGGATCAGTCAACTTAGCCCCGGCGCATACTTCCTGCGCCGTGATCTATTCCCGTCCATTGTCGCGGTTCGTGAGGCCCTCTTCCATCGCTGGCGAAAGGTGGCACTGCTTACACTCACATCTAGATTATCACAACCCCGGAGACGGAACAGTTCACTTTCGAGGCTGCGGTGCTACTGGCCCTGTTGGCTAACTTCCACAAGTCTGAAGCGGCCAAGTTGAACCCGTACCTCAAACGCATGAGGGAGACGCAAGACGAGCAGCTCATGCGCAAATTGTGCTGGGCCTCCAACTTTGCCGTAGACGCAGTGGTTAGGTGGGTCGTAATGGCTGGTACAGAGGGTGGCCTTACTAACGCGACCACAGAGCGTACCAGAATATTTCCGACGACTCGCCATCCTCATTGAGCGCAACGTTCGGGTCACTCCTCTCATCTATGCGTCCCGACCGCGCATTGTCGTCGACCCCGACGGATCTCCCGCGCGAGTTATTCAAAGACCAGTACGTCCGCCGCATGTCGCAACATGCGACGAAGCTGACGGTTTCAGACCGATAGAGGCCTGCGTCATCCTCTTGCCGATATTTGAGTTCCTCCATGTCAACGAACGCTTTCACACAAGTCTACTGAAACCGTTAACGACGGAGACCGAACCACCCAGTCCCACCAGGATATTTCCACTGCCGTATACGCTCCTGACTCTGGCTTCATACCTACTCACGCACGCATCATCTGTGCACGCCCCGCGTGCCATCGGCTATGCACATCTATCACTCAACATACTGCTTGTCATGGCGGAAAGCAAGGTTATCATGGGGGCGTTCTGCAACAGGGGCGATGCGGACATCAGGCTCTGCCGTCAAGTGAGTTCCTTTCACAGCCTTGTAAAGTGTTAGCTCAATGGAGTCATTAGCGGCCACCACTACTTCCGAATCCAGGGCCACGGATGCCTATCTGCGCTGTACTGGACTGCTGCGTGTTGTGGCTACGACACAACTTGCACAAACGCCTAGAGGTCCACTCATATCTGTGAGCTGAACGGCTGGATGGGCATATCAGTTCATATGTCATATTCATATACCGTGCAGTGTTTGTACTCGCATATGCTACCACGTGTTGTGGTACGTGCAGAGGGAACGCATTCGCTTAGGTGTGTTCGATCGCTACTGTCCTTGATGTCTCCTAATCCTTCGTGCAGACTACCACTGGCCCGAACTGTGGAGTGCCCTCATCGGGCTACTGGACTTCCTCGTGAACAAGCTGGATAGTCTACTGACCACAGGCGGCGTCGAGCAACTTATCCAGGAGGTCTGTATTAAATCCTAGCGCTAAAACCTCAATTCTCTGACGCTTCCATTAGACACTTATGATATTGGACCTCGCATTGTGCCATGCAGGTGCCTTGCTGCAGAACCCTACTGCTATCCACGAGCTAGTTGTGAGTCCCTCGACGATCACCGTATAAAGCGATGTTAAGCTCGGCCTTCTCACAGTATGAGGTAGTTCGTTCGTCAGAAGTTCTCAAGCGGTTGCAGATAATCCTGGATGAGCTCGCGCTACCCGCATTCACTTCAAGACGTCGGCCTTCCATACCGACACATAGCAGCCCGGATGCCCTTACCAATATATTGACGGTGGCAATCCACTACGAGGCGAAAATCCGGGAAGCGAAGGCTACTTCTGCGAGGAGCGCACTGCGCGCTGTTGCCAAGGAGGTGGACCGAGATGGTCTCACCTATGGGAAAAACCTACACGTCGACGAACCACCGTGAGTCCTGTCCCTCCAGTAGTAGGCGTCCACTGATTACTGCCCGCAGGAGACAAGCCGAGGACGTCGTTGGGATGGTTCGCTATGCATATAGGGATGCGATGTCTCTCATGCCCTGACTGCCGCACGTCGGCCGGCGATGTCTCGCTGTGTTTGCTACTGCCTGACTTGTTGCGATCGCACCGCACAATTGTCGAGTGCACGTCTGTTCTCGACCTGGTTCTCCGAGTCGAATCGTCGGATATATATGGATCATCCGCGGCCAATTTGGGCACTGGGGCGGGCCTTCTGGACGGAGGAGCGACGGAACCGAGTCAAGTGAACTGACGTGAAAAAATTGTTTCTATATAGACGCCGGTCTCACAGACCCGTTTACGTCCGCCCATTCCAGAGTCGAATGGATCGTGGGCGTCGGCTGGTGTCACATCACGTCGTTTGATATTGCTATCTGAGCGCGGAGACCTTCCCCAGGGTCTATGAGCTCGTCTGGACGCCCCGGGGAGGCATTTCGTCGACGACGAGCGGACAGGCCATGGCATTTAGCGTTTTGACTTTGCGGCGGACTCGGGGCAAGGATCGACGGCGCCTGGGGGCAGTGGCGGAGCGCTGGTCGGGGTGACGTCTTTGCGCGATCGGTCGATAGCCGTATATGGCTGGACCCTGCTTGGACGATAAGCAGGCGGGCGACCTCTTACTCGGTGAATGGCTCGGTGAATACGCATTTTCGTTATGTTCCCACTTCGCTCTTTCTCCTCTCTTTACCCCGCCCCCACATTCGCCTCCCTGAGCGTTGTCGAGCAAGCCGTCCGTCATGGCGGCCCTGCGGTGCGCGGTACGCGTCTCGACTCACGCGACACCCCTACGCGTCGGCACTGCTGCTGTCCTTCGACATGGACACCAGAGGCGACGCTCTCTCGCGACTGCGACGTCCCCATCCTCTCTTCTCTCGGCCTTAGACACCTTCGCCGACCGCCACATTGGCCCAGATGACAAGGAGGCTGAGCACATGCTCTCCGCCCTCGGGTATGAGTCCATGGATGCCTTCGTGGGGGCCACAGTTCCCGCAAAGATCAGGGTCGCATCGACTTCCGTGAGCAACAACACCATCGCTCCTCTCAGCGAGTCCGAACTGTACAGGCGCGCGAAAGAACTGGCCGGGGCGAACAAGCCGTTCAAGAGCTACATTGGTATGGGATACCACAATGCGGTCGTTCCACCCGTCATTCTGCGCAACGTAACGCTTTTCCATCTCGCTCTATTCATTGACACGCAACTGAGCACGTACTCTAGATCATGGAAAGCCCCGCTTGGTATACCCCGTATACTCCATACCAGCCTGAGATATCACAAGGTGCGTGTCTCGCCACGTCTGACGCCGACATTTGTGGCTCATGTTGGTTTCAAGGGCGTCTCGAGTCCCTTGTGAACTATCAAACTATGATCATGTCTTTGACGTCCATGGATATAGCGAACGCCTCGCTGCTCGATGAAGCGACGGCTGCCGCGGAAGGAATGGTCATGGCTTTCGCGTTCACGAACCACAAGAAGCGTACATTCCTCGTTGACAAGGGCGTCCTTCCCCAGACTGTTGCGGTTCTGCAAACTCGCGCCAAAGGCTTCGGTATTCAACTGGTAATTGGAGATGTCCCCACCCTCGTTCAGGATGCTTCCTTGGTCCCCGACCTCTGCGGCGCGCTGGTGCAGTATCCCGACGTCAATGGTAGCATCGCAGACTACATGGGGCTCGCGGAAACCATCCACAAAGCCGGGGCGCTTCTTGTCTGCGCTACAGATCTGCTGGCGCTGACTATGCTCAAGCCGCCCGGTGAATGGGGCGCAGACATCGTCCTCGGCAATTCCGCTCGGTTTGGCGTCCCCGCAGGCTACGGTGGTCCGCATGGCGCGTTCTTCGCATGCACGGACAAGCTGAAGCGCAAGATGCCCGGCCGGTTGATTGGTCGGAGCAAGGACGTCTATGGCAAGCCCGCATACAGGCTTGCTCTGCAGAGTGGGTGTACTTCTTGCTTATTGGATCACATTCATTGACGAAGTCATCATAGCGCGCGAGCAGCACATTCGGCGCGAGAAGGCGACGAGCAACATCTGCACTGCCCAGGCCTTGCTTGCCAACATGGCTGCGATGTATGCCGTCTACCACGGTCCTACTGGCTTGAGGCGCATCGCGGAGAAGGTCCACGCCCTGACATCCATTCTGAAGTCGGAGGTCGAGGCATACGGCTACAAGGCGATCAACCCTAACTTCTTCGACACGCTCACCTTCAATGTCGGCGTTGCCACGAGCGACGCGGAGGCCGTACACGCGGCGGCTGCGAAGGAGAGTGTCAACTTGCGCAGAATCGATGACAAGCACATCGGTGTCACTCTTGATGAGAGCGTCTCGAAGGAAGATGTTGACACCCTAGTCAGGATTTTTGCCTCAGTTGCTACGGAGAGCGTCGTACCTGCCTCCCCGGCATCCCCAGCTGTTCCGCAGGCACTCCAGCGCGCGTCGACGTTCCTCCCGCACTCCGTCTTCAACGCGCACCACTCCGAGACTGAGATGCTCCGGTATATCTACCACCTCCAGTCGAAGGATCTTGGCCTCGTGCACGCGATGATCCCCCTCGGGAGCTGCACAATGAAGCTCAACAGCACCAGTAGCATGATCCCGCTCACCTGGCCCGAGTTCTCGAACGTTCATCCATTCGCGCCGACCGATCAGGTTCAGGGCTACCTCGAGATGATCAAGGTGCGTGTTTCGTGTCTACGACATCAAAATGCTATGTTCACATATCATTTCAGGAGCTGGAGTCTGACCTCTGCAAGATCACCGGTTTCCATGCATGCTCGGTGCAGCCCAACTCTGGCGCTGCGGGCGAGTACGCTGGGCTCTCCGTCATCAGGGCCTACCACGAGTCTCGCGGCCAGGGACATCGGGACATCTGCTTGATCCCCGTCAGCGCCCATGGAACCAACCCTGCTGTGAGTACAACTTCGCGTGGAGCACGATAGTATCCTCAACGCTAGATGTAGTCCGCGGTCATGGCCGGTCTCAAGGTTGTCCCTGTCAAGACGCATGCGGACGGCAACCTCGACCTTGAAGACCTTCGCATCAAGGCCGAGAAGCACAAGGATAACCTCGCAGCGTTCATGGTAAGTTGTTGTAGCCAGCGCCTCCACCACATCTCACCTCCGAACAGATAACATACCCTTCGACCTTCGGTGTCTTTGAGCACGGTGTTCAGGACGTGAGTTCCCGCTATATGTATGCCTCGTCCGCAGCTGTTGAGATGGTCATACAGGCGTGTGACATCATCCATGAGAATGGCGGCCAGGTCTACTTGGACGGTAAGACACCTCCTGGACCAACCGGACTTGTCATTGACCATCGCTTGTAGGCGCCAACCTGAATGCGCAGATTGGCTTCACTAACCCTGCGACGTGTGGAGGCGATGTATGCCACATGAACCTCCACAAGACCTTCGCTATGTGAGTTGAGACGTAATCTCCGAGCCACTCTTCTGCTTAACTGTATCACGCAGCCCCCACGGAGGTGGCGGACCCGGTGTCGGGTGAGTCTTAGCATTTTCAACTAGTGAGAAAGTTGTACTCACAAAAACGTAGACCCATCTGTGTGGCAGAGCACCTCGCGCCTTTCCTCCCCTCCCACCCGATCGTGCCCATCAGCGGCGACAAGGCTATCAACGCCGTCGCCGCAGCGCAGTACGGCAGTGCATCCATCCTCCTGATCTCCTGGGCATACATCAAGATGCTCGGCGGTGACGGCCTTTCCTCCGCCTCCGCCTTCGCCCTTCTCAACGCGAACTACATGGCGCACCGCCTCTCCGGACACTACACCCTGCGCTACAAGAACGGGAACGGGCGTGTCGCGCATGAGCTCCTCATCGACCTCGCTGACTTCGACAAGGCTGCGGGTCTCAAGGTGACCGACTTCGCGAAGCGTCTGCAGGTAAGTAGTCCTGGGTCACATATGTGACATGTCGGTCAATTGGTTCCACTTTAGGACTACGGCTTCCACCCGCCTACCTGCTCGTGGCCCCTCTCCACTTGCATGCTGATCGAGCCTACCGAGTCGGAGTCCCTGGAGGAGATCGACAGGTGTGTTTTACTGTGGAGGCGTGCACCAGTACACTGCCGGCTTACGCTTGCCACAGGTTTTGTGACGCGATGATCCAGATCCGCAAGGAGGCTGAAGACATCATATCTGGGAAGCAACCGAAGGATAACAACGTCCTGAAGAACGCTCCGCACCCGATATCCGTCATTGCGCTGCCCGATGACAAGTGGAACCGGTGAGGCTATCTGCTACCCTTGAGGGCACCGTGCAAAGCGGCTTAACATGGTTGTTTAGCCCTTACTCGAGACAGACCGCGGCATTCCCAATGGCGTGGCTCGTGGAAAGGAAGTTCTGGCCAACCGTCTCTCGCATTGATGACGGTGAGTAAACGTCGCCCTCTTGCTGTCACTTTCCTGACGAACGACCTTCAGCCTATGGCGACCTGAACCTCATTGTGAGTCAAGGCCACGTCCTGATTATGCGTGGAGGATACAGAACTAATATGTTTCCCTACAGTGTGACTGTCCTTCAGTGGAAGAGACGGCTACCCATTAGACACTCCATAGACATGCCCCGGGATGCATCATTCTCCTGATCCTCCTAGACGAGCTTGTGCGTCCGTGACGTTCAACCGCCGCGCCATCTGCATCACGAACATTTGTACATTTTACTGTATTAATGACCTAGTTACCGTGCATTAGGAAAATCAAAGTTTTCGCCATATGTTTGGTAGGTATTGCTGGATGCGCTGAAGAACTACCTCTTCCTCATTCTCCCGTGATGCAAAGGAGAGAACTAGCTGCGCACAGTGTACGTCTGGCGTGACGGCGCGCGGCCCCTTCCCCGACCCCATCTCCAGACACAACGCTTTCACCGCCTCCTCCACCTGCCCCATACGACAGAGACACTCCAGCCATGTCTTCCAGTTATGCAGGTTCAGCGTGAACTGCGTCGTCATGAGGTTGTCCCAGATCTTCGTCGCGATGCCGTATGCGTTCGCGTACGCACAGGCGTCGAGGATGACGCTGACGCTGGCGTTGTCGTGTTGCGCCGAGTGATAGAGCAGCTCCCAGGTGGCGAGGGCGTCCGAGAAGCACTGCGCGCGCTGGTACGTGTCCATAAGCTGGTTCCATAGTGCGGTGTCCGGCGTGATGGGGTCGAGGCGGAGCGCGTCGTGCACGCGCCGGATCTGCGCGGCTAGCAGCACCAGCTCCGCCTGGCGGTCCTCCAGAGATGCGGTGCCCCTGGCCTTCGTGGCTAGCACGGCGAGCCGCTGCAGAATGACGGTGTACACTTTCGCGGAGATAGGGTAGCCGGCGGCGCGCATGTCCTGGATGATCTTGAAATAGAGGTGCGCTGGGGGAACCGGAGCGTTGCCCGCGGCGACTTTGTTGCAAAACGTGTGCAGGATGACGGCGTAGCCCTCTGCGTCGAGGCGGTTCTGGCCGTCTTCGGACCGGTAGACAGACCGATAAGCTTTGTAGGCCTCCTCGTAAGTGGGAGAGGTGCGCATGAGCAAGACGATGAGCGATGTCGTCGTCATCGGGTCCATGGTCGCTTTGTGGGCGTGGAGGTCCTCGAGCAGTGATAGAGCGATGGGGAAGTACTTCTTGATGTCCGAGGAAGATGCGAGGGCGCGCAGGAGGGTGTTGTAGATGGCCGTGTCCGGTGTCGTCGACTCGCTCTCCGTCAGGCTGCCTTTTGCGCCATCTTGCGTTTCAGGTGCAACACCGACTGCAGATGTGTCCCCCAGGCCTTGATTTATCTTGACGAAGTCTTGGTAAAGCCGCAGAGCCTTGTCAATGGAGGCTTCGGTCGGTGGTCGAAGGCCCCCTGAACAAAGGACGCGTATAACGGGGTGCAAGAGTGCGTTCGTGGGGCGTACACCGCTCTTCAGCGCTGTGTCGTATAGAGCAAGGACAGCGGCGTTGTTGGACTTGGCGTAAGCGTTGCGTATGAGCTTTGCCCAGACAGCTGAGGATGCCTTGCGACCGAGTGCTTTCTCGTAGAACCGCAATAGGTTCGCGTCGAAGCTATCGTTGATGACAGCGAAGAACGTCCACTTGTTGGCTTTGTATCCAGACTGTTTGAACTCCTCGTAGAGCCTAACTGCACTCCATTTACCATGGGTGGAGGCAGCAGAAGAGAGCCTTGCCTCTATGTCGACATTGGAGAGCCGGTCGGAATGCTCAACAGGTGGGGTGTCTACCGCAGGAGAGGCCTCACGGGGCTCGTTGACAAAACTTGAGTGCCGGATGCTGTCGGTGGATGCCAAGCGTTGAGCCTCAAGGTTCTGGTGGAACCTCAAAGGTCGCCGTGCAAGTGCAGGGGCAGATACAGAACTGAAAGCGGTGCGACAGAAGACTCGTCTAGCAACATGACAAGCCGGGCACATTCATGCGTGGACTGCGATGTAGACGTGCGTGAGCAGGCCAATTGAAGTAGTTTGAGAATTTTGCATACCTCGCTCACAGTGCCAGGTCTGCCGACGTGTCGAGGTCAATTGTGGGCCGTGGACTCTCAAGTCTGTAAACTTGCGGCAGTGACACTGGCACTCGCAGGTCGCGCGAGCCCATCACGTGTCGCTGTAGCGATCTTGAGCGTGTAGACGCGTGTAAGGAGACCACGTCTCCCGCCTCCACGTCCTCAGTTCTTCCAACCACCTCCGAGTACCGCCAGCCCCTTTCCTATACGTTCCTTTCGTTCACCTTGCAAAATGTCTGAAAAGCTCAAGGAGTTCACGGACATCCCTCAGGAGTTTGTGCGGGACGGCAGGCAGGTACGTACAACCCACCAGGCTTTACCGTGGCCAAATCTCATGTTCCCTTTCCTAGTTCCTTACCCGCTGCACGAAGCCATCACAGAAAGGTATTCTTCCAACCTGAATGTGCACGTTGACCTCATGTCCGACAACGTGATGACAGAGTTCCTCCAAATCTGCAAGGCGGTCGCTATTGGATTCGCTGTAATGGGCTTCATCGGCTACTTCGTCAAGCTCATCCACATCCCCATGTACGTGACTCCAATGCGTGCTTTCAGGAAAAGAGCTCACTATCTCCACAGTAACAACATCCTTGTGTATGTGACCAAATTGCACGATCGTCGTATGGTGCTGATGCTGCTCTCAGCGGTGGTGCATAGCGATGTGCTGGCGTTCTCTCTGTCGATTGGCTCTCTCGGGCAGGTCTGGGTCATAGTGTGCTGCTGTTCGTTGTTTTATTATTATACACCTCTTACTGTGATACCACTCGCTGTCCGGGATCAGCCTCAGCCTGAAGTACACATCTGGCGGAACACTTTCCAGAGTGGCATCCGCTACATAGCAACAACGGTCGTGAAGAGTGTCAAGACGATTGTCTACACTTCCGAAACTACTCTAACTCGCTGACCAGCAACACTTTGACCAGCAGTGATAGCCTCTTGATTGCTCACGGACGACCACGCGTCGCTGTGAAGGCAGACATTCGAGTCTGTACTTGCTGTTTCCGTCGCAAATGTGATCGGTCTCCTGAGGCACGGAACCCAGACGAGCGCAATATCCTGCGTGAAGCATGAGAAGGTCGTTCAATGACACAACAATTCGTCTACTCGCCTTTTGCATGCCAAATACGATGAAGGCGACCAGAGGGACTGTCGACATGCGTCAGTTGTCAGTTGAGGCGGTTCAGGGTGCATTAAGTATATATGCTCCAGATACTCACGCGCAGCTTGCACAAAGTATGGATATGCACTGGTGGATTCGTATGCAGAGAGAATGAACACACAGACGCTAAGACATCGGCTCAGATCCAGAAGAGGACTGCCATAACGGAACTCACCTCAATGTGGCCCAGGAATACGTCAGGAATATCCCCACCTAGACCATGCTTACGTTAGTTTCCCGACGAAGATCCAGCCCAGATAGCACACTGTCAATTCCTCACACGTAGACATGGCGCCAGAGCGGGACACTTGATGTAAGCCTCAGGACAAGCAATCTTAGCCCTTCGCCACGTCGAGTAGCATCGGACAATGACAGCCACTAGGATGGGGGAGTGTACAACTATGAAGATGCATACGCGTGTAGAATCTGCGTAGGCATACCTTCAAATGTAGAGGCTGCCAACAACAAGGTGCTGCAGGCCACCGGTAGCGTAAAGCGCGAGCTGCACATAGTTACTTTCAGCACAATGAAGCCACGTACTGAACGTTGAACACTGAGCCTCACAAATTCTGCAGGTCCATCGCACAGTAGACGCCGTTGTCGATATTGATCGACTGAGAGTGTACCTGCGCTTCCTGTGGCAGGATGAGCGGGAGCATGCCTTTGACACAGATGTTACTGACATGCAGCCCGATAACGCTGAAGGCTATAAAAATGATATACGGGGGTGCAAGCAACTGTTCGGTGTAAGGCCATTCAAGCTGAGCGAGATTGGTCACTTACTACCACAAGCCTAATACAACGACCGTATTGTGATGTGCGTAGCGGCGCCCAAGGAACGTAAAACGTGCTCCAAATCTACCTTGATTTGTGAGAAGAGGTTAATGATGTCATGTACGGTTACGTACTTGGATTGCCAATGTAAGGTTGGCCGCTGCGACCCTACGTGCAACAAGCGTAGGAATTGACCATATGGTCAATGACACACAGAACGTACATAGCGTTTGAACCATAGATCATACTGAGCTGCGCCATGCATAGCTCGCGCAGCCCCTCTACTGAACGCCGCTGCCCACCGTACAGGCTAACAATATGGCATCGTCAGAACAGTGCCATTCAAATTTCTGAAACTGATCGCAGACCACATTAACTTACTAGAGAGAATATGACACGGAGTAGATGACCCATGTCACACAGAAGTTGACCACCGTCGGGTGTCGTTTGACTCGGTTGGAGAGTAAGAATGTAGCAGTTAACAGGGGCAGCAAGACGTGCCCGCTGATGATGTGCAAGGCGAAGTAGAAAGGTGCCGACTGTTGTAGGCTTGGCCCTGGAACGTGGGGCACAAGCCACCGTGAGCGTCACGTTCCATGGAAAACGAAAATGGCTTCCTTGAGAACTGCTCACCGATCATTTGACAGACACACGAGCTTCCTTCCACCTGAATCTTGGGGCTGTCGCTACTACAGCTAGCTACCAGAGCTATCCAGCACCGGACTCTGACCAGCAGCGGCTGCTTACGCACTGTAGCAATAGAGGTGTCTTCAGAACAGACCTAAACTGCGCATGCAAAGCGCCGACTCACAAGCCTCGGAAGGATGTTGGATAGAATATCAGGTCCCCGTCGCTAGCGCGCGTAGCTATGAGTGCACTAGGCATGGAGTCCCCGGAGCGCGGCTTCATATACTATCAAGCTCGGGGCTGTTCGTCTGACGTAGTCTAAAGAGTGTGAATGCAACAAATCTCACAGAACCCGACTGAGCTGATGGTTGTATGCCTTGCTTGATGTACCCGGAAGGCACAACACCCTACTGTGTTGGGATTGATTGGGACACCCCGGACTGTTCGCAACATGCTGTGTTGAGCATCAGGACGTAGACGGTCAAAAGGATTAGAATATTCAGAAGGATTGATCTATACAAGTACGTATTCATCGAGCGTTAGCAGTTCCTAGAAGGAGCAGTCCAAACCGCGCTGAAGGTTTGACCAAGTCCAGTGCGGGCTGGAAGTGCTGTTCGGCCGCTGGTGGTGCATAGCACAGCAGCGCCGTAGACTTCGCGGGTTTGTCTTTTGTTGATGAGGCGACCTGCGGTTCGGGCGTAGGGAACAAGGGAGCGAAGATTACTTGCATCCTTGACAGATGATCCGGGATGCCGTCATCACCTTCTACCTGAGGCTGTTCGAGACCCGATGAAAGTAGCTATGCAATCGTCAGACCCAGCTGCACGACCTCACTGGGGCTCCGCACCTTCCCACGCAGATTTGCAAGTTGCGCATCCAGTTGCGCTTGTGCGTCTGCAAGCTCCCATGCGTCCAGTAGTTGCCGGACGAATCGTACATCCCAATAGTATTGTATAGCTTGAGCTAGTTCCGTGGGTTCTGTAGCGTCGAGCCGCGAGACCAAATGTGCCATGATTTCGGATACCAACTTCTGTTTCCGGATGGGATCAACGGCTGCCCACACATCTTGCAACGAGGATGCTAGATGAAGCAGGGCTTCGACAACGGCGGCCGAAGGTCGCTTCTGGTTGTCTGCTAAGAATAGCACGGCCAGATCCAGTTTGAACAATGAGCGGAGTCAACATGACATACCTGCTCGTCGAAGGTTTGGTTCCCCTTGTCTCCTCATATGCGGCCAGATGTTCATAACAATGTTCTCGACGACGAGTCCTTTCCAACGTTTGAAATTCTTATCGTGAAGGGCGAGCATTCGTTTCCTAAACTCTGCAAGCATAGATAAGGCGGGCCGTCGCGAATCAACTGATAAGTCACGGACCATCAATGGCCTTCTGTTCTCCGCCGATCGTCGAAATGAAGGACGAGGATGATGCAAGCTCATACTGAAGCCGACCCAAGAAGGCCAACGTCCTCCTAACACTGTCTACAGCAATCACCGTTGGTATGACGACCTGGGAAATAGCGTTGAACTCACCAATGTCACCGACGGCGTCTTCGCTTGGGTCCAGGATGTTGCATATGCGGGAACACAAGCTCGCCGCCTCGGGCTGATACGCTTGACGTAAGCGTGCCACAAGCACTCTGAGTATCAACTTTAGGATTGCATTGACCTAGGGCGATGAATCCGGCGTACCGTCCTTCAGGATCGGAAGCATGCATGGCAGCCAAGTCTCCTTCTAGACGGTGGGATGACTCTTCCAGGACGTCCAAAACATCATCTAGCAATGGCGTCCGGCCTCGAAGCTGTCGATGCAAGCCCGCCTTGTACCGCTTAAAGGGGGCACCTGCCATGGAAGGATTGGCGACGACCTGGGAAGTCGAGGGCAGCGGAAGAGGATGGAAGAGATAGTCGACTGGTTGCGCGTCTACAAATCATCTCAAAGCCCACACACGGCAGCAGACATTGGTGGCCTACCTGATATGCTCTCCTCGGAAATGCTTTTCAGCGACTGTACCGCAGACGTCAAGTGTTCGTTGAACGAGCTTGCGGTGTTGCGTAACGCGGTCTGCCATACGGACACTGTCTGCTGCTGGCACAGGGAGTCCACTATCGCCCGAAAGCGTGCTTGTTCATGAGGGTCTAGGCCATGAAGCTTTGCAATGATAGTGAAGGACGATGCCCGAATATCCCATACTTCCTTCACAGTTTCTAGACTTGCCAACCACTTCGTGGCCACTGCTTGGATCGTCTCTAGAGAGCGCGTTAACCATTCTCCAAGTTTCTGCTGGAGGAGGGATTGGGTAACAGAAGAAGAGGAAGAAGTGGCGCCAATATATGGCTTGTATGACCGTATGGTATCCGGCAATAAAGAGAAATGAGCAGACGAGGGCAGGGAGTTAAGCAGCGCCCGCGTCGTCATCTGCAATTCGGGGGGCAGAGAACCTGCTGCCTTCTCGTCTTGTATATACTGCAGAGCACACTGCATCATGCCCGGCTCTCCAGATACAGTGTCAGAGAAAATATCACGCGCCGAGCGCAGCGTGTGAGAGATGGCCTCCAGTGCAGTCTGAAGGTTTCGTTTGACCTCTCGCAGTATCAGCTTGCGTGCTCGAGCCGTTGTCTTGCCGTGGTCGCTTGGAGCGGCGTTGGCATGGCCGTTGGCCAACTCTTTCGGCCGTGAAAGTGCGGACGCAAGTGTTTTCGAGCGTTGTGTCAGGAATATGGACAGCGTCTCCGCTAGAGGCCGAGATTCGAGGATATGGAGAGTGAGGAGGGTCGCACAGATCTCCTGCGTACAGATGTCAACATACAACAGTAGAAATGAATGAGGCCAAACCCACTCCTGACGATGCGCTGCTCTCTCGTAAGGATAGGGTCGCCTTATGCGTGATTTGAGATCGGAACTGCGAGACTGTGTCCCACTGTCGTTGGACCAATGGTATTTGCTCCTGTGGTGCCATACATGAGCGGCGAGGGATGCCATAGTACTCAGAACGCACTGAGGCATCAATGCCATACTCATGCCAACTCTGTCCTGCATCCTCGTCCTCCTGTAGTAATGTGCGGTGGACCACCCTAGCGGTCAGGAAAAGCCAGCCGGCTTTCAAGTACATTCTTTGCTCCATGAATCTCCACAAGTGCTCTGGGGCATCGAGTAGAAGCTTCAGATGCGCAGACAGCGACTGTAGAGCCTGAATATGGCTGTCTAGCCCACCCTATCAGCATTGCGGATATCCCGCACCAACGCCAGCAACCCATACCTTCCTCGCCTACACGGGAACGCCTGGTTGTACGTGGTGGCTTTGCAGCACCAACAACGTCGTGCATCTCTTCCAAGGCTTGCAACACGCGTTGAGACGATGCGGCCATGGATACAATAGAACTCGACGCCTGCAAGAGATCGCGATACCGTTCCCTGCGCTTTCATGGCATAGATGAGGAGTGAACCGCAAAGTATAGTCCTCAACGTACCCAACCATGAGACGAAGTTCTTCTTGCTTAGCCTCTGCGTTCATCCTGTATGCATAGAATCTAAGCATCATGCGCTGTGTTTAGACTCGACAGAACTATGCACCTCAATCGTTGTTGCACCTTTCTCACATCCGACACATTATATGCGGTGAGCAGCTCGTCTGGATCAATGTCGCCGGCGGATTTCGTGGGATCTAGAGCTTTGTCCACAACAGACATGCCGGAGACTGTCCTCCCCATGGGCCATGGCGAACCGTTTGGATGAGGGAAGTGAACGCCGTTGAGTGCGTCTGGCGAGCTAGCTTTGGACGGTCCGGCAGCAGAAGACGTCGAGGCCATGCGCGACATTGTCCCCGACATTTTGCAAGTGTAGAGGCGCAGATACACGGGTTGGACGCGAAGGCTCACGAGGGTATATTGGGCGGCGTGTGTGGCAAGCCGTGGCCAGCGATGCGAGCAGCAGCCGCTCACTCGCGATCGGTGGATACCAGGCACTATACTACCCAATTTGGGGGCCTGTCTGGGAATGTACACACTCGTGTACTGAGACTCTGATCCCCGCTCAGTCTAACACTGCTCAATCCGACCCGCGTCATAGTATGCACGGCCGATGCCATGAGCACGTACAGCTGCAATACGTCAAACCTATCGACGATAGTATACAAGCTATGCGCTATTCAGTTGGAATGGCCCGATTGATGATACCAACTAGGGAGAACATAACAACTACAGTACTCGTGAGGAAATGTCGATGCATGCAATCATATGAGGAGAATCGTAAGTAAGTACAGTACCAAATTCTGAACCAACCCAAGAACACTAATTAGGTGCGGCTCCAGAGCTGGTCCCTGCTTCTGCTACGTCTACTTCTCCAGCTGGTTTTTTAGGCGCAGATGTGTCGCTGTTTAGGCTCGACGTACTGCTCGCCGCAGGTCGAGATATTCCGTTGCTTTGCAGTGGCCGCTGCGGAGAAGCAGGCGTAGAGGAACCTCCAGCTAATCGCTGGTCCAACGCTTTCAACGCCATAGCCCTGTAGAGAGAGGTTACGGCGATAAATAATCTTGATGAAGACGACAGTAGCGGCAGTACGTGCCTTCTCCTCTCAGCCTCCGCGCGCGCTCCTCCTGGCACCGCAGCATAGCCTCCAGCCTCGACATCGACGTTCCCCAAAGGAATGAGGTGGAACCTTGCCGCGTAATGGTAGACCGTGTTTCCAAGCCAGGTTATTGGGACGCTGGTGAGCACAATGGTTAGTAGATGGTCGGAACGAAACCAATGTCACTCACTGGATCAACGGCGGGAACCACGTAACCAGTGCAAACGTTTCGCTCCGGTCCCCATACTGAGGAACACCAGCGAGATCGCTTGCGTTCTTCTTGTAGAATCGCAGCCAAACCCAGGATGCCAACCATCCGAATTGTATGACTATGAATGGACATTGGAACCCAATGATGCACATCACGGTCGAGAAGGTGACATAGGCCATAGGCAGAGACTTCGACGACATGAGGTGCACGTCCACAGTACATGCCAACGAAGACGAACCTTGACTCTAGCTTTCAGCACCCCGAACAGCTGTACTTGGTGTTCAGGGATGATTTGTCGGAACGCGACTAGTACACCAATTTGCAGCGCCATTTGGCCATGGTATTGCTGACCGTACCTGCCGCGGTATTAAGGAGGAGTTAAACCTGCGATCTGTGTAGAGACATACAAAAACCCCGGCATTCGGAGCACGACGTATTCGATCCAATTGAGGCAGAACGCGATGATATTCGAGGCCGTGACGGTGATTGCAATGAACTTGAGTAGTTCTACAGCGCCCCATAGTCGTTCAAGGTATCGGAGAGATGCTGGGATGACAAGGAGCGTGAAGAGTAGCTGTCGAACTGTCAGCACTCGTCGCGCGTCGGCTGCACTAGTGCTCACCTCTATGAACGTCGTTTCCACGAAAACAGAGGTTAGGAAGGTCCATGGGTAGAAAAGACTTGATCCAGGGATAAGCACAAGGTACGGCGCGGAATATCCTTGCCAGCTCAGGATGTAGTACAGTATCGAGAAGATGATGGTAGCAGCGGTGAAGCCTCGCGTCGCCGGAGGGATGGCAGCGACGAATTGAGCTGGATTGAACGCCAGCACTGCCATTTCTGGTTACACGTTCCGAGCCCTGTTTGAGTGTGTGTTTCTTGGTGGAAATAAGCCGCCCGTATCGACTTGAGGGTTGAGGTCGAGGAAGGAAGAGGATGGGATGGGGGACCCAGGCGCGAGGAGACCTGGCAAGCACGGCGTCTGCAGGAACTCGCCCAACGCGTGACTTACGAATAGCGCAGAGAAGGCGCGAAGTCGTGACATTGTGACACTCGCGTCTTGCTCATGATCCACATCCACGACGTCTATGTCTGACTATGACTTTCGCCCCGGCGGCGCTCTCAAGCTGAGAGGCGTTGCCGAGGGTGGGATTGTCAAGAAGTGAGTCTACATTTCAATCAGGCTGCATTCATGTCTCAATTCGTGATTATAGGAAGAAGCATAAGTCTAAATCGAAGCCGAAGACGAAGGAGAGGGAGAAGAGCACAGAGGCTGAGCTAGTGAAGGAGCTGGAGTTGCTCACAAAGGAGGATGACTTGAAGAGTCCGTCTCCATCCGGCAGCGGCAGGAACTCGCCCGCCATTGCCAGCAGCAGCACCGCCAGCATCGAGAGGAAGACACCAGCGGAGAAGAGGTTTGAGGAGGTTCAGAGGAAAAGGGTACGTATCGACCCGTCTTCCTTTGGGAGTGTCCACTAACGACCTTACAATAGCTTGCTGAAAAGGTGGCGAGGCTGGCTCACAAGACTCACAAGGATCGTGTACACGAGTTTAACAGTAAACTCGAAGCTCTCAGCGAGCACCACGACATCCCTAAGGTAAGTGCTAGCCTATGGTTGGTATGGGTACATGCTAACGATGGTATGATGTCTAGGTTGGACCCGGCTAACGTGTCATACTGTACGCCATCTCGTCTGTACAATCTTGCGGCCTTTTGTAAAGTACTGCCTGCGTCAAAACCAGTCATTGCGTGGTGCTTTTGCTGTCACCGTACTGGCTAGAAGGGTCTGAGAGAGAGGGGCTGAGAAAGTTAGTGTGCTCGGATATCAATACGATCCATGCCGTATCGTTGTTTATCGTGTATTTGCCGCATGACGGAATTGAAATATATGTCGGTCCCATAAACGTGACCACCCGCTTCTGCCTCAACCTCGCGCATGCCCCCTCTGCACAACCTCGACTGCCACCACCATGAAAGCCGCTGCTGACGTGGTTGCCGACAAAAAGGGCCACATATGCCCACCGTCGAACGCGACGCATCCACGCGACCGTTGGGAGGCGGCGTTCGTGTACTCTTTCATTTGCAAGTTCACTCAACTGCGCGCGAAGGTGGAGGGTTTAGATTCACCCATGGCGTGAGTGCATCGCTCCTTCGCTGTCCGTTTCTGCATGGTCTGAACAGGCTGGGTTGGTGGCGTCAGGTTCGAGGAAGCATTGCTCTCGCCGGAGCCCAACCCAATAATCACCCAGATATTGGCGCACTTCATACTCAACCTGCGACCGCAGACGCGTAATCTAAGGTGCGGATGCGTGTGCTATTCACTCTGTGGCATGGTATTGTCTCGCTGACGCGGTCTGTTCTTCAGTTCGGACGTGATTTCTGATACCGTTGCTGGTGTCATGCTGGAGTACCTCAGGACCGCGGAGCGAAGCATTTTCTGGGACGAGGAGTTGAAGGCGAACCTGAATCCCTTTCAGGATATGTCGGATGGGTTCTTTGCGGCGTCGTGGGATCTGAAGGTATGTGGCACGTATGCTATGGATGACTTGAGACTCAACGTTTCCGTGTTGGCTCGACGTGCAGCTCAAACTCATGCGACAACTCGTCGAGTTACAGCTCTGTCATAGCGCACCGATCAAGGCAATCATCGACCGCGCGTGGGGTGTCATTCACAACAAGCACAAAAAGACTGAGACGACTGCTTCTCCTCCGCCACCCAGCGATCCTCAAAGCAAGGAGAATTTACAAATGATACCACTAGGGCAGGACAAGGAACGGAAGCGCTATTGGGCTGTAGATGGTCTGTGCACCTTTCTTCTCCTTTGTCTCCGCGACCTCAGGTATTTGCGCATATTTGCCTTTGAGGCGAGACGATCCACCTGCTATCGGCATCTTGCGGCTCCCTTTATTCACTTCATTGTATGTTTCGCAGGCGTTTCTGATCCTTCTTCCATTCGCAGTTTCACCACGTCTCTACGTCTCTACGAACCCATGGAAGATCACAGCTACCTTCCAAACCGTCTCATCCACCCGTGAGGAATATGTCGCCACCATCGACCGGTTACGGGCGAGCGCGCCAAAACTCAAAGAAGGCCAGCGAGGAACGAAGATCGAACTTGCACATTGCACCTTGATAAACGATCTGGAGAAGCGGCTAGAAGACATTGATGCTGAGCTCACTGTGAGTCTGCATTTCTGGCCCTGCTTCGGTGTGCTGGGACAGTGGCTGTCTCAAGTACGACGGCACGCTCGTCAGAGCACGCTAGAATTTTCTTGCTTGCTAAAGATACGATTCCACGTGACTCATCTGTGCTGCCCAGCGTATTCAACGTGCGCGCAAGAAGCTGGAGATGCGCAACTTACTCATAGCCCAAGCCGAAGTGCGGGAGACCCGCACTAGACGGAAGGCGACCCGACCCGACTACGCGTACATGAATGATCCGATGAGCGAGGTACGTGAAGCAATTCGACTGCCGACGTTTTGACTAAATGTCGTGCAGGAAGAGCATGATCATGACGAATATACGTACCAGGAGCAGGATGACGAGGAGTATGAGGACCGAGCCGAATTCGACGACTTATCGGGCTTCCGTTCCGGCGATTCGTCGACGTCCAATCGCTACGAGTTGGGAAGGCGTAGGTCTTCTCGGGCTGCCGTTACCAACGGGCATCGGAACAGCAACGGGAACGGCAGCATTAGCGAGTGGCGGGGCGAACGACGGTCCAGGCGGTTGGGTGCACCGTCTGAAACTCAGGTAGACGAACCGCCGCCAAAGAGGGCGCGGACGGAAGACAGTGTCATGAGCAGCAACTCTGCTGACGTTCCGCCGGCGGCGGAAAATGGCAGGAACAGGAGTCGTGGCGCGGCTGCCATAAAGCCAACGGAGACAGCAGTTGAGGTCGTCCCGGGCAAGAAGAAGAGCAAATTCTGGTTCTACGCTGTTGAACCGATAGCAGGAGCTCCGCCTCAAGCTTCAGCACCGCCGGCAACCAGTGCGCCGCTCGACGACGCAGGAGAGGACGTGCCGATGAATGGTCTACATCTCGATGATCGTTCACAGAGTGCACCCAGTTGCCAATCGCAGGACGACGTGGATATTTATCAACGAAGTATAGAAGGCAGCTTATCCCCTGCTTCCGTGATGGACGAGTCATAATGTTCAACTTGCTACACATTCACGCTATCCTTACCGCATTCTCGCGCTGCAGTTTGAGCATTGACTTTATTCCCGATCCTAATCGTATATCGCCCGTCTTGTTTCTTTGTGGATGTGAGCACTCTTGACAGAGTGACGAGTCGTAGATATGTCTTGCCTAATGCATTGAGCCCTCCGTAATGCAAAGTATCTGTCATATAGAGCAACATGGCCACTGGGGTGTGATTTCTTTGCTGTGTGCTAACAACAGTGATCTTTTGGTGCCACTTGGGAAACAGTACTTGGCCATGGACAGTGACTTTAGCTCATCTGACCTGGTTGTTCGAAAATGATGATTAGGACTAGTTTTGATCATGAGGCTCATGGGTGCATGCCCTGAGGAGCCACTTGCACCATCTCAAGAAGAAGTAGAGGCAACACCTGTACCGTGGATCGGGATGCACAGTCTCAGAGCCTGAGGCTTGAGATCGAGATGCCATGGTCATGGTTGGGGACAAGTTGGGATGGCGGGTTGTGGTGTGAATTCGCACGATGGTGATTGGGGCGCTGAGATCTGAGATCTGAGATTCGGACCAGGACTCCGGACTCCCGCCGTCGACTTACGGGGCGATCTTGCTCGCGCCACACTTCCCCAGTCCTCGCTCGGCTGTCTCTCTCGTCTCTGTTCCGTCATTCAGCTTCATGCTTGCAAAAGCTACGCGAGCAGCACTGCGGCGACATTCCACACGTCCCCTCAAACCTCAGATCGATGCTGCGAAGAGGAATGCGCCCCATATATTCTGTCGAGCCGCGACAGCGACAGCTACGGTGCCATTGCCCGCTTCACGCGACGACTCAGACATCATAGTCCTCTTTGACCAGCCCAACGTTGCTCAGTGGGCTGCCTCATTGTCACCCACGGGTCTCTTCGGGCACCCAACACTCACCAGTCCTTCGGCCTTCCATGCTCTTGCCAACTCTATGCACCCTCCGGCGTGCGCACGTCCTCGCCCACCGTGTCCTGAGAGCACGCGAGTCTCGGCAAGAACTATTCAAGGTTGTCAAGAACCTAGATCGACTCAGTGACCTCTTGTGCGGTGTCATCGACCTCGCGGAACTCATCCGTAATGCTCATCCCGACAAAGCTTGGGTACGATGCGCCGACGACGTTTACGAACAGTTATGCGAGTTTATGAATGTGTTGAACACTCATGTTGGGCTATACGAGGTGCGTTGCAATGCTTTACCGCGCAGTGCCCCGTCTCAATTGCTCCTCTAGGTCCTACACGCTGTTCTATCGGACCCGGAGGTAGTGAAGTCGCTCAGTCCGGAGGCTCATCAGACAGCTCTCATCTTCTGGAGGGACTTCGAGAAGTCGGGGATAGACCTGCCTCCGCAACAGCGCGAGCGGTTTGTGTCACTATCCACAGAAATTATGCTGCTGGGTCGACAGTTCCTCAGCGAGACGACGACCGCGAAGGCCCCTGCCTCGATAAAGCCGGAAGAGTTGCAAGGTCTGAAGGATATGGGGATGGGCGCGCGGTTACGGTTGCAGGCGCAGGTCACGAAGCGAGATCTTCTCGTCTACCCGGGTTCGCTACAAGCGCAGATGATCATGCGCGCTGCACCGGCGGAGGAGCCTCGGCGGAAGGTGTATATGGCAGCCAATACCAGCTCGCCGGAGCAGATAGAGGTTCTGGAGAGGCTGCTACGAGCGCGGGGGGAGCTTGCGCGCTTGGTGGGGAAGGAAAGCTTCGCGCATATGACGTTGGGCGATAAGATGGCGAAGTCGCCAGGTGCGTGTTGCCACTTGTGCGTGCGCTCGTCGTCACTGAGCCTACCGAGCATCGCAGAGAATGTCCAACGGTTCCTCGACGCACTCCTAGATCATACGCGACCACACGCTAGAAACGCACTCCGTACACTCAGCCTGCGCAAGCAAGCACATCTCAACACGCCTCCGTTGCCCACTATCCAAGCTTGGGACCGGGATTACTACTGCCCTCCAGAGCCGCCTGCCCCTCCTGTCCTGCTCCCTCCCCTCACGCTCGGCACTGTCTTCATGGGTCTCTCGAGATTATTCCAGAATATCTACGGGATATCTCTCCGACTCGCGGAGGTCACCCCCGGAGAAGTGTGGCATAGCGACGTCCGGAAGCTAGAGGTGGTAGATGAAGACACTGGAGTGCTTGGCTGGATCTATGCGGACCTATTTGCGCGCAGAGGGAAGCCCAGCGGTGCGGCGCACTATACCGTGCGGTGTTCGCGGCGGGTGGATGACGACGACGTCGAGGGCGACCTCGCGTTTGCTGACATGGATGATGAACACGTCATACAGATGTCTCGCGTTTTCGAGTCCGCGCATCGGCGGCAGTTTCCCGGGCAGGAGGGTATGTTCCAGTTGCCAGTCGTTGTGCTGCTCTGCGAGTTTGCGCGGCCGACCATTGGTCGCGGACCTACTGTTCTCGAATGGCACGAGGTCATGACTCTTTTTCACGAAATGGGTCACGCAATGCATTGTACGTTCTACGCTCCTCCTATATACTCTGCGTTGCTCATGTATGGTACAGCAATGATTGGTCGAACGGAGTACCAGAACGTGTCTGGTACCCGCTGTGCCACCGACTTGGTTGAACTACCATCTATTCTGATGGAGCACTTCCTCAACTCCCCAGCCGTCCTTTCCCTCTTTGACCACACCGGCTCGATCGACATCCACCAGGCTGGCAACCAACACGCAGACCCCTGTCGTTCCATCGATACCCACACTCAGATTTTGCTCGCTTCGCTCGACCAGACGTACCATTCACCTAGTGTGCTGAACCCACGGTTTAATTCCACAGCCGCACTAGAAAGGCTCTACGACAACCGAGGACTCATTCCGTACGTGCCCGGGACATCGTGGCAGACACAGTTCGGCCACTTGTTTGGCTACGGCGCGACATACTACTCCTACCTCTTCGACCGTGCCATCGCCTCAAGAGTCTGGCAGAAGCTCTTCTTCCATGATCCTCTGAACAGGAGAACAGGGGAGAGGTATAAACACGAGATCTTGAGGCATGGAGGCGGCAAGGACCCATGGACGATGGTGAGCTCGCTACTCAGTTCGCCCAAACTGGAACGGGGCGACGCCGAAGCGATGGAGGAGGTCGGTAAGTGGAAGATAGAGGATGACATATCGGTACCTGGACGTCATTAGACTGGTAGTTGCTGACTGAAAGACTTTCTGTTCCTGTCTATCTTTGATCCATGATCAATCGGCCTGTCGTTAGCATCACTGGCACGTACCTGAACGATATCGAGAGTTGACGATGTGATGAGATGCGTGGAGAAAGACGGAGGCCATCAACAGTCGGCCGGAATGATAAATTATTAATAATGTTAAGAAGGCAAATTACTGGGGATGGCACGGTGTAAGGGAAACTACGGCTACAATGATGACACAAGAAACGGCAAAACAGTGGTCGTACTATAGAAGACGACAAGAGGATAGGTCGAAGCCATGCGTCAGTCGGCTCCGGGAGGGCGTCGCGGAAAGGAGGCGAGGCCAAGGTGCTCGTGTTCATCAGCGCGACCGCGGTACGGTCACGCAGGCGTATGCGTCTCCGTGCTGGGCTCAAAGCCGACCTTCTAAGGCCAGCGAGGGGGTCCTCGACTTCGGAGTCGTCGCGCATGGGGGTGTTACCCTTGGGGCGCTGCTTCTTCTTGCTCTTCGATCGCATCCAGCTGGGGTCGCCTCCACATCTGCACCAACCTCGGAGTCGTCTGTCGCTCCGACGGTGCCGTACCTGCGTCTGTCTGTGATGCGGGATGAGGAGGCGACAGGTGACGAACGGAGGGCGGCTCCTAGTCCGTGGAGCGCAAGCGCAGGCGTGGAGCTGCACTATGATGGTGCCCGAAGGTGCAAACAAAGGCTGCTACCGGTGAGAGTCGTGTGGGCAAAGTATACTGTCAGAAGACTGCAATGGGGGCAATGGGCCGCACGAAGTGATTATCTGCAATCAGACTTGTTTTGCTCTCAAGAAAGGCGACGAAGGTGGAGAGGAGACTGGCATCATCAGCATGCGGCAGCATTGAGGAATAGCCCACGTAGTCGTTCGCGAAGGTACACGGCGAGACCATATCCACGCTGGGCAGTCTATCGGCGTCCGCATAAAGACCGAAACTCGGGGAGTCCTTGACCTCTTGAAGATCTGGCAAAGTCGTCGCTGCCAAAGGGGGCGTCAAGAGTAACTCTGACTCAGAAGAGGATGAGCTCGACGTCAAGGATGACACCGAACGTATAGATGCCACCGACGACAGCCGTGATGACACTGTCAACGGCGAGAGAGGTGATTTGGACGAAGGTAAGCTTAGCGGGGAACTTGGTTGGCTGGACGGCGCAGCACAGAGCTGCTGTTTGGAATCTTCGCCCAAGATGTTGGTGGCACGCCTCTGCGGCTGTCGTGAGGTCGATCTAAAAGGCTTGCCTCTGGGGTACGGATGCCAGATGAATGCGGGTCCCAAAGTGGGCGCGGCCTCCTTCGACGGCCTCTGGTTGACGTCAACGAAAGACATCTGGCCGACCTGCTGTGCACGGCCTATGGAAGGTTCAGATGACAAACGCGTGGTAGCAAAGGGAGGCGGCTTACTCTTCCGCGACAAACACCGCCTCCTTGCTGCAGACCCTAACCGAACGGCGTAAGATCTGACTTTGGACGCCACGTTCGAAGGTACGAGGGAAGGCACGAAGAGTGAGGGCCGCTTGGTGTGCGTCTGCGACGATGAAATGGGGGAAGACGTCGTTGGGGTATGGAGGGCAGGTAAGGGCGCAGGCGGAGGGGTAAGCATGAAGCCAACATCGACGCCCGTACAGGGCTTCAATAGGGTTCTCCCCAAATCGACCAACCCTTCTTCTTCGGCTTGGATGGAAAGCTTCTGCAGTAGGGTCAAGACATCCGATGCATCATCCCCACATGTCTTTGCGCGCGATAGCACCGATGCGTGGCGAAGCCAAGGGGTAGAGAAGGTGCGGGTATCTCTATCGACGGGGAAAGGGTCATATGTGCACATCGGAGGAAAACAGACCGGGAATGCATGAGCAGGACGAGCGGAGTTGAACGGGGCGAAAGAGGGAGTACGATCTATAATCGGCTGATAACGAGCGAACGGGTGTTAGAGGCGATGTAGGTTGATGTAATAGTGCAAACGCACCTTCTCCTCTTCGTCAGGTACCGGTGCGTAACGATCTAAGATGGCTAGCAGGGATTGAGCTAAATCGATTGGCAAGGGCGTGGACTTGGCATTGTCAGCCGGTGGTGTCGAAGCCCTCTTGCGTCGAGTGCGACGGTTTTGGAACTAAGCTTCATCGTTAGCAGAAGCTGGGAGGATCAAATATAGGGCATACCCATATTGCAACTTGCTTGTAATCCATTTCTGTCTCTTTTGCAATGCGGTGTTTCTCACTACGTGATGGCCGAGGATCGTTGTCGAAATACTTCTCGAGAGCAGAGATGGCAGCCTGAATAGCATGAGTCTTGTGCTCGTCGACCTATAAGTGGACAATACCTGGTTGAAGGGTCGCTTGTCCAATACATGGTCTGGCTGCCGCGACTCACGGATAATTCGAATACGAGTAGATACCGTCTCGAGGATCCCTTCCTGCCAACCTTGCAACACCTTCAGGTAATTGACAACCATGGTGGACACATATTGAGCAATGAGCCGTTCGACGTAAAGTCGGCCACGCGGGTCATCGCGTCCAAGAGATGGCAGGGTACGCTTGCATTGAGTCAGTGCGTGCGCTCGGTACTCCGTTGAGGTCCTCTGGTATGCATTCGAGATCTTTTCTGCGATGGGGAGATGGAGGCCCAAAGAAACAAGAGCTGACGATATGTTTTGAGGAGGGGGGAACGTCAAAGGGGTTAAGACTGACGGTAGGGGACTAGACGATGCCGGGCATGAGGGTGATGTGATTGACCGCCTTGTGAGAGCAGCAAATGCGCGCGCAGTAGATCCTATGCGTTGAAGTATTTGCATGTCAGAAGTAGGAGCGGCGGGGGACATGGCTAGTTGGCGTGCAGAGGAAGATGTATAGCGATGGCGTTTATGCCTTCCGTAAGGAGCTTTGTCTGCCGGATTGGGCAGGCGTACAAACAAAGGTCCGCCATTCGCGAATCGTGATACGTCAAGAGAATGTTAAGTTGTTTGGTGGCGTGTTTGGTGGCCATGGGGACCCTTTGTACGATGTACGACAGGAAGCAAACCATATTTGGCGAGTGACTTCAACGAGGTTTGCTCGTTCTGGCCAACAAAGGCAAGGTGCTGCCCTTTGCATTCCGTTTGGCTATTGTCTGCACCCCATTGTCAGAACGAATGGGAGACTGCTATTGTTCGCCCGATCATTCTGTCACGTGACAGCTGCCTCGGTCAAACTCGGGCCAAATCTCGGCTACTCGTGGAGATGTATCCCCGACTCCTCCGAAGGGAGGAGGGCTTTCTCCAACCCAAGTCGACTTCTGACATCTGTGCCAGCCGTCTGACCCGTGAGAAAATGGACATATTGAGGATCACACTACGCCACATATGGTGAGAGTCGCCGTAGTCGTGGCCGATTACTGCCTACAATTGGCCTAAGACTGCCCCAGCTCATCCTCGACTACTCTCGGCATCTGCAGGAGGTCACCTGGTGCACCCGAATTGGGGCTATCGTGGCGTCAATTCGGGGTTATCCATTAGGCTTTGGCTAGGGTTGATTGTACAATGTGCTCGTGTAGTACAGTATTAACTATAGGAGTGTGTATATACTGCGTACGGATTGTGAGCAGCATGATTCAATGAGGGGATGATTACGGACGAATAGCAATTGTAGGGTTCAACATCAATGATCGGACGTGGTGCGAGCTCCGAGTCCGAGCTCGGGGAGTAGCAGGCAGTGAGTGACATGTAAGTTCGTTATTCAAAGGACTGACTGTGATATTATTCTCATTAGGGTTTCTGGTCAGCACCCTCTTCTTGATGGCATATCCACTGAGATTCTGGAGGGCCCTTGTGCTTCTGCTTGTTGGGCGGAGACATGAACATACTCGGAGGGTGTGTTGCAGAGAGAGCAGCCAACTACTGCTCTGCTGTGACAACATTTGTGAATTTCCTGAGGAATTACATATGATTTTCTTAATTGGTAGATCTGACCAGAGATTATGTATCCGAGCTCGCCCAGGGGACTGTAATCCAAATCTCAATCCCTAAATAACTTCTTGATGCTTCTCTCATCATCAAAGTTAGGGATCCTCCTTGGTGAATGGGGATACCTCAAATATTCTATTGACATCTACTCGCTTGGCCCAGCCAAAGAGGGGAAAGTGCATAGTAAACACCTGTGATCACCACATGATAGTAGTTGAGTATGTGCTGGGGCAGTCTTACGACCACTTTAGGGTTGCACAAGAGCTGTTTGAGCTTGTTTGAGCTTGTTCAAAGGCTAGTCAAGACCACAAAATGGGCCTGGATCTTGTTATTGTTCCATGAAAATATAGAATACAAAGTATAAGGACCTGTCCATGATTGCTTGTTAATGTCAACTTCTTGTACACTACACTAAGTATTGAACTTCTGGATTATAATTACATTCTAGGGTGCCCAAATTTGAAGTGCCCAAGTGGCAAAATGCGACCTCACACTGAGTTACAGTGAGTAGTACCTGTTGCAGATTAGTAGGCAGGCATCAGTGCAATGTTCTGAATTGTTTTTTGGATTATTCATGTGGTTTGTACTCAGTTGCTATGTAGTGGATGCTTGACCCACCAAGGACTCGGAGTCGGGGATGGTGCTTGCACCGCTATGGCATGGTGGTTGTCAGTGGGTCTCCATACACTGGGGGCATAGTAGTAAGTACCACAATGCTCTCCCATGGGATATCCTAAGGACATGTATGTAATGTTTGGAATAAAGGGATATTGTAAGGACATGCGAAGGAAATGCACAATTTCAGAATATTTTACCTGTTCCTTGAATTTCCTTAGCATGTCAAACAGCGGGATTGCCCCCCAGCCCAAGTTTGAGCCTCCCTATCATGCCCTAGCCCCAGTCTAACCATTGGGGAGATCCACTGAGTCCCAACAGCACATTGTTCACCCCCCCTTCCCTCAGTAAGGTGCCCTAGCCCCCAGTGCTTGGGGTTTCTGATGCCACTGTCACCTTCACCAGGAGACTCTCCAAGTCTGGTGTTTACAGCAGGGAAGTAAGCTCTGGGGTGCCTGTGGCCCCTGAGATAAACCTGTATTCTGAGGATGGGAAAAGTTGCCAAGAAGAAGATGTAGGAGGATGGAAGAGGAGTTGTTGCAAGCAGAGGAGAGGCTAGGCATCAGCTGATACTCACTCAAAGAGGAGGAGCTCTGGCTGCCATGGGTCCAAAGATTGGTAGCAGGGAGCCAAACACAAGTGAACACTGGCAATTGTACCCAGCCTGCTGGAAGTGTTGAAAGGAGTTGAGAGAGTGTGGCATGAAGGCAGGTGAACAAACCTGAGGGGAGCTGCTGAGGGAGGAACCCGTTAGGCACATGGGAGAGCAGTGGAAGGAACAATACATCAGAGGGTGTACAAGCCCAGTTATATATACATGAGGGGAAGCCATCAGGTGATCGTATGTAAGCATATCAGCTGAGGGCTGAGTCAGAGTTGTAAGCTACATGAGTAAGCATTAGTAAGACGGAATCCAGAACTCCAGGTTACCAGTGATATTACATGCCAAAGGAGCGGAGGTCCAAGTAAGTCTGGAAGTCTGAAGTGAGTCCGTTATCTAATCTACTGAGTCAGGACAAGAGATAACGAGTCCTGCTGATAAGATAAGAGCAAAAAAGGAAAGTAAGTGTACAGTACGGTATGTAGCATTGCAGAACACAATGTAAGTCCATATCAGGTAAGCCTGATAAGATAATGCCTGAAATGGTAGAAGTTCAACAGGAAGGTGCCATTTGGTGCTGCCCATAGGCTTGCCCCCCGCTTAATGACCCCAGTCAGGAGAACACAACAGATGATGAAGACAAGTGCCAGAAGTTGCCTGACAGATATGATGGAGAGGTGCAGAGTTTTAGATTCCACTTTCTCCCCCACATTCCCTGTTCAACAAGGGCCACAAGGCATAAGCCCCCCACCCAATGTCCCCAAGGGGGCCTACAAGACAAAGACGAGGAGTCGGCCGGAGCGATTGATGCCCGTCCACGCCTACAATGTGACTTATGATTCACCCCAGGGCTGCAAGAGGGCAACACAGTCTACACCAGAGCAGGAAGCTGCAAGGCGGAGCAGGGGTCCTATGATTGATTTTCCTTGTAGTTATGGTGTCTACATGTACCTTGCGGTACAGACCCTAAACATGCAGAATTGGAATAAAAAAAGAGTCCGTCCATGATGAAAGCATCATACAAACAGGGTCAAAGAGTCCTGTACTTACTGATATGATGGACAGCTCCCAAAAGTGTTGCCATGGTGTAGCAGTAAGGGCACATTTCGTTAAGAATAAGTTTTATTGAAGGGGGACTGCATGCCACAAGCGTGCCAGGCCCTAGGAGTTGACAGGTTCGGAACAAGCCGCCTCCTGGCGTGGTTTTCGTGCTCCGCACGGCCCGGAGCGTCGGCGAGGCATGCTCCGAACCTAGACCGGCACGGGTCATCCCCAGTGGCCACATGTGGAGTTTCCCGTGAATGTTATCCCATCATTGCGGTGTACAAATATTTGGCGTTCTAGCTACCTGCCATCCTCAGAGTCGAAACGTGGGAACCGCTAGCCTTCCAAGTAATGTATATACGGAGGAGCCACGACTAGTAGTTCTCAATCTCATATCCGTTACTCGCCTTGGCTGTTCCCCATGGCCTCTCTGAAAACCCGTCTACTCGACGCCCACGATGACTTCCTCTTTGCTCTTCAAGCTGGCGAGTCTGCTGTCTACGTCTTCGAGGAACAATGGTGCAAATTGTCCGAAGAAATCGAAGTGGCTGCAGGGTCTGGCATGCTCGATGACGAGACGATTGCTTTGGCACACACAGTCTCGATGCATATAGAGATTGTTGCCTCCTCATTCGGGGACGTCCTGACTGCCACAGATGTGATCCACGAGGAAATGACAACGCAGATGGACGAACTCTTTGCTCATATGTCTCTGGGACCCTCCTACGACGAAGGTGAAGACGCGAAGACCAATGGTAAGCCCTGCGGTTGTCTAATCCAACAGCTAGTACGCTGAATCCCGCCTATCTGCCTAGGTTCAAATAAAGGCACGGTATCCCTTGTCCCCTCACGCGCACCATCCCTTGTATTCGATTCCGATTCCGACGGTGACTCAGAGGATGCCCTGCCGGATTTGACCTCTGTCCGGAAACGTGTCCATGATGGTGTCGACGACTTCGAGTGGGATGTACGTATGCACAAACGTTCCCGGTAAGTGTTGTACACCTTGGTCACAATGTGGTTGTCTGACCAGAAGTATCCAGTTGTTCGTCGCAACTGGCGGACAGTGCATCTGACGTGTGGCCTTGGGATGATACCACCACGACACAGCGCAAACCAGCGCAAACGCTGTCGAAGTGTTCCTCGCGCGAGGTTCGGCCTCTTCCTAGCCGTGCATTCTCTGCGCCACCTTGTATCCCCCCAATATCGCAAACGAACAGACAACATAAGCGCCAGTTGTCTGAGTCTGATGCGCCGGTCTCTCCGAAGCGTTCTCGCACCGGCTCCGTTGAATGTAGGGATCAGACACTGTCCAAACCTCCATCTCCCTCGAAACAGAACGACTTCGAAGAACAAGTGGATGTGATCCTTGACTGGGCTTCTGCTTTCACTGTTGTCGAGCCAGCTACCTATGCGCCGCCCGAGGCCTCTGAGCCATTCGTCTTCGAGGTGTTCAGCCAGTGGCACGTCTTCGAGGATCTATGTGGCCAAGCTATAACTGACGTCACCGGTATGTGTGTCCTGTGGTTTGGCTGCTTTGTGACGCACGGTTGCTCAAACCCAACAGCTGCAACGGCCGACGCACCGTCGACTTCTGCGACAACCGCCGCGCCCACCGCCGAAGATGTGCCACTCACCTTCATGTCCTTTACTATGGAGTCTACGTCCCATGATTCATCACCGCTTTCTACGCCTGGCTCTCCTGATAGACACACGCTTGAAATGTTGCCGTCTCACGTCGATGCTGCAGAGTACGCCACTCAGGCTCACTCACAGTTCGAGCCATTCCCCTCCCCACCCAGGACGCCCCCGCCAACATTCGAACACGCCATCGCCCACCCCGACGACCCACCCAGCTATACTCCTAACGATCAACATTCCTTGGCGGAGCTCGATTATTTCCCCCCACCTCCATATTGTCCGGTTGGAGAGAAGAGTGGCCCTGCGCACGGCGCGCTATTAGATGCTGATGCCCTCGTCGGGCTATTCCCATCGATTTTTGAGAAGCACGAGTATCTCGGATCATCACCGCAGCATTTCCACGTCGCGCAGGCAGGGCTTCCTGTTGTCGTCTGAGTGAGTGGCGGACACATGTTATATGAGCGGGTAGTCTGACGACACTCCCACAGCTGCTCAGACCTCACCTTGGTTATGTATCCTTATTGTATCTATCGCTTCCCGTGCTGCTCTGCCTATTGCTCTCACGGCCGTCTTCGGCTATCGCCCAGTCTTGTATTTGTAACATTTGGCTCGCGCATTAGGCTTTGGTGCTGCTTTTATCACTCTCGAGTCCTGTACCCTCTTTGAGTATGGGCGTAATACTGCTGTTGCATCTTACAACAATCAATGCAGGAGATCACGCACTATGCGCCACCCTGGGGTCTTTCTTTCGTCTGCCTGTAAGCATCTCCTCAGTAGCCGAGCATCAACAGCTATCAACTGCTGCACCGGGCATCTTGATCCTGTTCGTCGTGACGACTTGTGGTTGGCATTGTATGGAGTGCTCGACGGGAGCGAATCCTCTGGCCGGCACAAGTGGCTGAAGGGCATGGGAGCATACGAGCCTGGAGTCGAGTATGTATGTAGACCTGCTTCTGGTCAAGCCTCCTCCCTCCAGTCCCGCCGGAACCTTGAGACACGCTTCCAGGTTTCGCATGATTCCTGTAGAAGCACAAGGAGCTTGTCAGCTACGTACTGCGAGTAGTACTTAGGGCACACAGTTTGTTTGTGAGCCGGTCCTGCACCTTCCTTGCGCCACCGATGCTCGTTGCCAGTGTGTGATGGGCCGTTCGACAGCTTGATAGCTGAGTTGATGATAGGGCACCCGTCTGTAGAGCCACCGCTGGCCTGGGCGCGAACCAGAGGTCAGCACTCAGTTGCGCGCGCTTTGTAGGGGGGCGAGGACGCACCTAGTAGAAACATACCAATACTGGAAACATTATTACTCACTTCATACGACACTACCCGAGCAGCTGCACATGCCGCGGTTCAATCGGAACCTCTGCAGCGTTGTCCGCGCACAGCTGATGCACTACCAGCACACGAACGGAGTCGGCAATGTCACAACGGACGTGCTTGAGACCCGGCGAGGCGATCGTTAAGAATGGGTCCTTTCGCAATTGGTCGCACCCCGCCCCTATAAAGGGTGTCTTGTACGCACCTGCCTGCTGTAACTCCGCCCTCACTCATGGCCTCAGCAGCCCATGAAGCAAAAGTAGCTGAGTCTCGTCTCGACGCTTCAAGCGCTGCATCTGTACCAGCGCATGAGCCTGCTCGTCAATCGCTGGACATCGGCCGGGAGGGCACCCTGACCACCAGTCCGGACGGACCGGAGACGCCTCAGAATTCATCACCTGAAAGGGAAGAGAAGTAGGGCTCAGACGATGGTGTGCTCGTAGTGGGTTGGGATGGTCCCGACGACCCGGCCAATCCAAGAAAGTGAGTTATGTCAGCGCTTCGGACTTCGACCAAGAAGCTAAACTGGACACTCACAGCTGGACGAAGAAGAAGAAATGGGCCGCTTCCTTCGTCAATTCCGGCTTCAGGTTCATCTCTCCGGTGTCCTCCTCTATGGTTGCCCCCGCAGCAGCACAAATTGTGGAACAGTTCCACATCACAAGTAGCGCCGAAGCCAGCTTGACTATCTCGGTCTTCGTCCTGGCTTACGGTACGCCGCTTGTCCTTGGCTGAGATCACACTGCTCACCTTAGACTTCCTATTTGTCCCAGCTGTTGGGCCGCTTGTTCTTGGACCTCTGAGTGAGATGTTCGGTCGCGTCTTGATCCTTCGCGTGGTATGCAGGTTAGTAATTTCGTCTCCCCTTCGCGTGCGGGCGAACTCACGGATTCTATGACCAGCGTGGAACCTGGGATGCGGTTCCGCGCAAAATTCTGGTCAGCTCATAGCGTTCCGTTTCCTCGCCGGTCTAGGCGGCAGTGCTCCTCTGGCTGTGAGTTTTCCAGCCCGACTCACCATAAGTATTATGATCCTCGTTCAGACAGGTGGTGCCGCCCTTAGCGACATGTGGGCGCCTGAGAAGCGTGGCTAGGCGATCGCTATCTTACTCCTTGGCGCCACTACTGGGTCCACTCGTCGGTCCTATCGCAGGTGGCTGGATTGCAGAACGATCCACCTGGCGATGGGTATCCTGGTAAACAAGTATTGTTGCCATACTCATCCAAGCGATGGGGTTGATCTTCCTGAAAGAGAGTAAGAACACCGGTGTTGTCGTCTCAACGCACCTCCGAATAATGGTTCCGAAGCGCATGCGCCTAAACTACTGCAGCAGAAGGCAAACCGCATTCGCAAGGTGATAGAGACGGATCCCGAGAAAGGACCCATTCAGGAAATTCGAACTACGCATCCACTCGCAGCAAAGTCAGTGGTTGCTACACCGGTGTATCATTGTGTCACTTGCCGATTACGCAGCTCGGTGGTGCTCTGGAAGAAGGCTCTTGTCCGCCCCTTTGGCATGTTCGCGACGGAGCCCATCGTCCAACTCTTCGGGGTATACATGATGTTCATCTATGGCACCATATATCGTACGCACAAGCTTCCATGCACTTACAACACGCGCTTGATCCTGCTTTGCAGTGGTCTTGACAACAATTCCGGCCATCTTCAACGATGTGTATTACGAGCGCGTCGGCATTGCCGGTCTCCACTATATCGGGCTTGGTGTCGGTGAGTACGCACACAACGACATACTTCCCTCTGCTTACGTGGTTGAACTATGCGCCAGCAGGACTCGTGGTCGCCACCCAACTCAACGCTAGGGCCCTCGATCGCGTATACAAGCACCTGAAGGCGCGCAACGGTGGCGTCGGGCAGCCAGAGTTTAGGTCGAGTACGTCTCCGCGTGAACTACTTTTGGTGGAAAGATGAGTTGACAACTTCGTCAGTAACTGTGTTCCCGGGTACGATTCTGATCCCCGCAGTTCTGCTTATGGCTGGGTGGGGGATACACACGCACTGGATCGTCGTCGACATAGTACGTCCACCTTCTCTTTTAGATCATAGCTACCTGCTGAACTGCACATCGCGCAGGGGGTTGCGCTAGTGGGCGCCGGGATGATCCTGACATTCCAGGGTATGCGAACCTACATCATCGACGCTTTCACAGCGCACGCTGCGTCAGGTATGCCAGTATGATCTGCGACAATGATATGTACTTACGAGATTTGACAGCACTCGCGGCTGTCTCGTTCCTCCGTTCGATAGCGGGATTCTGCTTCCCGCTGTTCGCACCTGCGATGTATAAGGCGCTCGGTTATGTTGTTGGCGATACTATACTCGCCGCTTTTGCGGCAGCGATAGGGCCACCGGCGTGCGGTAGTACCTGGTTAAGAGAGCCGGCCGGCAACTAACGAACTTTCTACATAGGGTCTTAACCTTCTGGAAATTCGGCGCGAAGATCCGCGGTATGAGCCCCCACGCACGACGATCCCGAGCTCAACTAGCCAACAAGTGAGCCCAGTGTACCGGGCAACCTCGAGCTGAACACGGCATATCTCCGTGCACGAACCCAGAAGCTCACCTTCACATCAAACATACATGGTTTTCTGCATGCGCCGTCAAGGAGTGACGACGCTGAAACGCACCTGTACTTTTACCCTGGGACACGCCCTTCCAAATGACCCGCTGTCTTGCCTATCATCCCCTCCTTTTTGGAAGTCACCCGTAGGACGTCAAGAACAATACCACGGCCACATACCTAACAATATGTTACTCTATATGGGCACTGCCCTTATCTTACCGTGGCTCTTGAGGTGCATACTGAGGCTTGATCTGTCAGCAATGAAATGCCGTGGCCCGCGCGGATGCAGCAGGCAACATCCCGGGCGAAATGGGTACGACATACCGGTACCATCGTAGGCTCGGAGTGGCGCACATCTGGTGCCTCGACCTGGCACTTGTGCAATATTTGGTCTGACAGGTACGCCGTTTCGTATCATGTCGAGGTATCTGATGTGGAGATCAGGAGGGAAGGGGATGAAGGGTGGGGGAGAGAGTGAAGCAACATGGTAGTGGGCGTGAAGAGCAGGGGCGCGCGTCGGGACTGACCCGACGGCGGTTGGTTATGTGAGGCAATCTGATATCAGCTTTGACCCAGATCGATAACCTGATCTAGCGAGCAACGGCCAGAGAACAAGCCGCGTCGTCAGCCTGCTCGACGGCCAAAGTTGCGATGGCTAGAGGGTCAGAGCGTAGGTCAGTAGCAGAGTGTGACAGCGGCTCTAATAGAGGGAGGGCGACTGAATAGTGCGCCATCAACCGCATCGTTGATCTTCGCTTTTAACTGTGAAGCGCTAGCGTGACATGTCACAGCGCTTGGCCACACACTTGCCGCGGCATCGCCCGAGAACGGCGCTTATTGCTCGTCTCCTCTTGCCTAAGTACGCTGGTACTTACCGAGGTCGTATGATGCTGTACTTATGCAATGTACCTCAGTCGAATAAGATCAAATTGTTACAGAGTGCGATTGGAATACATCAGATATCATTATAGCGACCACGACCCTTCAGTATAACTAGTTGTACTACAGAGCCTGCCTGAGCCTACTCGCTCTCGCAGTATCAAGTAGCGCATCGTTCCATGCGCCGATTGACGACTCCGAGGTTTCCGGGGAACCACATTCTGACGCGCTGGGTCACGACATGACTAGACGCGGCACGTCACATGTTGGCAGCGCGACGCGTCTTTTCTTCCGACCGACCTGTACTCTAAGCACTCTCGTCGTTGACTTGGACGTCTCAAGCGCCCCAACATGTCCATACAAAGCCGTATCAGTGCGGACCGCGTCTCGCTGGAAGACCTGCCCAACGAGCTTCTCTTCCGCATCCTGTCGTACGCCGAAGGTCAGCGGATTGTACCCAAGCGTTATGGGCCTGCATATGCACTTGCCCAGGTAAACCGCCGTCTGCATTCAATTGCTTCCTTGATACTTGTCGAGAACGTTGCCGTTCCTACTTGCGACCACTTCCTCGACCTTCTCTGCTCTTTGAAGAAGACCCGGCGCGCAGAATACGTGCTGTAAGTTATATTCTTCTCTCTCCATCTAGACTTGAGCCTTATCCGCTACAGCCACGTTCGGATAGGACGTTCCAAGGAGTGCGCGCCGTACATGGACCCCTTCCCGCTGTTTGGCCCTTTGGGAGACGCAGAAGGCAGCGGGTTTCCCTTTCCCCACCTCAAGTCTTTCTCCTGCTGGCAGGCGAACCTTACTACGGAACATTTAGCCTGTCTCCATGGCTCCCCGCATCTGGCGACGTTGAACATCCTCCTGGCTGAGGTCCTTGAACCTGTCTATTTCGGGCACTGGCCTGCTCTGCGCACTCTCCGCCTCGAATTCCTCAACAAGCTACGGAGACTCCAGGCCCCGCTCAGATTCCCCGCCTATGCACATCTCACCACCCTCGCTGTTAACGACCACGTCGGCTCAGAATGGCTAGACAACCATCTCCGACGTGCGCAATTCCCCCGCCTCCGTGTCCTGAACTTGCAAGACCTTGTATCCCCACCATGGCTCGTATATCAGTTCATCCATAGACACCCGACGCTTCTCGAGGTCAATATAGGGTACGATCAGTCCACCAACCACTGGTTTGCGTGGGACCGCCTCGTCAAACTCATCGACGGCACAGGAACCTGGGGGCCGACGAGCCCGGCCGCTCCGGATCCTAGCTTCGATGACCCGGAGTTCTTCAGGGACGGCATCCCAGACCTACAGACGGAGACCTACACCGTGTCCATACGTTTTGCCTTCTCTCGTACCCCTCTATATCCCGAGGCAACCCAATGGGACCAACTCTCCGGCTCGCCGCAACCGCGATACACAGCTACTGGGTTGGCGATGTATATCGTCGACCAGTGCTTCTGGGAAGACCACGGGATTGAGGTCATGCGCTTTCACCAGTTCATGGAGCAGATGCACCAGGTCTTCCCCAAGATGGAGGAGCTGCGCTTGGCGTATGGCACCCCGTACATAAGCGGCAGCTTCGAGGAGGTCATGCAGTCGTGCGCCGAGAGCCTACGCAACTGGAGCCACCTGCGCAAGCTCACGTTCTCGTGGGGCACGCTGCAGGACGAGGAATACCCGTTCCCCTCGCACGACACCTTCCAGTGGCACCGGGGGCCCCGCTGCGCGCCCCAAATACTCGACCGGGTCCACCCTCCTATCCACATCCGGCGCGACTGCTTCGAGGATGGCCCGTTCCCATGGGATCCACGCGAGTGGCCGCACTCGGGGGAGCCGTATACCGCCCGGGAGCTGATTCCGGCGTTCCAGCTGGACACCTTGCAAGACGTCTGGGAGGTACAAGAGGCGATCCGCGCTGCCTGTGACCACGACGTCGTCGAGGGCGAGCTCATAAATACGAGAGGTCTTCCCTTGCAGGCGTGGAGAGCGAGACACGAGCCTCTGGTCGCGAAGATGATGCGCCAGGCCGCAGCGAACTGCCCTACCCTGGAGACTATCGCGTGGTATCCCGTCGGCGACGTTATCTGGTCTGCCCCCGCGCGCTGGCTGTGGAAAGTGCATAGGGAGAAGAACTCGCGCACCATACGCATGCTCACGAACGAGTTCGCGCACGAGGATTGTCCCCAGGGTCTCCCACCAGCACTATTCATTCTGATTGGCCAAGAAGTGACCGTGGCTGAGGAGCATCCGGTTATGGTCCACAGGAAGTGCACTGGGGAATGAACAAATGCTCGTCCAGTACGGGCTGGAGACCGCAGTACCAGTGAACATGATGTTGTGCATGCGCTACTGAGACTTTAGTACTGTAGCCTCTGATACTTTGTGATATGCCTGTGCTTTTTGTATCACTCAACTGAGACAATCTTCTGCTAGTCTGAAGATATTGCACCCTATTCCATGGTCCGTGACAATGACGCGTCAGATCATAACGTGACCGGACGCGACACCGTGACACCGCCATAGACTCGGAGCAGCGGCAGTAGCATGCTGACTCGGATGATAACCTCCTCAAAACTGTGGGGACGGACACCGCATGCGCGAGAGTATAGAGATCAGTATGCCATCCGATGCATGCGTAACGAAGATAATAGCTATACAATATGTTATACTATGGCTTCCCCCAAGGCAACCTCTTTATACAGTTTCAAACTGCAACACCTCAGATCTCAGAGCTCGCCAACCTTCGTCGTCTGCGTACCAGTGGTTGCAGGATACGGAGTACCCACGATGTGTGGGCCAGACTCGAGGGGTGCTGTGGAGGCGGGGACGCTGGCCGGTTGGCCAGCGGCGGTTCCGTCTGCGCCAGGAGTATGCAGCGATCCAGCGACGTACGTCTTTGCCTGCTCAATGTGCGGCTGTGCGGCCGTCTGCGCGGAGACGAGGTATTCCTTGCCCGTCTGCAGAGCGCTTTGCGCTGTCGACTGCACGGTCGATGCGAGGTTCCGAGTTGTCGAACCTTCCTGCGCTTGGCTGTCGAACAGAGACTAGACAGCAAGTGAGTTGAGTACGAAATATGCACTGCGGCAAGGTTGACATACTTGGGCGGTTGCGTATGCGCCGTTGGCAAGGTTCTTCGCTTGCTCTACAGCAATAGCCGCGGTATTGCTAGCCACCCCCTTCGCTGCCTCGACATCTAGCTTGCCCTGGTTAGCAGCTTGGGTGGTGGTGCCACTCAATTCGCGCTGAGCCTCAAGCTGGTTTATTGCAGAGACGACCTGGGGCTCGATTTGCTGTAAGGAATGAAGATGTATGTAGTCAGTACAGACGATCCCGCATGAATGCATGCATGCATTAAATAAACGCACTTGAGCTTCAGCGGCAGCCTGCCGAGCAGCAGCCTGAGCGACGTTCGCATTATTGCCAACTTCGTCAGAGAGCTTCTTGTTTGACATCTCGGCCTGCTGCCAGGCAGCGGAGGTCTCCCAGCGGGCATCGATGCTATATAAAAACATTTGCATCAGTACAGGATGGATCCCTAAACGCACATGACACGTACTTGTTCGGTGCCTGGGCAGCAACAGTGGTAGATCCTGCCTTGGTGGAGTCAGACATTGTTGCTGATTCAGAGTTGTATATTCAGGCAGTGAGATGTTGATAGGCCGTGAAGAAGAGCAACGTTGTAAGGCGACAGAGTGAGCGACGCATTCTTATACCGCACGATTGGTTCGCTGGGTGGAGACAGTGGACGATGTTGTCACCAGTGGGAGACGCTCACTGGCACCGACGACGACCCGACGTCATGGCGCTTGCGACCACTGAGCCCGGCTATGACGTCACGCGTACCGCCCGCAGGAGATGTCTGTGGCAATGATTTGTACGCGTGGCAGCTCAGGCACGCTCTATACTAAGGACACACTGTGGAGGAGGAGAAACAACAATATAGGGCTCCGTAACGAGAGAGGCGATGAGTCCATAGTACACGTAACGTTCCAGGTAAACATAGGAGGAAACCTGCCAAAGGGTATGCAGACACCTGGTATCAGTGCATCGATCGCGAGAAGTTGCAGAGGTTCAGGGCAATTGCAGGGGAAAGCGGACGAGGATTGCGAGGAGAGTTGAGAAGTGCAGGGGAGGAGAGACTGGAACTGAATGGAATCACGATGGAGGCTGGGAGCTTGAACCGAAGATACGAAACGGAATAAAGACAACAAAACACCGGACTTTGGAGGGAAAGGATTGAAGCCTATGAACATAAATGAACTTGGTCGGACAACGGACCTCGATCTCCACCTTTACTCTTGCTGTTGAACTTGGCTTTGGCGGCGCTCGTCTTCCTCGAAAGAACCCATGCGTAGGAAACGCGCCAGGACCTCTTCCGAGCTACGCTTGAACACATCTACGCCTCGCGCTGGGTCCCAAACGCGCCCCGCCTTACGCACGGGCGTCACCCCGGTCGTGCTGTCGGGCGTGAGCGGTGCCCCCTGCGTGGAAGGTGACGATGTGAGGTTCGTCTCGTTAGAGGTCGAGCGCACCATGGCCGGCCCGAAAGGAGAGGTCAGCTTGGGCTTGGGCGGAGGGGTGCTAGGTGGCGGAGTCGACGTCCCGGCAGGTTCCAGCTTCGGCGACTCAGGCTTGCTAGGCGGGGTGCTGCTGAGCGAGGACTTGCGCGCGGTGAACTGCTGCTGCGTCCCGGAGGACAGTCGGCGAGGGGACGCGCCGCCCTTGAGCGTAGACGGCAGCTTCACGGGACTCACAGAACCGGACATGGGCGGCGTCGCCATTTTCGGCGAAATAGAGACTCTCGGAGGGCTCGTCACCTTAGGAGGCGAGGGCACTTTGTGAGGGGACTGCGCCTTAGGCGGCGAGTAAGTGCGGGGCGAACCAAGCACTTGAGGGGAACGCAGCCCAGTCGGCGACGCTGTAGATGGGAATGGTATCGTCTGCTTGAGAGACTGACTGATACCTGGAGTGACCTGTCCCATCTGGTCGCGGAAGTCGTTGACTGGCGCAGGAGGCAACAGGGTAGGCGGAGGTAGCAAGCGGGCCTTGGCCAGAATCGGACTCGATGCCATGTCGTGCTTCGTCTTTGTCTCCGGGGTGAACTTGGCCGACGGCGGCGGCTGTCTCGAATCTCTAAGCTTTGGACCGTCCGCTTCTAGAGACGACGATCGGATCTTGACCTGTACGGCCTGGTTGCGCACCTCCACCGGGATGGTCTGCACACCACGTCCGCGATACTTCTTCCCCTTCCCAGCAGCCGTCACAGACGTAGTGCTGCCAGATCGCGAGCGGCTGCTGGAAGGGCTCCCGCTCACCCGGTTGCCGTCTTTTTTGCTCTGGTCATCCCAGTCATCGTCATCGTCACCGTCATCCTCGTCGTCACCGTCCATGCTGCTTGCGTCCTGACGAGCTTGTACGTGGCGTTCACGTTCCTTCTCCCAACGCCTCCAGCCTTCATCATCCGCCCCCAGGGCAGAGCGACGGCGTGGCGTACCGCCTTGGTACGGTATGTGCTGGAAGGGGTATTGATGATGCGGGCGCACGAGCTTGGAAGCGTACTTCTGGATGCTGGGCACAGTGTCCCACGCATTCGCGTAGGTGAGGTGCCCCGGCAGTCCAATCGTCGGTGGCGAGGGCGCCTGAACGTGTAGCGCAGGGGGAGTCACGCCTGGCAAGGGTGGCGAACCCGCGTCCGCGTCTGAATCCTGACCTTGGTTTTGGGACTTCCCTTCTCCCGAGCCGTCTTGCCCCGGTGCCAGCTTCGCTTCGCTTTCAATGTACTTCACCGTTGGAGGAGGCGCCTCAGACGCAGGGAACACACGCTTAGGGATATGTTGCGGTTTGCCTTCCCAAGGGAACACTGCGTGCACCTTCTGTGGGTTGGGTACTGGCTGCGCAGGAGGCGACCCCGATCCTGAAGGCGGCGCCTGACCGAAGATGTTGGAGTATTGACCCTGTCGGACAAGCTGCTCGGGGATACGAGAAGGCGGGGGAGGGTGGAAGAATGTATCCGATTGCGGTGCGGGTACGTGGGGAACCGGTGACGAGCTAAAGTACTGCTGGACGGCGTCGTGCTCTCTCGAAGGCGTCTGGTCCCAGACGTTCGGGAAATAGGTATCGGTCGGGAAGGCATTTACTGCGGGAGGGTTGTTGGGTGGAGGCTCGACGGCCGGGTTCCACGACAGCTTTGGAGGCGAAGACGGACGAGGGGGTGAGTGATGGGCATGATGATGCTGCTGATGTTGGTCATGCTGCTGGTGATGCTGCTGTGGAGGCTGGTGATACGGGGGAGACTGGTGATATGGGGGAGACTGGTGATACGGGGGAGACTGGCTCTGGGGCGAGTGAGAGAGGGAGTGACGATGGTGGGCTGGTGGCAATGGAACCGGGTCATGCTCGGGACTACTATTCTGAGGGGGTGGCGGGTGGCGAACCGATGGCGGCTGTAGATGATGATGGTGTTTTCCATGCTGGTGCTCAAGGGTCGACTGCCATTGCTGCAACTGCTGATGCCAGCCTTGCTCCTGATGTGGCTGCTGGGCACCCTGTTGATTCGACCATTGCCCCCCTGGCACTGGATACGTCGGGCTGGGCGGCAGCGATCCACCGTGATGGTATGGGGCAGGGGGGACTTCATTCGGCCCGGGGGTCGGGAGCGTGTACGTTCTGAATCCGCTATCGCTACCACTGTCATGGTGCAGCGGCTTGTACTCTTCCTGCGTTGGTGTCAAGTCACGGTCACCCCGTCGCTCGCCGTCTGGCTCTCGGTGTTCTTCTTCGACGTGGTGTTCTGGTTCCGGCCTTGGCCGCATCAGGTCCACACGACCATGTAGTGGCAATGAACGGTATTCTCCCTCTTGCACGGAGTGTTCCGCGACCGAGACAGAGCCTCCTATGTTGCTCATGCCCTCCACAGCAATCCTCCGCAGATCGTCTAGACCCAATGCGCCTCCAGGGGGAAGTGCTGCCACGCTGACAGGGACAGGCGGAAGCTCCGCGCCTAGTTCGTCCCGGCCACCATGGTCCCATGCCGATGCGTACCTCCTGACCTCAAACTCAGCTCGCGCCGTCGGGGCGTCCGAACGGTAGTAGCGGTCGTACACATCGTACCAGCGGTCGACGAGCGAATCGAAATCGTATGCTCGCTGTGGGCCCTCCTCCCGCGAGCTAGTCGAGTGCGGCTGCTGAGAGCTCTTGGTCCCGGGAGCCCGGTACTGCAAGCTCGCCCATGGCTTGCTGGGGCCGATAAAGTGAATCGCGGAGATCTGAGAACCGAATCGCTCATAGGCGGGAGCATACCTGGGTATATGCGGTCAGTACGGATCGCGGAAGGCAGAAGGTCAGCTGGACATGATAGATACTCACGTGTACGCGGCAGTCGGCGTCGTGTTGTAGGTAAAGCTCAGGTGGTGCCAGTCACCGCCCCTCCACTCATTCAAGAGGCCTTGATCACCTCCATCCCAGCTGCCCTTGGATTTGAGAAGCTCGACCAGCTCATTGAACTTCTCTTGACCCGGGGTGAGGACGAGCACACCGGAATTAAATATGTCCGGCCATCCGACGTCTGGGACCGCCGCAAATTCATGGGGGATGTTAAATAGTTGCGATAGTGGCCGTATCGGAAGGACGTCAGCGTCGAGGAATATTATCTTCTGGTACTGCGTGAGGCGGAATACGTGTAATTTTGTGAGCACATGGCTGAGGTCCGGGCGACCTAATTATTGCGCGAGGAAGGTAGTCAGCATAATTCAAGGCGCATACATGGGCAAAAAAGGGTAGATATGACCGCAAACACGGTAGCGGCAGTAATCGAGGGTCCGTACTTCCGGCTACCAGGTCAGTGCTCCTAGTACGATATGGACCATGCCTGTCTAGCAAGATGCAAGGCATAAAGACAGTTTTAGGGCAATATGAAAGAAGACCAAAAGACAGGCCTTACGCCGGTATAAGGGGGAATTGTGTAGAATACGGATATGACCAGGACAACTCACCGAGTAACCGCAGACCCTTCTCGTCCTCTTGCTCTATGAGCTCGACGCCAATAACAACGTTAAAAGCCCGCCGCAGTAGTTTGATAGTGGAGACATCCACGGTCTCCGGAGTGACGAGGCAAACGGTTTGGAAGTCGACCTCCGGGGTTGGGTGTTGATCCTTGAGCGCCGCAGCAAGTGCGAGCGCACCGGGGAGATAGTGGTCAGAAGTTACAAGAGAAACAAAAGCAAAAGGAGCGGGCATGATGCGACAGAGCGCAAGGGGGCGTCGTCGACGCGTCCTCGGTGCGGACGGCGGTCGAAGTTGGAAAGAAACTCAAGCGTCCGAGACTTCACGCGCTAGGATACGGGCGCTTACTGAACATCATCCTTTACGCCCAATGAAAATCGGACCTACCCGCATCTACCCGGAGCTCCTCCCAGATGCTCAGTGGAGCCGCTGTCAAGGAGGTATACCGGGGCAGCTCAGAGTGCCCCGGGGCAGATATTTTGGACTTTGGGCATATGGCCAGCTCCCCAGAGCTACCGCGATATACCCCTCCATGTCGAGGGGAGTTGGAAGCATTTCCGAGCACACCGGCTTACCCGCTTACCCCCTCGGTATGCTCTCAGATGCCTGTATATGCCGTCAAAATGCTCCAATATTTATATATATGCCTAGAAATATCGCGCAAATGCGCCGGTATGCCTGGGTATACCGCTTTCGTTGTCTAGTGGTATATTGCACATATTGCTCCATATTGCTCGCTTCGCCCACACTCTCCCGCATATAGCGCCGCCTGCATCAACCAACCCACCGTCTTCATCCATTCCCTATGCACTCAAGCCCTACCACATTCCTCGCCGTACCTGCCCGAATGAAGTGATTGTGATCTGTTGACAGACACGTGTATGACTCACTCTACTTTGCTTGCACTGTGCTTGTACAAAGCTGCTGAAGCTCGGGATCGGTGAGCCAGCGCGCGAGTCATGTTCCTTGATGAGCCAACAGCATTGCTGGGCGTGGCAGCGGATTGGCGGGCCGAAGCTAGAAATACAGTGAGTCGATGTATGGAATATTCTTGACGAGCGAGACCGAGACCGAGAGTCGGACAGACGGACATGCAAGACGCTGACCAGAGAAACATGCACGTGAAACGGCGCATGGCGGCGGCGGCGGCAGGGCTAGGGCTAGGCAAGGGGTCATGCAAGAGAGATGGGCGACGAGAGAGATGCGGGGATATGCAGCAAGAGGGCCCTGGTGCAGAGCAAACAGTCAAATACGCACGGCGTCGCGTGCGCGTACCAGTCCTCCGGCGGCGCCTCAGCCGATGGCCGCTCCAGTGATGATGACTTGCGCGCAGCTGAATTGACTTGTACATCACCTTCTGCGGCCGCGGGCCCAGGGGCAGCACGACGGCAATGACAGGCTCGTCTCGGTTGCGTAATCCCATGGGTGCTGTGCGAGGCGATGCAGATGTTCGCGTCAACGAACCCGGGCGAGGCTGGTCGACGTTGATGGAGCGGTGGAGGGATCCGAGACGGTCAAAAGCTTCGCGCGGTTCGAGGGGCGATGCTCGCAAGGAGAGATCGTGAGGACAATGTCCGCTCACTCGACTCGCCGCCTGCCCGCCTTGTATCCTGAGAAGATTGCATAGTGAATGATGGTCAGCAGCTGCATATATGCGTAGAAAACCTCAATGTATGTGTACCTCGATCTTCTTCATTAGCTCCTTGGGCGGTGCTTTCTCCTGTACTAGGTGAGGGAAAACGATGGTGGCCCGTAGGGATGCACAGGCAAGATGAGAGGTTAAGACAAAAGACGGCCGGGCTGTGATGACATCGCAAGGGACGGCGGCAGCAGTGACGACATCTGCTTACATAATGCCACAAAGGCGGCTCGATAGGCTTTAGATGATTATAGCTACTGCACTCACTCAATGTCGCGCGCGAACACCGTAAGGCAGTAAGAGATAAGACAGCTAGCTTAACGTCAGAGGGTACCGGCCCCCAAGTGAATTGCCGGGTAGCTCAGAGGTGACTCGGGCAGTTTTGGTGGAAGCGAGCACCTGGCGGTAGCTCGGGGTAGCTCCGGGCAGGTGCGATTTTCACTGGGCTTTACGTATGGCGTCTATCATACCCCAAGCTGGAAACCCTGGCCCGCTGTGCCCCGCAGAGCGATTGCGAGTTTAATGCCGCGATACAGGCCGTCTTTCTTCCCCCATCGTTGTTTCCCTCCGTAAGTATGAACCACGCCTCTGAGCTATTCTCTCAATATCCCACATTTAAATCCTACTCCACGATTTGTGATTGATGTGGATAGGACGCCAACCAAGAGCAGTAATCATCCCCTTGCTTGGTGGGAGCCACTCACCTCCGAGCGCGCGGAAGCACACAAGACGTAAGAGAATGCGATCATCTATGAGGAGAGAAATGCGTAACGGGCTGGGCATGCAATAACACCGACAATAGTGTCCATTGCTACATCGCCACGACCTCGAACGGAGGCACATAGATCGTTTTACATCCGCCGCGATAGCGTGGACATACGCCAGACGGGCAAGCCAGTAATAATATACACCGAACGAGATCAGACCATTTCTACTGGACTCAGGATTCAGATGCAGCGATTGGCATTCACGTCGATCGTCTTGGAATCCCTTCGACTACTACACGCGCATGAATAACAGCCGAATAACGACGCTTGAAGTGCCGTGGTGGTGCTTCCAAAGGCCGCGCGCAGATCGAGTTGCTTCGACGTTGACCCCGCAAGGCGAAATTGAGCGTTAAGTACATTGGCCGGGACAACTTGAGCACGTCGCCGCACAATGCAGTGAGTCCCTGAAGGCCTGAAGGCGCAACCTTGTAGCGCCTGAGCTGTCTCCGGTGGTCGTGTGACGGAAGCCCAGTCCTGGTTGCTAATCTTCCAGGGCGAACCGGTGACGCACGGTGTGGCGTATCCGTCCCACTGCAACGAAATCGTGACTTTCCCATGGGAGTCGGAGCGATGAGTGAAGACATCGGAAAGGCATTCAAAACGAGGGTTTCGCGTGTTCAGGCAGGTGGAAAAGGATAAGGTACTTATTCCCTCCCCGTTGAACGGAAAAGATGATTTCGTTGTAGCTAAGTGTCCGTAGAATCAGTACGCTGAAGCCTAGACTCAAGAGTACGTAGCGACTGGGAAATCACGTGTGATGCCTGATGACGCTGTAGTTCCAAGCAGTACGGACGGACGCGAGCACTCGGGCCCGGTCATCGTCTCTTCGACCTCACTGCGTCCAGTTCGCCATGCTTGCCCTCTGACACTCTGGACTTCACTTCTCATGACTTTTCGCTTCTTCTCGTTGCCGCCTGGCCTCCGACATGCCATTTTCGCACCTTGCCGCGCAAATCCTTCCACATACACCGCGGGCCGTCATCATGCAGCCTCTTGGACGCGTCCGACACAACGCTCGTTCTCCTCTCAGTTCTTCACTCGAACGGCTGCACCTGCCCCTTCTCTGCGCCACAGGCTTCTGGTGCTTCTCCCGATAGCGGGAGGTATCCTCTTCTGTGCCGCACCGCAGTCCCGCGAAGACAAAACAAAGATATTCGCGTCGGACAAGTTGATTCCTTGTCCTGTAGCATCCCAAGATGTGTTTGCGCCCACAATCATATCTCCAGCAGAACCTGAAGACCAACGGATAGTATGGCGAGTTGTGGTGCTCATCCGCGAATATGTACTGGAACCTATACACACTGCTCGGCGGTTTGTATATTTATGTTTCGTGTTTGTACCCGTACTCCTGGCGGCACCGATGCTTCTTGTGGGACCTTCAGAGGAGAGGTTATCCGGGGACAGGTGGGGAGCTGTGTGGTGGTATGGCTTCCTTACAGCCCAGATGCAAAGGGCCGGACCTACATTCGTCAAGGTGAGTTCCTAGATTCGTCTTATACGGCTGTTGGTATTCGTCCACCATCCTTTTCTTTTCTGTCACTCCTCAGGCAGTACCACGTTGGCGCGGCATAGACTGGGATAAGCTCACTCATGTTCCCTCTTAGCTCGCCCAATGGGCTGCGTCTCGTGCGGATTTGTTTCCGGCGCTACTGTGCGAGAGACTCGGCGCATTGCACTCCCGTGGCAGAGCACACCCATTCTCCCATACGAAACGCGTCATAGAACATGTCTTCCAACGACCCTTTCACGAGGTCTTCGAGGAGTTTGATGAAACGCCCATTGGTACCGGTGCTATCGCGCAGGTGAGCACTCGTATCCATTGAGTGGGGCAGGGCTGATTCCAACCTAATCACAGGTATACAAAGGGACTCTGAAGCAGGACTTGATTCCGCCGGCGCATCTTACCCCGAAGCGGCTTCGTAGAACTATGATCCCGGAAGCCTTGACGAACGAACAACCAATATCAGTTCCTACAGCCGCAGTAGCAATCAAGATTCTGCACCCTCAGGTTGAAAAGCTCATCGCACGCGACCTTGCTATCATGTCCTTCTTCGCCCGCTTCCTCACCCTCTTTCCCGGTGTGCAATGGTTGTCCCTCCCCGAGGAAGTGGTTGTCTTCGGTCGCATGATGCACGAACAGCTCGACTTACGGATAGAGGCGAGTAACCTAGAGGTCTTTGAGAAGAATTTCGCTAGTAGGAGATTGCCTATCACGCACCCTCGCCCCTTGAAGAAGTGGAGCACGAGGGATGTCCTGGTTGAAGAGTTCCAGAACGCCCTCCCTTTAGAGAATTTCCTGAAGAATGGAGGAGGCGCATACAACGACCTGCTCGCTGAGGTCGGGCTTGACACATTCTTGGTCAGTAAACCTTGTTGCAACTGTCAGACACCGAGCTGACGCTGCGATTAGAACATGCTGCTGCTGGACAACTTCGTGCACTCTGATCTACACCCCGGAAACATGATGATAAAGTTCACGAAGCCTGCAAACATCTCCATCCGCGGCACTGCGTCTCACATGGTGCACCAGCGTGACCCCGCTGTCACCGTGGATGCTGCGCATTCCGTGAACGATGCCGTCGTGGACCACCTTCGAGAGCTACAGCATGATCCGCCCGCATGGCGCGCCGAGCTCGAGAGGCTGCACGCGGACGGTTACGTCCCCGAGATCGTGTTCGTAGACGCCGGGCTCGTAACGACGCTGAACGAGAAGAACCGCACCAACTTCCTCGACCTCTTCCGCGCGGTCGCCGAGTTCGACGGGTACCGGGCGGGCATACTGATGGTCGAGCGGTGCCGCACGCCGGAGCTCGCGGTCGACCCCGAGACGTTCGCGCTGCGGATGCAGCACATCGTGCTCAACGTGAAGCGCAAGACGTTCTCGCTCGGCCAGATCAAGATCTCGGACATCCTCACGGCGGTGCTGAAGGCGGTCAGGCAACACCACGTCAAGATGGAAGCGGACTTCGTGAACACGGTCATCTCGATCCTGTTGTTGGAGGGGATTGGAAGGCAGCTGGACCCGGGACTGGATCTCTTCAAAAGCGCGCTACCGATTTTAAGGCAGCTAGGACGGCAGATGTCCACTCAGGAGACCATCCAACAGATACCGTCTGGTAACATTGGCGCATTCTTGAAGGTATGTAGCCCGGCTATCGCGCTCTCACGGGTATGCTCAGCGTTACGTCTGTCTACTAGGTCTGGGTATACATGGAAGCCCGCGAGCTTGCTACCCTGGCATTCTCCGATCTGGATCAGCTCATTCAATACGACTGGTGAGTAGACAGCCACACAGCGGCGATGCTAGCAGCTGACACTCCGTTTAGGCTTACTGTTAGCGTATAGACCATCGCCATAGATAGTAGACAGGATTTGCAAACAACGGACGACATCAGTAGAATACATTAGATTAGTAGTATCGCTACTCAACTTGGAATGTGAAATGTCTGTATTCGACCAATGCAGCAGCTTCGAGCTGATAACACTGACGGACATTCGTGAACATCACCATACATTCCTACCACATCTACAGTACATCCAGATAATCAATCACGTCGGGCCCTAGTGGGCAGCCCGAATCTACTTCTACTTCTACTTCTTTGACGAGGTGGCAACAGTGCTATCCAGCATCGCCGGCCAGCCCCGTTCGTATTGGTTTGCAGGCTTGATGACGGCGCCCAACTTGATGGCCGCAACCACTGGCCAGTGCGGGTCGCGGATGAGTTCCCGCGCGAGGAATACAACATCTGCCTTCCTGGCCTTGAGGATGCCCTCTGCCTGCTCGGGCTCAGTGATGAGACCGACTGCACCGACGGGTAGGTCGGGGTAGGCCTTCTTCAACTCATGCGCGAAGGGAACCTGTGATGCATCAGAGGCCGCATCAGCATGTACAACATCACGAAGGGCACGGATCTTCTCACCTGGTAATTGGGGCCTACCGGGATCTGTTGGTCGGCCCAGTTGCCGCCGGAGCTGCAGTCGATCAGGTCGACACCGATCTTCTTCAGCTCATCAACGAAGATCTTCGTCTGCTCGATCCCCCACTGTTTCCAGAGGCCGTCCTCGCCCTTCTCGGGGCCCGCCGCCCAGTCCGTTGCGCTGAGGCGATAGAAGAGAGGCTTGTCCCATGCAGCGCGGATACGCGAGATGAGGCGAAGGGGGAAGCGCAGCCGGTTCTCCAGAGGCTGGCCACCGTATTGATCGGTGCGCACGTTGGAGAGCGGGGAGACGAACTCGTGCAAGAGGTAGCCGTGGGCGCCGTGAATCTCGATGAAGTCATCTGCTCGTGAAGTTGAGCGACAGAGGGTCGGTTCGAGAAAGGCGACCTACAGCCGGCCTGTTTGCAGCGCTCCACGGACTTGACCCACCAATCTTCAACGTACTGGAGGTGCGCTTCGTCCATTTCTTTGGGTTGGGGGTATGTCTCGGAGAATTTCAGCGGGGACGGGCCCCAGACTAGGAGCTTGAATCAGGCTGCCTGGCATGCTAGTGAAGGAGGGTCTAAGCACACCATTGTTGGGCCATCCATTCTGTTCCTCGTTAGCAATATGGCTATTCCCGTGGCCGAGGCTAGAGTGCACCCAGGGCGATTGCGTGGATGCCTTACGGCCCGCATGGGAGAGCTGAACGCCGATCAAGGTTCCCTGTGCATGAGAGAAGTTGATGATGCGCTTGAGCGGTTCGATCTGACCGTCCTCCCAGAGTCCCTTGAAATAGGTCTGTTACAATTATGTCGCGGGGGAACATGACTGACGAGGCTTACAGCATCTTCTGGGGAGATACGGCCTTCGGGAACGACGGACGTCGCCTCCATACAGATAGCACCAACTCCGCGCGTTGCATAACCCTGCAGGATTCAGGTCATACGACCGTTATGCCCAACAAATGTTGACATACGCCAATGTGTACGAGATGCCAGTCGGTCGTGTAGCCATCCTTCGAGCTGTACTGGCACATTGGCGACTACAATACGAACGAAGTTAGTTTCGACTACGGGAATCCAAGCGAGACACAGAGTGTTTACGACGAAGATCCTGTTCTTGAAGGTTACACCTCTGATCGTCAGAGGTTGGAAGAGAATGGGTAGCTGAGCATTCTGCGGGTAGACACTCTGGGATGGCGGTAGATGTTAGCGACGCGTTTGCCATTGCCAGCCTGCCGCTACGCACCTCAGGGTAAGCAGTCCCGATGGCAGGCTCGTTCAGTGGATAAAACTGATCTGCTCCAGGTACAGACTTGTAGGAAGGCATGGTGATAGACTTGGAGATGGTGCGTATGCTCAGGTTGGTGGTAGAACACACTGAGCTCGGTCGTAGCCTGTTATATAAACGCAGGAGACTTGGCAGGTCGAATCGATGTGCTGACAAAGGAGAGAAGTGGACAAGCATTTCACACTGCGAGAGAGGTTGGGATGCCGCGGTCCATGCGCATTGTAGTTCGGTGTGAATCCGCACGGGCCGCGGGCCAACGGAACACGCTCGACGATCGCCTGCCTGCGCTGACCGACACTCGATCGAATGTCGGCGTCTCGTTAACGGCACCGATGGCGTCATAGGCTCCCATCGGTGCGTCGCCCGCCACTCCACCAAGCAAGTGAGTACTGCTGCAGTGCAACGGCACAGGCAGACAAGCGAGACAAGCGATGCCATCCACCGTCCACACAGTCTTCGCTCAAGCCATCCAGAAGGAGCACCCACGCGTCACCGTCTCAGCGGCTTCATCCCCGGGCCCGTCAATTCTATCCTCTTCGGGCCAAGGGTACATTGGGAAGATCGGTTCACCTTCACAGAAGGAACATTTCATGGGCGAGGCGGAGTCCCTGAGAGGCATCAACATCGCCGCACCAGGTCTCGCACCAAAGCTTCTCGCCGTAGGCGTCTTCAATAAGGAGACCGCAGAGAACGATGGCGACATTGGCAAGCCGTACTTTCTGTGCGAGTACAAGGACATGAGTATTCTCACAGACAGTGCGGCTGAAACCCTTGGGAAGAGGATGGCGACAGAGCTGCATGCCTATAAGGGCACATTGGGCTTCGGCTTCCATGTACCCACATTCTGCGGTGCGACCAGGCAAGCCAATGGCTGGTTCGGTTCCTGGGAGGAGTGCTTCGACGCGCTTATCGGCAGTCTCCTCGGAACGCTGAACAAGAAGGGAGGATACGAAGCATTGTGCGCGCAGGGCGACGAAGTGAGGAAACAGTGAGTTGCAACTAGGCAGGGAAAACCGGTGGATACGCTGAACTCTTTCTTGCACCACAGGGTGATTCCAGCGCTTCTAGGGCCTCTAGTTATTCAGCCAGTTTTGTTACATGGCGATCTATGGGTAAGTCTGAACATCTCGAACTGCCATACCTTCATGACACCGCGCGCTTTATAGAGTGGAAATACGGGAACAGACGCGAGGACTGGGCAGCCTGTCATCTTTGATCCTTCCTCATACTATGGCCATAATGAGGCAGAGTGAGTGTTTCGGACACAGACGAAGCAGAGTACTCAAGCACACTCGGCAACCAGCCTTGCCATTGCGCGCATCTTCGGCGGCATACCGAAGTCGTTTTTCAGAGCTTACCATGAACACTTACCGAAGACGGAACCTGAAGACCAATACGAGATCCGTGGAGATCTATATGAGCTATATCATTATCTCAACCATACGGTGCTATTCGGGGTGAGTGTCATACCTGTGATCCGGAGACAGCGAAGAGTTGACGCTGTGTGTCGAAGGGCTCCTATGTTAGCAGCGCCAAGCAGAAGATGAACCGCTTGCTCAGGGCCATACCTTGAGACACAGTGGGGATTGCCCTGTACTCTCGCATCACAGGAAACGGATCGTGGGAAATCAGTACCCTATGTGAATGACTGAGACTCGAGACGAACTACGCGTACCACAAATTTTACATGGTATGGATGCCTCCGTCCCATTCCGGGGCCTCAGTTAGAGTAGAGTTTCAACGAAAGCAATGAGAGGTGATGAAATTTTCGCACCGGTTTTCTGTGTTATAGAGAACTATCCGCGGAGAGGTCGGGGCGGAAGTAAACTCAAGTCTCGAGTGACCTCAGACAGAGGAGGCGGTGACTTTCCAGATGCGACGCTGTGGCGGGGAGGTGCCGATCACATCTGGCAATTCGGTAGAGGCTGTTGGACAACAGGTACAAGCAATTGCCGCCTCCGAAGGCTTGGTCAGCGTCACGCTAAGTTCTACACGCACCTTGTTTGGTGGCCACCACTCGCGGTCGCCCGTCTACCTCTGTTCCCCGTCCAACTTCCGAACTTCGCTGAGGGACTACGTGCGTCTCGCTAAGAAGTCCTAGACGTCGCTAAAATGAGTCAAGGTGAGGGCTGTCTTGTTCTTACCTTGGTTAGGATCTGACGTCGGTACGCGTCCTGTAGCAGAACTCGATCCAGTACAACCCGAATTCGAGGCAGACACTGGATACGGTGCCCAAGATGACGAAGCAATTGAGGAATACGAGGAAATCACTCAAGAGGACTGCTGGACCGTGATCTCCAGCTTCTTTGACCAAAAGGGTCTCGTCCGACAGCAGCTCGACTCCTTCGACGAATTTGTCCAGAACACGATGCAGGAGCTGGTGGACGAGAACGCGGACCTCATTCTCGACCAAAGCGACCAGCACACTGGTCACGAAGGCGACGTTAATCGGCGGTACGAGATCAAGTTCGGGCAAATCTACTTGTCGAGGCCGACGGTTACGGAGGCGGATGGTTCGGTCGTCCCTGTGTTTCCTCAAGAGGCGAGGCTTAGGAACCTTACGTATTCGGCGCCGCTGTACATCGAGATGAAGAAGCGGGTGTTGATTGGGAGGGAGGATCCGGATAGTCTGACGGGCGACATGATATGGGAGCCTGAGGTGGATGACAACCCGGAGGATACGAGGAAAGTATGGATAGGCAAGGTGCGTCCTAAATTGTTTGTCCGTCTGTTCATGAGCTCACACCGGTGTACGTGTAGGTCCCCATTATGTTACGGTCCTCCTTCTGCATTCTCTACGAACTCTCCGACGCCGAGCTGTACGACCTGAACGAATGTCCCTTCGACTCCGGGGGATACTTCATTATCAACGGCTCGGAAAAAGTTTTGATTGCGCAGGAACGCATGGCCACGAATCACGTCTACGTCTTCGCGAAGGCACAACCTTCACCTATCAGCTTCCTTGCGGAGATTCGTAGCGCGGTCGAGCGAGGAGGCAAGACTATTAGCCAGTTCCAGGTCAAGCTTTACCATCGCAATCAGGAACGCTCTGTGAGTAGTCTCTTACTGGTTGCTGACCATTCCTGACGCTCGCGTGCCAGCTCGGGAACGTCATGAAGGCGACAATCCCATACATCAAGGTCGATATACCCATCTGGGTCGTCTTCCGTGCCCTGGGCGTCATCTCCGACCGCGACATCCTTGAACACATCTGCTACGACATGCAAGATGCGCAGATGCTCGAGATGCTCAAGCCGTGTATCGACGACGGCTTCGTGATCCAGGATCGCGAGGTTTGTCTGTCGCGTCCGCTTCGCGCCATATACGTTGACATTTCGTGTAGGTCGCGCTGGACTTCATTGGTAACCGTGGTACGACCACGGGTCTCAACCGCGAGCGACGTCTGCGGTACGCGCAGGAGATCCTCCAGAAGGAGATGCTCCCTCACGTCTCGATGGCGGAAGGCTCCGAGTCGAAGAAGGCTTACTTCTTCGGGTACATGATCCACCGGCTGCTCCTTGCCGCTATGGAACGCAGAGACCTCGACGATCGTGACCACTTCGGGAAAAAGCGGCTCGACCTTGCTGGTCCTCTGCTCGCCAACCTTTTCCGTATGCTCTTCCGGAAGCTCACAAAGGACGTCTACCGGTACCTGCAGAAGGTGAGCATTTTACACTGAAGCAGAGTCAACCACATAACTGATAACATGTATGCTAAGTGCGTGGAGACGCACAAGGAGTTTAACCTTAACCTCGCGGTGAAGCACAATACCATCACCAACGGGCTGAAGTACTCCTTGGCTACGGGCAACTGGGGAGACCAAAAGAAGTCGATGGCGTCGAAGGCCGGTGTCTCGCAGGTGCTGAACAGGTACACATACGCCTCCACGCTTTCGCACTTGCGTCGTTGCAACACTCCACTTGGACGAGAAGGCAAGATTGCGAAGCCGCGTCAGCTTCACAACACCCACTGGGGTATGGTCTGTCCCGCCGAGACGCCGGAAGGACAAGCTTGCGGTCTCGTAAAGAACCTCTCCCTCATGTCTTGTATATCCGTCGGCTCGCTCTCCGCGCCCGTCATCGAGTTCCTGGAAGAGTGGGGTCTGGAGTCCTTGGAGGAGAACGCGCACTCTGCGACGCCCTGTACTAAGGTCTTCGTCAACGGTGTCTGGATGGGCGTACATCGCGACCCAGCGAACTTGGTCAAGACGATCAAGAAGCTGCGCCGGAAGGACGACATCAGTCCTGAAGTGTCGGTCGTCCGCGACATTCGTGAACGGGAGCTGCGGCTATACACTGACGCCGGCCGTGTATGCCGACCGCTTTTCATTGTCGATGACCAGTCGCTGCTCCTCACGAAGCAGCACATCCAGTGGCTCAGCAATGGCAAGGACGACGCCGAAAACGACTTCAAGTGGGATTCCCTCGTGAAAAGCGGTGTCGTCGAGCTGCTCGACGCAGAGGAAGAGGAGACTGTCATGATCTGCATGACACCGGACGACCTCGAGACCTCGAGGTTGCAGTCCCAGGGCGTCGACACCACCGCCGATGGCGAATTCGACCCCGCTACTCGGTTGAAGGCACCGACGAACATCCACACTTGGACGCACTGCGAGATTCACCCCAGCATGATCCTCGGTGTCTGTGCGAGTATCATTCCCTTCCCTGATCATAACCAGGTACGTGCAGCTGTAAGACGCGGGATATGCATGAGCTGACAGTTCCGTAGTCCCCTCGTAATACTTACCAGTCCGCCATGGGTAAACAAGCCATGGGTATCTACCTCACCAACTTCCTGGTTCGCATGGACACTATGGCGAACATCTTATACTATCCGCAGAAGCCTCTTGCTACCACTCGTTCCATGGAGTACCTTCGCTTCCGAGAGCTCCCCGCTGGCCAGAACGCCATCGTAGCGATCCTTTGCTACAGCGGATACAACCAGGAAGATTCCGTCATCATGAACCAGAGTTCAATCGATCGCGGCCTTTTCCGTAGCATGTACTACAGGAGTTACATGGATCTCGAGAAGAAGAGCGGTATACAGCAGCTCGAAGAGTTCGAGAAGCCTACCCGCGAGACGACCCTTCGTATGAAGCACGGTACTTACGACAAGCTCGAGGACGATGGTCTCATCGCTCCCGGTACTGGTGTCAACGGGGAGGACATCATCATTGGCAAGACCGCTCCCATCCCCCCCGACAGCGAGGAACTGGGACAGCGGACGCGGAATCACACAAGACGAGACGTGTCGACACCGCTCAAGAGCACCGAAAGCGGCATTATTGATCAGGTGCTTATCACGACAAACGCGGAAGGACAGAAGTTCGTCAAGATCCGTGTACGTTCCACGCGTATTCCTCAGATCGGTGACAAGTTCGCGTCCCGACATGGTCAAAAGGGTACCATTGGTATCACGTACCGCCAGGAGGACATGCCCTTCACTGCAGAGGGTATCACACCCGATATCGTCATCAACCCTCACGCTATTCCGTCGCGTATGACGATTGGTCACTTGGTCGAGTGCTTGCTCTCGAAGGTCGCTACCCTGATCGGAAACGAGGGTGACGCAACACCATTCACAGATCTCACCGTTGACTCTGTATCGGGTTTCCTTCGACAACGAGGTTACCAGTCTCGAGGTCTCGAGGTGATGTACCACGGCCACACTGGTCGCAAGCTACAAGCCCAGGTCTACCTCGGGCCTACGTACTATCAGCGTCTCAAGCACATGGTAGATGACAAGATCCATTCGCGTGCTCGTGGACCTGTTCAGATCCTCACCCGGCAACCTGTAGAGGGTCGTAGTCGTGACGGTGGTCTGCGGTTCGGAGAGATGGAACGTGACTGTATGATCTCACACGGTGTCGCGGCATTCCTTAAGGAGCGTCTGTTCGAGGCCAGCGACGCATACCGGGTACATGTTTGCGATATATGCGGTCTCACCGCCATCGCAAACCTAGTAAGTACCAGTCATCTAGTGTGCCGCGCATATGCTGACTTCATATATAGAAAAAGCAAACCTTCGAGTGCCGATCATGTAAGAACAAGACGGCCTGTTCGCAATTGTACATTCCTTACGCAGCCAAGCTGCTGTTCCAGGTACGCCTCCAGGTATCACAACCAAACGTCTACAGCAGGCTGACGTACATTCCAGGAACTACAAAGCATGAACATCGCCGCACGCTTATATACCGTGTCCACAGGGCGTATCAGAGACTAGGCTGCTTGTATTCATGGACACCCCTCGCTTTCGGTCTCGCAGCTGTCGTGCATGCATGTGTATACTACAATGATATAATTTAACGAATGTTGAGACACTAGAGCTAATCGTCCTTCATCAAGCCTTGCCGCTCGTGGGCCTCTCCTTCATGATCTACACCTCCCCTTCGCTTCTTCGCTGGCTCGTCATCATCCTCGTCATCGCCGATGTCGAACACAACGGCATCTTCAGCCATTGAGCCGCCTGCACGGCCGACGAGTGTTGACGCATCGTCGTCATTATCGGAGAGACGCATAGGTCCGTCGCGATTCTCGAGTGCTTCGAGATCGTAGTCCTCCGCGTCTTCGGGGTTCTGCGCCAGCTCGTCAAACATCGCTAGCGTAGATATCGGTACACGGTTAGACGCGTTCTAGGGTGATAGGAGGTTTACTCATCTTCTGTTGTTGGGCGACGGCCTCCAGAGCCAAGCAATGACGACGAAGTCAACAAGATACAGTAGCGCCAGCCACCCGTCAAGTAGCCACCACTGCACCCTCCAAGACCGTGCGCCATAGTCTGAGGTAGTCGTTACATGTGTACTTCACTCGGACGTTCATGAAGCGTACCTTCGGCCAGACGCCCGGAGAATGTCAAGGAAGACACGACGAAGAATATTGCAATGACGAGGACGGTGAGCAGCAGGATGCGGTGCAGCCATTTGAACATGGAGAGTTTGTAGTTCTGCTTCCGAGTAGCAAGCTGAGCGATCGTTGCTGTGGATGCAATCAGGAAACTTGAGCAACTCTGCAAACGAAGTTTACGTACCATTGAGCGCATACAGGATCCACAGCAGGAAGCCACTCAGGGTGAAGGCTAGCGGTACAACGAACAACAGCAGCACTAGAGCAGAGGTGGACTCCAACTCAAGCTCTACGATTCCTACAGCATACAGCACTAGGATTCGGGCATCAGCGACCACATGCGTGATGAGGGCAATGCGCCTTACCGCCGAAGACGAAGTGAGCAGCGGCAAGTGCCTGGCATCTGATCATAGTCTTTCCGAGGGACTCCCTGACCACGCTGAGACCGAGGGATACAATGAGCAGCAAGAAGAACGAGAGGGCATTGCGGCCGGCGTCGAGGATGGCGACCACGATGAGGAATACAGTAGACGCCGCTCCTCTGCCATGGGCGTTCAGGTAGCGGTAGTATGCTGCGCAGTGTCAGATGAGTGTCGCACAGTCATTGCAAGAAGGGACATACCGAAGTTTGCTACCATTTCGATGATGAGGAAGCCTAGTAGGCTAGACAAGTAGTACTAGAGCGATCTTCGGTCGGGTGCTCGGGTCTCAGAAGAGGTACGGCTTACCTGAATCGGGAGTAAATCATGCAGATTCTTGTAACAGAGCCAACCCCAGCCTGCAGCTACCACCGTGTACACGAGGAACATGAAGAAGTAGAACTTGTCGTGCACGTCAACAAAAGTACGACAGAGGCAGAACTCAATGGACACTCACGTTGACCTTGGGGTAGTCCGTGGCAGGCAAACGGCCGTCGAAGGTGTTCCGGAAGAACACAGTACCAGTATATGTAGGGTGGTAGGGAACGTCGGTCTGGGATTGTCGGGCAGAGTTTTGCATGACGGTCACAGGTACAATCGCTAGAGAATCCAGTGAGGACAAGCACTGAGCCCGGAGAGACATACTCACCAACACAGTAATATCCTGTCTTGCGTACTCTATACTGTATCGGTTGCTGGTACAGGAGAATTCCGGGTGGACTAGGATTCAGAGCATCCCGTTCGACAAGGGTCAACTCATCACGCCGCCACGGAGAAGTGTAGTTGCTCTCCGGAGGTGCTGGATTACCCGCAGGGTCGTTCCAGAAACCGCCAGTGGGTGCTTCTGCGTCTGTAGACAGTGAGGTCGATCCGCTCTGGCGCTGGAAGCTAACCCGTGCGGACCAGAAGCTGGTGTCGTTTACTGACTTGCCTGCCGGAAGGTCAAGGATGAAATGACCGAGTTGCGAGTTGTCGCAGAAGCCACCCTTGACGGCGTCAGATGTACAGACGTATGTCTTCTGCTACGTGTTGCTAGGTCAGCGTGTGTGGCGGGAGCGAGTGGGGGCGCACTCACAGGCATATCGTTCACGGTGGACGTGACCTTCCCGAGGTACGCCATGTCGCCCCATTCATAGATGACCATAGCTAGCTGGCCTTGCGACCCACTATTGAATGTCGCTACATCGAGTATCTCTCAGAGCTCAGACCAAGGGATACACGCGCGTGTGACGCACCATTGATGTATGTCTTCTGGTCCGCCCACATTCCAGAGCATATTTGTCGGTCATAGTCCTTGTCGGAAACTGGAACCTCATACGCCGTGGTCGAAATAACAAGTATTGAAGAAATCAATACCGAAAGCCATTGTGAGCGAGCGAGCAGCATCGCAGGAGAGAGAGGGACGCGTCGTGTTGACAGGTGTTTCCAAGCCTTGAGCTCAGCTCGAGCGCGTTCGAACGGCCACCGCCCAGGCATCATATCTCTCCCACCCTGCTCTCGCTGCTGCGCGTCGCAGCCACGGCAGTTACGTTCTTTTTCCCTCCGAGCAGTCTCTATTAGCCTGCACGACCGACACGCGCCGCCCTCATGCTCGGAGACGATGAAGATGTATTCGACAGCGTAACCTGGGAGTCACCAGCAACACCATCTAATGACGTCGTCGGCTATGCCGTGCCCTCTGGGCCAGGATACCGACAGAGCACATCAGAGAGCGACGAGGGCCGTGGACCGCACGATCCGAAGTGGGAAGGGTACCTCATAACAAGTGTCAAGGACCCCGTGAAGGAGCTGGCCGAGACGAAGGATGCGTATGTCTCATACTTGGTCTCTGCGAAGGTACGGTGGGACCTCCTATCTACGCATCCCCACCCTTACGCAGCATAAAACTAGACAAACCTCCCCATATTCTCTACACCCAATCCTTCTTCGCGGAGACGATTCCAGGACTTCGTCTTCCTCCGTGACAACCTAGCGAAGGACTTCCCCGCGTGTGTGGTGCCGCCATTACCCGGCAAACATAGACTTGGTGCGAGTTCATAGCAGCACTGGAGTGTGCTTCGTCCTGAGATATCTACAGAATATGTCACCGGGGATAGGTTCAGTCCAGAGTTCATGGAGCGACGTCGTTCAGAGTGTGTGGCTTCGTCGGAATGCTCCCATACAACCGGCTCACCCTCTCTTCTCTAGCCTCCACCGCTTTCTGCAGCGGTTAGCGCGCCATCCAACCTTACAACGGAGCACACTGCTTCGGGCATTCTTTGAGTCAACAGAATGGGTGAGTGCTGTCTTAGATGCTGGCCACTGACTGCATTAACCACTGCTTGCAGCATGTCATTATGCACCAGCACGTTGCTCATCCACCAGGACCCGAATCGTCAACTGGTGTCATCGACAGCATCTCTGACACACTATTGAACGCATTCTCTCGCGTGCGCAAGCCGGACGAACGCTTCCTTCATATGCGAGAGTCAGTCGACAAGTTCGAGGAGGGTATCACAGTTTCAGAACGCATCTGGACGCGTGTACGCAACCGGACGAACGGTGAGTATGCCCTCTTTCCACCTTCCGCTACCTATGTGCGAATATCTGAGGCTGAAAGAGATGGTGGGGTGGAACCCGGCGAAGATCTGACCGGAGACTACCACGACCTCGCCGTGGCCGTGCAAGGCCTGGGGTTCCTCGAGTCCGGCATCACGGACCCGCTCAACCACTTCTCGAACACGCTCCTCGAGTTCTCTGCGTTGTTGCGGCACACGGTGAGCGTCAGCAGAACTGCAGTGGTCGGCGAGCATCCAATCGTGCAACAACAGACGCATACGACGACCGACCCGTTCCTCGTCCACCTCCACTCGCTGCTCTCCTACTCGCACGCCAACCGGGCGGTCCTGAAGCTGCGCGACCAGAAGCAGATGGACTTCGAGGAGCTGTCGGATTACCTCTCTGGCGTCACCGCTGAGCGCGATAGGCTCGCAGCCGTCATCAGTGGTCACGCAGGTAGCACGGGCCTCGGGCTCGGCGCGTACCTTAAGGACCGGGTGGATGCGCTCCGGGGCGCTGACGACGACCGGAGCCGTGTGGAGAGGATGCGCAAATTGGACACGAAGATCAAGGAAGTGAGTAACCCGATCCCCGATCTGGGTATCACGCTGACTTGTGGATCGGGGCACAGCTTCAGGATGCGGTCGCGACTGCGCACGAGACGTCAGACGCGTTCAGCGAGGAGGTCCTTCGGGAGCAGACCGTCTTTCAGTACGCGAAGGACGCCGAGATGAAGGAGATGTTGGACAACCTCGCGGACGGACAGATCGAATTCTACAAAGCGGTACGTCACGCGTTTATGATGACTGAGTATCTCGGTTGAAGTCCCACTGCAGGCTATGGAGGAATGGGAGCGGATCATACCCATTATACAGCGCATCCGGGTGGACGTATGAGTGTAGTTAGTGCATGGGATCTTGTTGAGGTGTTCTGATGTAGCTTGCTTTCTGGTGTATTCATAGTCTGCCCCGCGTTTCATATCGCATTAACCCTTTAATCATCGTCGATACAGCTCGAGCGTGTGCTGCAAGTTGAGCTATACCGCCAGACTGGCCACCTATGGCAGATGCTGGAGATATCTTTGACCTCATGGGGGAAGCGTCGACCATTGAATGCTTCTATAACGGATGCCAACTCGGCACACGAGTATTGGCCGCGAAGACCTGGGTGCAGCCCGAGGCGAGTCATGACGCGCGTTCTTTCTCCTTGGTAGACGCTTCGCCGTTTGATACCTGCCGGAGCTTCTCCTCGCTCTCCTGGACTGCTAAAGCCAGCTGAACGACCCAAACAGCTGTTCATTTTCCGTCGTGACGACGAGTAGGAGTAGCTCACATTAATGATGCCTGTCTCGACTACACGGAGCATGTGTAACTCCGCCTTGTCTGTGACGGCTGCAGTGGTGTGTGCTTCAATAGCAGGCACCCATGCGGGCGGATCCTAATGTGTTTCAGCAACGTTCGTGAGCGATAGAGAGCGAGGGATGAAATATCCAAGACTACACCGTCGGTTGTGGCCGCAGGGGCCCTGTCATCTTGAAGTTCTATGACGATAGCGAAGGACAAAGAATCATCTTCTGCCAATGCGCAGGTAAATGCTCGCGACGCAATTAGATGGCCGAGAACAGAGACTTACCTTTGCCTTCGATTTGTCCCAATTGCGCTTCTATCATGCTGAGTTTGACGAGGAAGGAACGGAAGTACTGCCCTAGGGAGCGAGGCGTCATGGCTTCCTCCACACTGTGCGTTTGTTAGGAGATTAGCAACCTGCCTGCCTGTAGTACTGCATCTCACGGACCTTGTGTCTCGGTTGAAGGACTCTACAGAGACCAGGCTGTCAAGGGCAAATATGAAACGTTCAAGGGCAACTTCCTCCTTATTCTTGATGACAACCACGACCTTGTCCAGAGTCCCCTGCGTTTATCGATAAGCCAGTAACACAAGAAGCATAGTATCAGTCGTACGAGGGTGAGCTCGTCCTCTATGGCCTTGACTGCTCCGGATATGTACTCGTTGAGAGCCGGGTGGCGCGACTGGAAGACGACCGCGTCGTACTTTTTTCTCCGAAAGAATAGCTCTACCGGATAGACCTGGCGAACATAGAGAATTGTATGGATTGCAACCTCAACTAGAAGCAACTGTGAGGGTGCCAGAAGTTGAATGCCAAATGGTGGGACTGACTGAACTCGCTGATCCCATGAACCACCTCTGAGATAAAGAATTAACACAGTGGACAAACATTAACTTTGTGAAGCTCACGATTGAACGTTAGCGGCGCGTCGATGTCCATTCGCCGTGCGTTCGTGCGTCGGCGGCCCCGAGTTGGTGGCTGAGCGTTTACTTACTTGAGCGCGTGTGAACGCGACGCGGCGCGATCGGATCTGAGTGGGGAAGATGGAGGCGCTTATTCTCTGGACGCGTCATGGCCGAATTCGAACGCGTGCGAGACGCGCTCTGCTTCGACGTCGACTCGTGCTGTGGAAGTCGCTGTGCCTGCCTGCCTTTACCCCCGCCCGGGTGTCGTGGGGAACGCGGACGGATAGGACGATCGCCGGAGCGGAGGAAGAGGGCTGATCTGTGCCACGAGGGCTTTCTGTCAACAATGGAGAGGTCAGAGGCTCAGAAAGCTCGAAAGGCGGGCGTCCCACTGGCTGCTCTCCACATGACATCATGAGGGCTGGCTCTGGGAGGGATACCGTCCACAGGCCGCGGTCCCCCACTGCGCAGCCTCCCCTGCTTGCTTCCAAACACGATGATGTCTTTTGCAGACTACGCTTTCGACCCAGCACCGCTGCCTAACGCCAGCGACGACGACAACGAGCCGGGCCCCTCCAACTTCAAAGGTATCAAGCGCGGGTCCAGAGGTGCATCTTACACCCACCGGTCCCTCTTTGTACCATACTGACATAACTTTTAGCCTGTGATAGATGCCGCAGGCTCAAGAGCAAGTGTGAACCGGCAGACAGTGACAAATGCAAGAATTGCGTCTCGGCGGGTACGCCATGTACCTATCAAGGTAGGCCCCACCTCCCTCTCCTACCCCAACAGCAGCAGGCTGACAGATCTCGCGTAGGCCCCAGCTTCAAGCGTGGGCCGCCGAAAGGCTACATCCATGCTATTGAACAACGATGGCACCAAGTCGAGTGCCTCCTCGGCACCATCATGGCCACGCCTCAGGCAGAGGGCATCATATCACAGTTACGTGGTGATCCCTTCGCACACACTATCCTTGATCGCGTAGAAGCGGGTCCTTACGGGCCCCGAAATCGCGGCCGTGGGGCAGCAAACTCTGAGACCTTCTATGCCACCATAATGGGGACTTCCGACAACGCAGCTCGCGAAGATCGCAGGATACGTAGACAGTCTCGCATGACGCGTGAAATTGTCTCCATCGAAGGTGTCGTTGCATCAGCTCCCTCACGTAGCGCATGCCCTCATTTGCCAATCTCTAGACTCGAACATCCTCGCGAACCCCACCCCCGAATGGCAGGAAGGGCTCATCCGTCGCCTCGCAGGTGGTGCAGTCCCCGTATACGCATCCCAATCCCCGGTGTCCGTAGCTACAAGTCGGAGCCCGATCTCTGACTCGTCGTCATCACTTTACGGTACAGAGGAGCCGAGGACTAGACGGCGACTCGAGGGATCGTATCTTCCCACGAGCTCACTGGCGCGGCAAGCTGTCACCCAACCGTTTTCTAGTTCCAGTACTTACTCGAATTGGGATGAAGTTGACGACACCGTAGACTCCTTCGGGCATCTCGCCCTCGATGACATGAAGGAGGTGAGATTACTCCACGACTCCTTAGCATCCACGTACTCATCTGCCGCCACTTTGTGTAGATTCGTTACCATGGACATGCATCTGGTCTGCCACTACTGGCGCGCAGCGATAATCCGACGGGTGCGAACAAAGCCAATGGCGTTTGGTATGGGTTTCCGCATGCCGCGTCGTGACATTTGGTGGACCCTATCTAATTGTTTTTCGTACAGGAATTTCCCTCCCATCAAGCAAGAAGAGATGTCGGACAGGTTGGGCGATCTTAGACAAGCAGACACTCACATTCAGCTTCCGCCGTTGGAGGCGCAACACCACCTTATCGATCTCTACTTTGCCTGGGTGCACCCATTCTTCCCCGTAATTCACAAGGAGCAATTCCTAGCTGGTTTCCCATAGTGCGTAGTGACCCGGCCGTGCCGGTATTTCGCTAAATGTTATTTCAGCAGCCGGGAAGAGTCCGTACTTGTCCCTATCTCCTATTTACCATGATTTGACACCATACAGAGTGTCTCTAGATAACCACCCAAATCCCCGAACGACGCAGAAAGTCAACAAGCTATTACTCCTGGCTATCTTCTCGATCGCCGATCGTTACGGGTCGGAGGCCTTCTGGCAGTCCACGGGAGAGAATGCGTCGAGTGCTGGCGCAAGATGGGCATCAGAGGCGAGGGAAATGATCAGTACGCAGAGTTCACTACAGTGGTATTGCGTCGTGAAAGGTTGCTTATGCTCTGCGTACAGGCCATGTACTCCAATTCAGTCGTCCCTCAACTGTCCAAGCCCTCTTGTTGCTAGGGATACGGGAATTTGGCATTGGTCAGTCCCATACACCAGATACCTTGTTTTGGCGCGTATTCACAATGGTGTAGGGTCTATGGAGCAAGGATGGTTGCTCACAGGTAAGCGAAGCAGCAACTACTGTCTTGATGTTTACTGACTCACTGCATAGGCATGGCTTTGCGCATGGTCAGTGCACAGATCACCCAAGCGTAGTTACGTATCTCACTCACGCTTCCTATTCAGGCTGTTGATCTAGGCTTGAATCGTAACGCCGACAACTGGAAGTATGAGGGGAAAGAACTCTTCAGTACCATAGAAAAGCAAATTCGCAAGCAGATCTGGTGGTCTGTCTGCGTCACGGATAAGTGCGTCCTAGTGAATTGACTGCTATCAGTTGCTAATTGATTTTGATGGGCAGGCTCTCAGCGATGTGGATGGGTACGTGTTTGACCGTCGTTGCTGAGACTGCCTGTTCATATGTTCTCTCCGAAGGTCGACCAGTGACCTTTAGAGCAAACGACTACACAACTCTATTACCAGATGTCTCGCCGGTGAGCCGCCTTTGTTCGTTCCAAAGTGTGACCCATGTTCATTCTGGTATTCTCAGGAGGAAGAGTACGAGATGTGGCAGCCGTTCCCGACCGATGCATTCGGCTCGAATTTTGCACCACATCGCGCGAGGATCCTGGCATGTTTCCACGAACAATGCGAACTTTGTGAGTTAGTTCGAATCGCTACATACTGTTATTAACTTTCGACGCACGACTAGCCGTCATCATCACCGATATCATGGACCAGATCTATCCTGTGAAGTCGATCCCGGATGCCTTGCCTCGTCGACAGCTGCTCCAAGGCCTCGAGGAGCGGCTACACAAGTGGCAGATCAACTTGCCTGACCACTTGCGCTACCAATCGGGGCATGCGCAGACGCCGCTGCCGCATATTCTCATCCTTCACATTGAGTATTATTCCGCGGTCTTGCTGCTCCATCGCGCATTGTGAGTTGAACATCTATGTGTGCTACTGTCCTTTCTGATCATCCCGATGACCGGCGTAGTATCCCTCATGCCAGCGGGTGAGTAAAGAACTCCCAGGGCCAGTCGTACACTTGTTGATGCGCCTTGATTCCCAAGCCGGTCGGATGACAATGCGCAAGGAGCCTATGGCGACCCATTGCCAATGAAATCCCTTGACATCTCTGAAAGTGCGGCATCGCAAATTACCATCATATGCATGTCATATTTCTCCGCTTCTCGTCCGATTCTAACGTCGGGTTGTAGCCATGTTGTTCCACGAAAAATACGGACTAGTACATGCTCCACCATTCTTGACTATCTACCTCCAGAGCGCAGGGTCCGTATGATGTCTGTCATCCAGGCATTTACCTCTCGCTAACCGTAACGTCTTCAGGATCATGCACGTCATCACATGTAGGTTCACCCGGCGAGTTGACTTAGAACGTACTAATAATCCATGACAGTGAGCCGACAACCGGGTCATCCCCAAGCATCACTAGGCCTCCACCAATGTACAAATGCCCTGACGCGTCTAGGCGTAAGTGAACGGAATCTCATGTACCCCCATGTAGCTCACCGCCCCAAAGGTGATTTGGCCCAGTGCAAAGCGCGTTCAAGTGCTCCTGGACGGCGCGACAGGTTTGGCACGAGAATCTCCATCCCTGCCATTGCCGGATCGCCGCGAGCACAAACGCACTGCAGAGCAGGCTCTCGGCGGAGATATGAATACAGACGTGTACGACCAACAGGCCAATGTTTTCTACCCACCATCGTCTGAGGACATGGACACACAGCCCTTACTCGACGAGGATGCCAACACCAGAGCCATGCTGCAGTCTTTGGGCCTCCACGTCTCCCTTCCCGATCCATCCCTGGCGACCTACCTCCCGGATTACCAATACTGGCCGCGACAGACCTACGACGCCATGAGCCCGAGCGCGTTCCTCAATACGTCTGCCGCAGGCACGTCTGGGGGCGACTCTTCGATGGTGGCCGCGCCGTTCACGTTCAACCAAAATGACCTCGCCCCGCAGTTTGTGCAAGGGGTTCACTACCCCATCCTCGATCCTTCGAGTCTATTTCCCGTGCACTCACCCAACGTGCCGCAGGATCACCCTGCACCAGATCAGCGACGAGGCACCTGAACTGCGCTGTCACCGTTCCTGTCTCATGCTCGATTATGCTACTAGACCCCTAATAAACCCGAATCGCTTATGATGCCGATATATGTGTGTTATCCGAATTGTCCAGTCGTCGTTGTGTTATGACTGTCGTGTTGTATGATCATCTATGGACCAAGTTGTATATTTAGTAGCGCGAGCGACACCAGTATTATGGTACAATGAATATGTGTAATCATGAATGTAGCATTATAGTGCTAGCTGTGAACATCTATCATGCATGACCCGAGAAACTTGAGGGTTTCGCAAAACACAGCAAAACACAGTTGAGTACGTAGCAGAGATCCGAAGTACTTAGATCACATAACGAAACATATACGTTGATCCCGACCATGACTATCTAGAGTCATCGTTTCTCAGTAGCCTGAGCAGCTGCGTGAGCCTGTCGTTTTGCCCAACGCTTAGCGCGCCACCGCGGACCCATGATGTACGTGAAGAGCAGGATCGGAGAGAGTACGACGCAGATGCATGCGAGGAGAACGTACGTCCAGCCCGGTCCTAACCGGTTGAGTATGATGTCGATAACGGAGACGAGGGCCGCGCCAAGGCCGCAGCGTACAAGGTTATTCTGCCAAGACGACAATTAGAACCTTGAAACTGTATCTGAGTTAGGGACCGACGTACGCAAGCTGTCACGGATGCACTCTGGCCGGGCGCTAGGTCGATGATGATCGTCTGTGTGACGTTCATGACTGCCACCACGGAGAAACCCACTGCGGCGGGTCAATGAGCCTGTCTGTTGATCAGTTTGGACGGGCCAGGGTGTGTACTCACAGACGATTTGGATGATTAGCGGACCGGCGATGTTCACCTTCGCGTCGAGCAGCCAACCGTATACAATGCACATTGCCACGAACGTCGCCAGGTAGAGGGGCATGAGCCGCAGGCGTGCCTTCTCAATGGGGAGGTTCTCCTCCTTCGTGATGTCTTCAATCTTCACCTGCTTGTCTGGGTCGGTTTCCTTCTCAGATGCTGCGATCATCTGCGTCTTCACGCGCCTGTATTCTTTGTCGATGATTCTGCCTACGGCGACGCCGCCGACTAGCATGCCTCCGCCGATGGCGAGGAAACAGAGACCGATATCCGTTTCGGTGAGGTATGGGTACGTCTCCTGAAATAGGACAGAGATACTTGTCGTTACGCCGTAGAAGACGGCGTAGACGACACCGTTGAAAAACAGCAGTAGGGTGACGTCTGGCAGAAGGAAGAGTTTCAATGGGTTGTGGAAACCGCGCTTAGGGAGGCGTGCGGCTGGGTCAGAGACACTCCCTTTGCGCTTGCGACTGACAACAGGGATAAGTGGTGCGTACCCGCGAGGGGGCGGGAGACTACCATCGCCGACGTATGAACGTAGCGTTTCGGGCATCAGACTACGGCAGTGTCAGATTGGACGTGCCAGAATTTGGGATTGCACTCACGCTAGGATTAGGAGGAAAGATATGCCTGACGATATTGCAAGAAACCAAAATATAGCCCTTACTCTGACATGAATGGCCGTCCAATTGGACCAATATAATATTCGCGCACCTCCAACCAAGGCCCTGGGAGAGTGCGCCGCCGATGACAGGGCCGATGCATGGTCCGACCTTTGTCGCACCTGCTCAGGCATCGTTCAAGAGGATTATCCGCAAGTCTGGACTTACCATTGGCCCAATATTCCACACGCCGTAGAACATCCCACGTTCCTTCGGCTCCGCGATGTCCGCAATAACGCCCGCGCCTGCCGTTCAGTGAAGGATAAACCACTGGGACAGGAAGAGTCTGATCCACGACGTACCGAGTGCGACAGTACTGGCTGAGCCCGCGGCTTGTAGGCAGCGCAGGAGCATCAGAAGCCAGTAGTCATCAGTGGGCATGACCGCAATGCCGATACAAATGACGCAGAGGATCAGCATGCATGCGTTAAACATTGGCCTGCGTCCCCATCGATCCGCTAATGTTCCCCAGAACATGGGAGCTGAGAAGCGGGATCAATGAGCTCGAGCTCCACGGGGAAAAGAGTCTCACGGACAGACTCCTTGTACCACCATGTAGACCGTAACGGTTAGGTTAATGTCCTCTATTGACCTGTTGAAGGCACGCGCAATAGCGGGGATGGCAGGGAGGTATATGTTGGCAGTGAATGGGCTGGACAAGAAGCGTTTGAACACGGTGACATCATGGAAACAGGTATTTAGAGCACACTCACCTGAATAGTGCTGCTAGAGAAGAAATGGCAACGATAAACCATTTGTCGTTTTTTGTGAAAACACTGTACGGTTTCTGGGCTTCTGGTGGCGTAGAGGCTGCTGGGAGCTCCTTTGAATTGCGTAAACTCTTGCCAAGACCCACAACTTCTGCGAAAAGCGGCGGTCATTAGTGATTTTAATGCTAAGGTGATCATCGAGTGCGCCTTCTCATGGCAGCCTGGATTCTACTCACCTTCAGCGCTTGCTTGATGAGTGTCATGAGAATCGTGACCGTTCGAGCTCGTGGATGGTTCGGGCTGCTGGTCTAGTTCGTTGGTGGGTTTCATGCCTGAGAGGCTCTACAAAGCAAGAGGCTGATACGGTCGCGGTGAACGAAGGCTCGAGGCCCGCAGTGCGGGGGGAGGGGAGCTTTTGAGGCTGCCGCTGACCCTGCTGCTTCTGAATTGTTCAAACCGTGATCTTCCTTTTCTGGGTTTACACAGCGCCTGGATGATGCATCAGCGCGGAGTCACTAGCCTTGCCGTCACCGAACAGGACCGGGCCGTGGCTGCCGAGCGCCTCCTCTGCTTCCGTCGACCGCAAGTCGACCGCACATGTCATCATAAGTACTGTACGTTGTGGCGTCGCGGTGAGTGGCTCACCTGTTAGGGCATGTTGGCGACCTGCTACCTGCGAGACATCCCGCGCCATCCTGCGGCTCGTCGTGCTGCGTGAGGCAGTGCTGCGTTCGCTCGGACCCAGCACTTTGCGAGCTGTCTCTTCCGATGAGCCTGTCACATCGCGTCGCTCTCACGCAATCTGAGAGCGGTCGTGTGCAGATGTTTATTTTTGGACCACGTACCTACGAGAGCTCGGTGAGGCTACCCGTGCTCCGCACGGAAGCAAGTATCAGAGCTGTGAGGGAACATAGATGCATGCCACGGTGGATCCAGTGGCCAAGCACCCTCGTCGCGCTGAGTTTATCGAGCCCTCACGCCCGCGGCGGCTTCGCCGCCCGGGCATTTCGGGCTACCCTTCTTACATGTGTGCTCGTCCACATCATCGCCCAATATTCGGAGACCTGTACAGAGGATCAAATGCAATGATACAATCTGCATGCAGAAGGCAATGTGAGGCTAGAGCTGTGTGGCAGTTGAGCGAGACGAATGCACCCCTACCTGCAAAGCAGCATGGAGGTAGTGAGATGTTTCCCAAAACAGGAAACCATCATGTTCTTATCCAGCAGGGCATCCCGAGAACTGTGGGATGCGACTCTTGCCATTGCCGCAAAGAAAATGAAGTGAAGCATAATAGCACCGAAAGAGCAAGAAAGAGGAATGGATGCTGCATCCGGGCGAGCAGTGTTCGCTGTCTTCACCTCAACCTCATGTAAAGACGCCGGGCCTGCGAGGAAAGGTGAGGATGCTCCAAATCAAGCGCCGGGCGTAGTGGAGAGTCTCCGCGGTATCCACATCAAGGTTTACCGAAAATGGTAACCGTGGAGACCATGCTCCTTTACTATAGAAGATGAGGATAACGCATCAAGACATATGCACATATCTCGGCGTAAGGCAACAGTATAGCGGTACTAGTACGATGCGGCAAGTGTCGCACCTCAGGAAAAACGGCATCATACATGCAACCCAAGGGAACGCATAGTATCAGATACAACTACCAGCTACGCCACGTACAGTACAGTCTCAGATCATGGGAATATATGCGGGTCATAGTGCATTAATCACCATCCACGCGCATCTGCCCTCTTCCTCGGCGGATCCGCTCCTCGAGGCCACCTGCTCCTCCAAAGACCTTCTTCTGTTCGTGGCTGAGGAAATCACCCATACCCTTCGACTTCACCCTCGCGCGCTCCTCTGCCTCAGCTTCGGCCTTCTCCTTTGCGAGCAGTTGCGTGAGGCGTTCCCTGCGCTCAACAGTGAGAGAAGAGGCGTCGGCCGACATGGCCGCGACGCGCGCTGCACGGTCGTTGGCAGCGCTGGAGGATGACTGGGTCTGACGCGGGGGAGGAGGCGTCATGCGAGAGCGTTTCTGGGGTGCATCATAGCGCGGTGGGGTCCTGCTGCGACTACGACGTCTCTTCCTATCGTCGGCATTTGCGACTTGCCGTCTGTTGTGGCCCTCGTCGGATTCGTCGGACTTGGGCCAGGTGCGAACCCTCTCATCTTGTCGCCTGATGTCTCGCTCCCTATCGTAGCTCGGACTGCGCCCTCTACGACGATAGTCGGGACTACGAATGAGTTCACGCCTCCGAGGGTGTTCATCATCGTAACGAGACCTGTATGGTGGAGGAGAACGGCTGCGGTGATCATACGGGCTGGGGGATCTTTGCCGAGAGTGACGGTCTCTCGAGTCGGAACGTCGAGAGTTGTCGTATGGCGACACAGAGCGCTCCCTGTGCTTGTCCTTCTTATGCTTCTTCTCCTTCTTTTCCTTCTTCTCTTTCTTTAGCTTGATGCCTGCGCGCTGCTGCATCTCGCGCAGACGAAGAGGGTTGGACATGAGCGCCTCGTATGCAGCCTTCTCCTGCTGCTTTATTGCGAGCAAAGGATCCTCGCGAACCTTGGAGGCGGTATCGCGCGCTGTGTTTGCGTACTGCGTGGCAATGAAGCTCTTGTGCGCAGCCCCGAGCTGAGAGCCACGCGCCTCGGTCAGCGACTTTAGAGCTTGCCAGAAGTGAGCGGACGCACCTTCTCATTCTCTCCCGCCGTCAAGATCTTATCCACCCTCTTCTTCCCCAGCAGGTAGTCCTCCAATTCGTTTGCATTCTGATTGCTACCCGTCGCTGGCGTGGCATACATCCACTCTAGCTTCTCTTGTCGTTTCTTCCCTGTCTGCTCTTCCTGTAGACGTTGCAACTCCTGGAGCTGACGTTCTTCCTCCTTCTCTTTGCGCAACTGGTCAAGCTTCTTCTTTTCTTCGAGCTGCGAGGCAAGACCATCAGTATACACCCTTGTCGTTAGAATCGGTAGAACGCACCGCTTTCTTCTCCTCGAGCCAGACCCGCTCCTGGTTCTTCAACAGGAGCGGATGCCAGGATTTCTTCATGTTCAAGTCTCCACCACCCATCTTGAATAAGGCTCACGGGGTAACTGCTAGAAAGAATTTGTGGGTACGAAAAGAGACAAGTAGCGAGACCCTCTGAGCGGGAGTCGTCGAGGAGCAGGATGAACAGGCGCTACAGTGGCTACGACGCTTGTATTTGCCACTGTTTGCCCACCTCACTACTCCGCCACCGACACCGTCCCGCTGCGCACGGTGCGACGATGTCCTCCGCTAACTACGACCGACTCGGGGATGCTGAAGCAGGAGAGGGCGAGGGGCCGCGGGATGCTCCACCAGTGCCTGGGTAAGTCACACCGTACTTATGTATACATTCCTGGCTCAGCGCCGGACACTCAGACTCGCGCTGTAACATAGGGCTACGCGTTCAATATATTCGATGACCCGCAAGGAAGTCACAAGAGGGCTTGCGAACCGCTTCGTCCATTCACGGGCCTACGTTGTCCTGTATCTCGGCATGGCGTGCTTGTCGGTGGTGACGGTAGGCCTGAGCCTGGCGAATGGCTGCCCGACGCTGCCGTTCTATATCCTCGAACTCGTCATCAACGGGGCCATGATCCTGGAGGTCGCTATTCGCTTTGTGGCCTTTGGGAGAGTGCGTAGCGAGTTTGGTGGTTCCTTCACTTGTATGCTGATGATATTGCCATAGCAATTCTGGACGTCCTTATGGAACGTCATGGATCTTGTGATCACAGCGTTCTGCGTTATCACCCTCCTAGTCATCTTCTTCGCTGGATGCGGCAGCACGAGCAAAGAGGAGGAGCTGTTCGACACCATTCTCCTTGTAGCTCGTAATGCTATTCAATTTGGCAGGTTGGCTATAGTAATGCGACAGTAAGCGTCCAATCTCCAGCGCGATGCGTTTCACTCACTCGTGGCGTCTTCCCCAGGTCCGGTCATTCTATATTCTCCCAACCGAAGCCCATCGACCTCGCTGCGGCTCGGGGAACGTACACACTGGACATTGATCTCGAAGATGACGAGCCATTTTCGGACGAGCTCGGGCGACCCTTGATCCACAACTCTGTCGTGTTCGACGCGGGCGAGGAACGACCAGCCCAACCCCGAGCGCCGCTATCAGAGATGCCCCGCGCAGTGCAGGCAGCGCGAGAAAGAGATGATGAAGACCTGTGGGCTGAGCTAGGCTGAGCACCGCATGGGCGCGGTGCAATCCGCGAGCACCTGTTTGCACGCTAGGCTGTACTAATCAAATTATCCCTGATTCCATGTCCGGTGCCCGAGCGATGTTGATGTGTGCGTCCTCCCTGGACGGTGATCATCGCGCAATGTTGATCGAGCATCGGTGGTCCGCGTGGGCCGCGCACTTGGCTGTGCGCGGTGCAGACGAGAGACGTTGATAACCGACATTGACGAGATACCGAGCTGACCACTCCGTTGAACGTCGGTCATCCCGGAACAAGACCTCCTCACGTTCAACTGCGGGGTTTATGTCGAACCTATGAACGTGGGGGCCGAACACAGGTGCCAGCTCTGGGCGTGCACATTGCGGTGAGTCCACCGCTGTCCATCTATTTGATTTTGCACACTGACCCCTACTGACCCTACATGGAGCAGAAGGATGATTGACCGAGGACCGTGTTAATTAAGTACCGAAGCTTGCAAGATCCCTCACTCTGTCTATAAAGATATGACATAGGCGACGTCGTAAGCACGGCCGGTTCTCCTTGGATATCAGCTCAACACCTGCTATTGAACTCGTCTACGGTTTCACGGAAGCCTGACAAGACCAGGTGAGCACTGCTGATTTAGATCTCACTCATTGGAAATGGCCTGGCAACGCTATGCTGTTGCTCCGATGTATGTGCATCGGAACCTCGACATTCTGCGCTGTTTTGAATACGTTGGCAGAGTGCGATCTGTCAACCTCTTGGCCCGGCGGCACCGTAGCAGGGGTAAGCCTTGCCCATTGTGCTGGACACGCAGGGTTGTACAGGCGTTTTCCTGGTTCCGTGCGCATGTGTGGACTCATCACGATGAACTGTCAGCCTTGGTGATGAGCGACGATGCGTACGAGGGTCATCGGGTCGTCCGATTGTTAATTCCTGATACGACTTATCCACTGTTCCGATGGAGCTCGCAGAACTCACAGAAGACGCACGTATGCTTGCTTCTCTCGCGCACTTCATCATTTCATTCTATATGCACGGCGTCAGCAACGCAGCCAGCACGGCGGGCAAGGTTGACCAAGTAGGGGCTCTTCTGGTGAGAGCCTATGCGTCTGTTCGAAGGACTCACACTTCTGTTGCTCGCATGCCGTTTGCCTTCCCGCCGGCTAGATCGTCGATTTGGCTCACGACTGTGAGAGGGGTGGCTTTGGTAGCTTCTCAAGCGTGTAAGTGCGACTCACCGTGGCCGCCGTACGAAGTCGAAAGGCTACCTTTTCCAGCTCAGCCACGTTCGTGGAGTGTAGCACGCGCTTTCTGCCGGGCGCGACCGACAGAGGCAGCGACACACGTTGTCTGACATTCCCCGAAAAAGCACTGAAAGAAACCAAGCTTGACAAAAGGTTGGTTTTGTCATTTGTACGTAGTACTTCGACGGCCGGCTCCAATAAGCCACAGTTTCTGGAGCGATGTATTTAAGTATTGATTAGCCGAACTGGGGCGTCGTTGTCCGGCGGTCGATTGCGTTTGTTGCCGCCACCTCGCCGCCACCGATCACGATCAGCAGTACTCCTCTCTCACAAGCTGAGGCTCACCTGTCTCATGTCTGCCCGCATGCTTCTTCGTCATGTTGAGCAATCAGCGCTCAGCATTGGTGGCAGTTGAATTTGTACGAAATGGTAGAGGGTGGTGACGGTGCGACGTGTCGACAGTTGGCAGCCCATGCATCAAATTAGTATGGGTTACTTTTGTTTGGGACGTAAGTGGCGCGTTTACCGACCTTTCACTACTTACTAAACCAAGAGAGTTACTACACCCGCTCAGCGCTCAGACCCCAGAGGTGCAACAGCCGGATGATCTCCATCGCTCTGGCCCAGTCTATTGGTCACCGGGCATCGCTCGACTCGGCTCCGGATGCGGCGAGGGTAAGCTCGGATGAGATGTGCACGCATCGCGGGCTCATAGTTGATTGATAAGGACCGGGCCAGGGTCAGTTGAACTCACTTTTATGCCGATCATGGGGTAAGAAAGCACTGCTCTCATCGAGCGCATTTATGAGGTTCAGGGACGTTGCGCATGGTCAAGGGGAGCGGTGGGCGGGACGGAGGCGGAATGGTGGTTTGAGATCTCTCGATTTGAGATCTGGATGGGGAGCTCGCGGGGTTCAAGCCAGGAACGGCTAGGGAAGGCGCTTCCGGCAGATTGGCCTTCCGCCTGTCGCATTACGCGCCGCACGGTGATTGCCCTGGCCGCCACACGCCGCCACCGGCATGCCTCCAGCCCAACTTCTCGGGGCATGCCTCCATCCACGATCATCCCTCTTGCGCACCCACCCTGCTCCGCACATTGTGTGGGGACGAGTGGCCGTGGCAAGGAGCGTGTGAAGGCAGACTCTCAGGAACTCTCGACGGGTTGGATATGCCGATAATCTATTAGGCTCACATTCACGGTGATAAGCAGCGAGCCATTGAGTGTGTAGAAGTGCTATAGAATAGTCTGAACAGAGCGGTTGTTATGTAATGAATAGGTGAATCAAATTTCTGGAAGTGGGGCAGAGTGATAGGCGCGCTGTAACCACGGACAGCCTGAGCTCTTTCCGGCACATCCGCCTCTCGCGCAAAGTCGCGCTTGTCGTCCATCCCGCCAGCTCCTCGCTCGACTCCCTCATCGTCGTCCCCGCCGTTCCATGTCATAGCACGCCCACCGAAGGTTCGTATATCTTTCCTTGCACCCGTTCCTACGCTGACACTGCTTTACTGCAGACTCCGGGACTCGACGCTGCCCCTTCCAACGCGGAGACACCCACACTCCTTCGTACGCCTCCCCCCATGCCACCCAGCATTCTCCCTCCCAACCAATCCAAATCGTCATGGTGGTCGCGCGCTAAATCCGGCAAGGAGCCTACCGTCAGGCCTATGCGCTCCTTCTCCGGTCTCAACGATGATAGCGAGCAATCTATGCTTCCCGTGTCCGCTAAGTCGAAGGACCTGTCTGGTTCGAGGCTGAAGACATTGGGCTCAGCGATTACCTTCAAGTCCAAGAAGGCAGCCTCCCTTGCTATCCAGGATCTTCCGTCCGACGTTCCCATCCAAGCCCCTCCGCCTCCAACACCTCCCGCTGATCTGGACGCCGACCAGACGACCGTCGCTCCTTCCCCCCTACATTCCTCGAATAAACTCCAAGGGATCAAGTCCATAAGGACTGCACGTTCCACCGAGGCCGATACTGATGCGAAATCAGCACACACCGCATCCGAGCCCCGCACGCCGTCAGATTATAGGACGTCTTACCAGCCATCTGTCCTGTCCTCTTTCTCAGAGATCGACCCCTTCGCCTCTGGCGGTGTCATTGTACAACAGAACCACGATCCGAACAGGCTCTCTGCCTACTCTGACTCTTCGATGCAAGAATCGTCCAAACAACGCGGCGAGATCTTATTCTACAATCGCATCTCATACGCGTCCTCTTCTTCGAAGTCCCAGGGTCACTCTTCTGACAGCTATTCAATGAACCCCGCGTCCCCTCGATCATCTCGGTTCTCCAGGTTAGTATCATGGCCCTGACTGTAGCAAGTTATATTGACAGGCATATGTCGTCTCAGAGCTTCAGGCAGCAGACAAAACGCGGCTGGCGGTGTCAAAGATACTTCACTAGCCCCGCCAGCGTCACCGCTTACGGGACCTCGGCGGCAGAGTCCTTCCAGCTCTTCCGGCTCAACAGTGAGAAATGGTGATGGGAGTCGCTTCAGTGAGCCTCCACCCGGAAAGCTGCCGTTCCAGCGTACATCTCTGCCATTCGCATCGAGGTCGCGAGGCATGACGATAGGTGCCCCGGAGGGTAGCGACTGGCGACCAAGCACAGCTGGGCCATCGGCTGTACCTGCCCGGTTTCGGAAGATGTCCGACCTTCCGTCTGCCTCCCCCAAAGCCCCATCGTCATCATCCCCCATCTCCTTCGGTCGCTCAAGGTCGTCAACCGTGAATAGCGCCGAGTCCTTTGAATCACCAAACATGTCCCCATCATCAACGGCGCGCCCGCTTGTTGTCGTACGTAAAGCGTCATCAACGCGAGTTAACCTGCCTCCCCTCAGTCGTGCGCCGTCTCAGGACCTGCCACCTACACCTTTCCCCGAGTCTATTCACGGCGCATCAGACTCCCTCGACGACCTATCCCTCTATCCCGACGCTGACATCCCGTCCTCTAGCTCATCTAGCTTGAGCTTCGCACCTAGCATGGACCTCGACATGGTTGCTGTCGCAGGCGATATGATCAACCAGCTCATGTTGCACAGCTTCGATGACCAAGTCGGGTCGAAGTCAAAGGGCAAGGGCCGTGTTCGTCGCCGGACAGCGATGAGCACGAGCCCCTCAGACACGTTGCGCGACTTCGAATTCGTGCAGCCTGGTCCATCGTCTTCGACAAGCAGACTGCCGTCAACGGGCGGAAGCGGTGATGGTGGTTACGCCGACTACAATCCAGGCTCGCACTCGACGTCAATGCACTCCCTCAACAGGGCGCCCTCACAACAGAGCTTGCTCGGCAAGCGGTTCTCGGGCGCAAGCATTTCCTCAATAACGTCTGGATCTGTGAGCTATGAAGATGCTTTATTCGGGAAAAGCATGTCCCCTGGGACGAAGATGCCGCGAAAACAACGCTCCTTCCATCATTCGCGCCTGCCGCTACCGCCTATACCCGCTCTGCGACATGCTACATCGGGCGTGGAACCTCCTGCTTCCCCTGTATGTCCGCCCATCGAACAACGAAAATCCTCCGGCAGCATGCACACGCCGGCCCGCAAACGGCTCTTCTCGGGCGGCTCTAGCTCTCGACGGAGTACGTCGTCGCACGGCCAGGGGGCGATGAGTGGAGACGACGACAACCGCTCTATATACAGCGTTGACGAGCAGTTACGTGCGGCGGGACAGAAGATCGTGATGTCGTTCGGCAGCTTCGCAAACCCGCTGTCGTTGTTGACGAACAACTCGTGTGTCGCGCCCGGATCGTATCTACCTGATGCAAGCACTGGAACGTGGTCGACTACATCGCTCCCACCGGAACCACAGACGCCACAGACGCCAACGGGTATGGAGTCGAGCAGGAGGGCATCCCAGGCAGAGTATGTTCCGCAGCACATCATGTCGCCTGCGGAGATGCTCAGGCTGGAGCAGCAACTGGCTCGCGAGGCTGCTGACAAGGAGCGGCGCGAGAGCGAAGCAGGCGATCGTCGCGGGCAAGTTACAGAGGCCCGAGGACCGGTGCCTGCTGCCGAACGTCAGGCATCGATCGTGTCCCCTGCGACTTCGGCGTTTGGGTACGATGATCCAGTGCACAGACGAGACAACAAGACACCCGTCGCCTCGCCCCAGCTAAAGCCAGTTGTCTCCCTACCGCCCACGCGAGCGACCCGCCTTCCTTCCCGTAGTCACTCTGCCCAAGCACAGCATCCCCGTAAGCCGTCGTTGACCGTGCGGCCATCTACGGCCACTTCTATCCAGCAGTCACCGGCTACGTCCGCGGCGGCGTCATCGGAGTCGCCTCAGCAGGCCACCTGGAGTCTGCCGCCGCCGCCGAGAGCACGGCCTTCGCTCAGCGTGCAAGCTAAGAAGGGCGGGAACGAGAAGCGGTTAAGCACCGCCCCTCTGCAACCGCTTTCCCCACCGCCCGCTCGACTGCGGGAGCGCGTCCCGTCTCTGCAAGGCTCCAGTCCCGGTGGGCCTGTGAAGACGATGCACCGTGCTGCGCAGCCGACCGTCTCACGGCCACCAAGTGCATTCGACCAGAAGGCATTGCAACGCAAGTCTCTCATGAAGAAGCCGTCGTTCCTCGATATCGAAGACGAGGCAGATGTGACTTCGGAGAGCTTGATGGACATGAAGCTTGACGCGCTGGACTCGCCGGCTATGGATAGTAGTTTCCTCGACATGGAAAGGGGGAAGGATTCCTTTGACACGGTGCGAAGCTCAGATTCTTTACTTTACGTTTAGGGGGCATCCCTGCCTCCAGACACCTTTCCTTTCGTATGTATTACTCTTTATTGCCGGCATTGCTTCTGCACGTGCTGTATTGGCCTCACTACCTATACGTACTTCGACAGTACTTCGCTCTCGGATGCACGCGTGGTCTATTTGTCTCCTTGCTTTTCGGCTTACATATTGCTTCACATATACTCCTGTAATAGCCAGTGCACTACCGCTTGTAAGAGTCTTGGATACCTAGCTCCCAGTGCAAGATTACGACAGATACTCATGATGTGTCTTATCCATGCATATCCAATCTGCGGATAATGACAATATTCCCTCCTCGAGGACCTTTCTTCGCGGGACACCAAAGAGGGACTCTGTATCGAAAAGCAAAAAGAGACATCAGATGGTAGTATAGTACATGTAGGGTCGAAAGCGTGTCCCAGGCAAACTGCTGTAAACCTCCCTTCGCGCGCATTACTCCGTCTCGTCCGTATGATATCCTGCGCGCCGCATTGCGCCTAACCTATGGCGGGCTGCACCCAAATCCTTCTCCAAGCGCAAGATTTCGACCTGTTGCTCCATCTCGCGCTGCTTGAACTCGAATGCAGCCATGTTCTTGTAGTCGACCTCCTCTTCTTGAGACTGCTTGGCGGAGATGGCCTTGACCTGCTTGACGAGGGCCTTGCAAGCCTCAGTTACAGCCTTTGCGGCGAGCTCCAGCCGCTCTTGCGTCTTGGACATGAGGTTGGCCTTCACACGAGACGCGGCGACGAGCTGGGCGGTGGCAGCAGCGACCTCGTTCGATGCTACGATGAGCTGCTCCAACGAATGAGTGCCTGAGAGTACACCATCAGCACTTTCGATGAGCAGATTGGTCGCGAAGGCGACTGCGCGCGCGGCAGAGATGAGACCCTCCGTCCAACGGTTGTTACGCTTATAGAACTGCTGCGTAGTACTTGATCCCTTGCCCTGAGCAACGATCTCTTGCTGAGAGTCCGTGGCTGCTTTGATGAGCCGGGCGATGGCATTCGTGATGGCAAGGGCAGCCGCGAGGATAGAGTCGTGTACCTGCAGGTCGACTGCGCTGTAACGCCCAGAGTCGCGGGGACGGTTGAGCAGCTGTTGGAGACGCTCTGTCGCGGCCTCGATGGCCTTCGCGGCGCCCAACATCTCGGCCTCAACGATGTCGCCGATGTCCCCGTTCGCCTTCGAGAGGGCACCAGACTTGCCACCCTTCGGCACAAGACTGTCGACGACTTCCGACAGCTTCGCCAAGGCGTTGCGGACCTCACCGTTGTTCCGCATGGCGACTTCTTTCCTCTGCGTGGACGACGGTAATAGGTCGAGCTTGTAGGACTGAAGGTTCAAGAACACCCTCAAGCCTACATCACCAGCCGTCTTCGCTGAGCCGATCAGCTTATCGGCGGAGTCGTCGCTGACGAGACGGGTAATGCCCTTGGTGTTGATGAGCACGTCCGACAAGGACTGCGCCAGCTCGTTCGCGCCCTTAATCACGTCCACGTGATCGCCACCGACTTCGCCTCCCAGGTAGAGGTTGAAGATAGTCGCAAACTCTGTCGCGTTGTTCTGAGCTTTCTCGATCATGGATAGCGTGTACTCAGGGGTGGAGTTCAAGTTTCCGGCAGTAGCGGGCGACTCGAGCTCGTAGATGGACTCGTCGACTTTGTGAACGCAAGCTTGAAGAATAGAGTCTGTAGCCGGATGTGAGATGACGACCAGCTACTCAAAAGGTGTGAATTACCGATGATAGCATTGAGCTTCTTCCTATTGTCCAGGATGAGCGTGTCAATCTGGGCGTTGGTAGCTTCTTCCGAAATGCCTTGGTTCTGTACAGGCTGTGAGCCAGTATGAACAACGGGCAATATGACAATTCCTAACCTGCTGAGACTCGTGAAGCTGCTGGATGGTGCTGTCCATGCCCTCCTGGAGAATGGCAATCTCCTGATCCTTCTCCTCTCTCAAACGATCCATGTCAGCGGAAGCATTGTCCAACTTAACAAGGAGGTCGTCGATCTGAAGTTGCTTAGCCTGTACAATTTTAGTGAGTCTCAGGAGGCCGTGAGGTGGAATACAAGGCTTACCCTCAACGAGTCCTCCAGCTCCTGCATTTGTCGGTTGAACTTAGTCATAATTGTCGATGTCTCCGAGCTCTTCGACCGGGACACATCTTCCGCCCGCTCGTTCGCGTAGCTGATTTCGCGACGCAGGCGGTCAATTTCATCCTTGTGGTTGGCCTTCTGGCGATCCAAGTCGAACCGAGCGCGGTCGCGTTCACGGATCATGTCGGCGAGCTCAAGGTTCTTCGCCTTCAGATCCCGCTCCATGCGCTCCATGCGGTCGATGGCCTCCTGCGCAGAGTTCGCCTTCAGCTGCATCTGCTTGAACTTGGCAAGCATATCGAGGTGCTCTGAACGGAGCTGGCTGTACAGCTTCGCGAGCGCTTCGTACTTGTTGCGCCAAAGTGTGACCTGGTCCTGCAGTTGCTTTATCAAGTCATCCTTCGACTGCATTTGCGCATTAACGTTTGCGGTGATGCCGCCTAGTTCGCCCTCCAGTGCCTTGACTCTCTACAAGATTGAGTGAGAAAGAACGCCTTCGTGACAGGATTTGGCACCTACTCGGTCATACTGTTCGAGCATCAATTGGTCACGCTCGTACTGACCGCGCATCGCTAGCAGCTCTCGTTCGTATTCTTGGACATGCACAGCAGCCTGGTTGTTGTACTGCATCATCTGCTGCTGCATGAGCTGCTCCTGCGCAAGCCGCTCTCTCTCAGCTTGCTCTGCCTGGCGCTGCTCGAATTCTCTCCGCTGCTGTTCCTCGAGCTCCTGACGTTGGCGCTCCTCAGCTTCCCGTGCAGCGAGTAGAGCAGCTTGCTGTTCCTCGTATTGCTTGAGCATGCGCGCCTGTTCGTTGATAGCGTTGGCATCTGGGACAGGCGTGGCAGGTGGTGGAGTCTTCACAGTGGTAGTTGTCGGCCTTGCAGGGAGATCAGGAGCTGAGCCACTATCCAATAGATTTGGGGGTTCCTGAGGTCGCGGAGTCAGCGGTGTAGTAGCGATGGCGGACGCAGAGAACGGACCTGTCCGAGCTTTGGCACATTAATGAGACCCGTGAGATACTTGAGGTTGGAACACTCGTAGTAGAACTTGCGCAGAGCGTAATGCTGAGCATTGTACCGTTGCTTCAAGGGTTCCAAGGCCTCAGTGTCGTTGGTTCCTACAAACAGATCAGCGTTGTAGTGGGTACGCGATTTTAGTGTACGCACGTCGATACATGGCACGCAGCATGCTGGTGATGAACCGGTATATACCCCAGCTCTCCTTCACGAGAGGAACCAGGGCAGAGATACGGCACTCGTTGCTCGCTGAATGGCGGAAGTGAGCAAAGACCATCTTCTGGAAGGAGTCGATCTGGTCTTGTAGACCCATGAGGTCGGATATTGTCTCATAACTACATCGCGCTGTTAGATATCGCATATTCCTGAGACAAGGGATACGCACCCTTCGTTGGGATCGTCGATGCCCTTCAGCGTCACGTACTCTTCATATTCGAACAGCCCATTGAACTCGGGCCTTAGCCGATGGAACCTCAGCTTCGCCAAGATGAATTGGACGTATGCTCTGATCAAGGGCCCATATCCTATTGCCCGTGTTCAGGTGTACAGCGGACCATGATCAGAGCGCGACTCACCTTTAGCGCTTTCATGGCCCACAGTACGCGCACATGTTTCCAGCCATCCAGTCTGGCCGTGGGCTTCTTTGATAGTCTGAGAGTGTCCACAGGGAAACATATACTGTCAGTGGCAGGCGCAGTGGATGTGACATAGATACGCACGACAGGGTGACCCTCCTGCAAGACTTTATGTACTGTGATGAGGGCTTTGAACGTCTGCACCTCGTCGGCAAGAATGGGCTGTACGCGCAAGCCAGTCCAGAAAGAGATGGACGAATGATAGTCCCATGTATATACGATGCACTCTACGTGATCGCACGGTCAGCGTTGCCCAGTTACGACTCCGGAAGACGTACTCCTAACATGCTTTTGCTTCGGTGCAGTCTCATCAGGGTTGGTGGCCTTCTTGATGTTGACAACAAGTTCAGCTTCGGCCTTGTCCTTGTCTACAGGACGCGTTGGATAGTGCACTTCATCGTTCTCCAGGTCATAGCGAGAGCGCTGCCCGTACGACCTGCATGATGCTCAGCACAGCAACGCAAGACAATCAATAAGTGTCCTACATGGCGGCACCGTCCGGGTCTCGGAACCTTGGGATAAGGGGGCAATGGGTAAGGAAGAGGACGCAGTGAGTAGACCAGGGCACTGCGCACGCAGTGCTGAGCTCACTCGAGAGAGCGCCCAGGACCGACGCCACAGGCGTTTCGGTACATTTCCCGTGCGCGCACGCCTCTCCGGTACGCTCTGACTGTTTCAGTACCAGGCTCCTCGGTCCTGTCCAGCGTACAGTTGGCCATTCATCCCTTGCTCTCAACTGTGCTTCAAATCTATCAGTATGCCTTCTATGCTGCGTGCGTCGGCTTGGAGGCCGACACTTCGCATGCGCTTCAAGTCACCCCATCCTCACGTCGCCTCTGGAATTCGCATGGAGTCGACCACATCTGCATCACAGGCTTACAAGGTCAAGAGGGATCCCTGGATCACGCCGACGATGGTTCTCGTTGGCATCATCCCAATCTTTACCTTCGCCCTGGGGACGTGGCAAGTCAGACGGCTGAAGTGGAAGGTCGCCCTCATTGACGAACTGGAGGAGAAGCTGCAGAGGGAGCCTATGAACTTGCCTAAGCGGATAAAGTGCGAGGCCTATTCTTCCGTGTTGAGGTAGCGTATCTCACTCTTGAACCTTCTTCAAAGTCTCAACGCTGTCCCCGACTTCGCTTATCGCAAGGTCGTGCTGAGGGGCCATTGGGACACTGAACATGCTATCTTAATGGGCCCTCGGGTACGCAACGGAACCAACGGCTATCATCTGGTCGTCCCTTTGGTGCGCGATAATGGCTCTACCGTGCTGGTGGACCGTGGCTTCGTATCGAAAGAGCTGGCCGACGAGTGCAAGAAGTACCTGGAGGACGGTGAGGTTGAGATGCTCGGCATGCTGAGAACATCACATGTACGAAATAACTTCACGCCCGACAACCATCCCGAGAAAGGCGAGTGGTACTGGGCTGACGTGGACGCAATGGCGGAGTACGCTGGAGGAGAGAAAGCTGGCGTGCAACCGGTTCTCGTCGAGGAGATATTTGGTGCGCATTGACCGACGCGGCTCACAGACTGGGCACACCTGCTTACAACTGAACCAGAGGGACATGCCGGGGAGATATCTTCGCGTCTAAGTCGTGGGGTAGCCGTTGGGCGAGCTCCAGTAGTAGACGTGAGGAACTCACATGCCTCGTACGTCGCTACATGGTACGTCACTTCAGTCTTCGCGGATTCACACTAGCTCATGCAGCATAGGTATGCTCTATCCGCATTCACAAGCGTCATGTTCATTAGGTTGTTGCTGAAGCAACGCCAAGCGAGGATACGCGTTCCTCGCTGAATGTATCTAGTGAGAAATGATCTATTAGGTATGCGATGGCGGCCAAGCCGACAACACACAGCGTATCGTGCAATCAACGACCATTGCCATCCACAGCACAACATAAACTGTGACAGTCGTAGGCTATAGTCTTTAAGGTATTTTGATCGTCAGATGTGTCTAGCTATTGTACTGCGAGTAGTATCACGTGGTACTATATAGAGGTGAGTGGCTTTTGTACCGCGAGTTGCGATAACTCATTGTTCTCGAGGCCCACAAAGAGGCCCTCCGAAGGCTTAGCATTGGATCATCAGTTCCTCCAGGTGGCGAACCACTGGTACCGCAGTGGCTTCAAGGGTGGGTTGTGGCTCTGCTCGTGCGCTGAGGTTTATATTCACCTTGACTCGTGAAGTCCTCACCAACGCAGGCTCCCCGAACACCTCAGGTTTACTTCCTCTTGCACATGGCTGCATCCTCCTACCAGTTTCCTCTATTAAGTGTAGCGCCTCTTGAGTGCCTCTGCCCTTCATGGCCAGCGTACGACGCTCGGCGCACACGCTCTCGCAAAGTTGGGACGTTCGGGTCGCGGGCTCAAGGCGCTGCAGTACAAGCTTGTGCAAGATTACGCCAACACAAGCAAGCATCTACTCTTGAGGGGAAACGAGATGACATGCTGGAAGAATCAAGATCCTCCCTCTCACTCGAGGCCGCAGGTATGGACCGATACGCAGTCGGTATCGTCTAGCTGCTCATTTCTAGACGCATTGACAGATGCGCTGGCGAGGGGTGACGCATCTCGTGCACTGCGACTACGGCAGCGTGCCCGAGTCAAGGCCTCACTTACGACGGCTTCGACATCGTCTTCCTCCCCGAGTGTGTCTAGTCAATCCTCCCCGACTGCGTCCATTACGCCCTTGTCGGATGGTCTGTTCTACCAAGAGGTGCCCGTTGCTTCCTCGTCCTCCGGTTCGGCCTTCTTCCAGGGATTCGTGTCTGGTTCGTAGAATTGCTCTATAACGCAGAGGTCCTACTGACGACTCGCTGTATAGCCTACTCCTTCTCGCCGAGTCCCCCTACTAGCATTTGTGAACGCGCAACGGACTTGCGCGATTCTACATGCATTCAGCCTGGCCGCCTGCCACGTTGGGCACGCCATCCACGAGTCTACCCGTCCGGATCGTATAGAGATCGACGGTCTCCCCCGCCAAATGCTTCTTCTCAACGAGACGCAAATGAACTCTCCGCGGCCTCGTGCGACCACCCAACGCGCCACTTCATCTTCAACACGTTGCGGGCCTCATCCCGCGATGTAGACTCGTTTCGGCCGCCTCTTGGCACTCATAAACGATTAGCGCCCCTACCTCGTTTCAACCCCTTCGTGCGCATGCGATCCGAATCACTGTCTTCGATCATAGATGTCCCTCATCTCTTGCTCCCGCTGTCCGCCGGAACTGCAGCGCCACCGATTCCAAGGCTCCGTGAGTGCAGGACGACAGGAAACATCAAGGAGGAGTGCTATGGATTGGATACTACAGCCCTTTTCACTACACGCGGAAATGGGCATTTGCATAGACATCAGAGCAGTAGGCTCACTCCTCGGACAATGTTCTGATGTGTCGGTAGTAAGATAGGCCGCAGCCATACCCTGGCCTTGTGGGGCTTCGTGACGGGCACGTGAATTGACGTGATGTAACACCGCCCAAACGGGAAATCAGTGACAGTGGCGGCGAGTCTGCGAGCACGGATGGTGTTGACAAGGCCCAGTATTCATTCAGTACAGCATAGAAACATGTAGATTGTACAGTAGATACTTCGGATGCTGGTCTAATCTATCGCAACTTTTCTCTGGGCTCTTCGAGCAGAGGGGATTGTGCATGGGGACTCGAACTCCGACTCTAGTGGTACTTAGTTAGGGAGGGCCTGTCATTCCCGCGCTCTATGACACCTGTAGCGGCACATACATGGTTTCCGCTAGGCTTGCTCAACTGAGCTAGTTTTCTAGGGATCCAATCACCTAGATTTGCTATCGCCTGATGCAGATTTCGTTTTTTCATGGGCATTTCGGGTGGTTTTCGCTGAGTGGCTCGCGACGGCGCTTGCACCTCATCTTGTCTGGGCAACTGCTAAGTGAGCTAGCCGCCCGTCAACCACGGTTGTATTCAGCCCACTACTTTGCAACGAGGCTGAAAATAGATATTCTGACGCGAGCATCGATCACATTCATGCATGCAAACAGTCCTTCGCGGAAATTTTCTTTGTGCGTTTGCTCTACACTACAGAGATACATGGTCTTCAATTTCCGTCACCCAAAATGGTGTACTCGGGCTGTACTCGGCGCCAGCGTGACATACGCCGCCGCACGTGATGGACAGGGTATGGCTGCGGCCTATCTTACGTACTGTAGAGCCTCCCGATGTATCGCTCACATTGTTTGGGATGACATCATCTCGTTGTGCATGGCGTTCAGTAGCCTGCCTCCTCTCCATGTGATTTCCTGTGTGAGTCCTCGTGGAGGACACAACTAATTTCGTCACAGCGAGCCACGAATTCCCAGGACAGCTACACTGGCTCTGCAAGTGATTTCTTCTACGTCGCCGGTTTCACCGACTCCGGCGCAACTGACGCTCTCAATACTTAGCCGCCAAATACTGTCCACGACTGGCGCCTTTCTGGCGAACCCTTCTCTCTGTCTTGGTCCAAGTCTGTATCTCGACGACCCTTGGCACACGTTCCGTAGCCTAGCGTCAAGGCGCCACGTTGATGGCGGAGGCGGGCCCTTCCTCTCCAGGTCATACTGTGTCCAACGGTACCGGCGCCCCGAGCTCAGCGAGACAACCCCGCGTCCAGTTCCCGCTCGAAGATGAGTTGAGTGCAGGGGAGAGCAGTTCATACAAGGGGCATTCTATAGGACTTGGACCACCACCCGGGCTGCGCAAGACTGCTGCCAGCCAGAGCAAAGACGTTCCGCCCTCTGTCCGCCTCCACGACGATGCGCGCCGCCGCGTTCGCTCCGCCGACGCCTTCCCAGCCTTTGCCTCGCAGACTCTGACTTTGGAGAATGGCGACACCGCTCGCCATACGCGGTCCTCACGCCCGAACAGGAGGAGCATCAAGCAACACAGAGGGATGCAGAGTTTCGCGCTGAATGGCAGAGGGGACCCCTCACAGTCCTCAGCATTCTCGGACGAGTATGACCTCTGTGAGTTCTCTTGAGAGTGTAAGTAGCCTCTTTGTGAACTGAACTTATATACAGCTCGTGAAGGCATGTCCGACTTCTCAACTAGTCTTACAGGTCCTCTGGTCTGACCGAGTCCTATAGATCCGAGAATCATTGAGGACGTTCAGCGTGCTATTCGGCTCAAGCAACGTCGCGAAGCACGCCTCAGGTCCCAGTCCACACACACACCCAGCGATGTAGGCTCTAGAAGTGAAGCGGCGAAATCGCCTCGTGTGTCGTCTCCCATGCGCGTCCTAGACCCACTTCCCTCGTCAACTGCGCCCTCGTCAGGAACGGGTAGTATCGACTCAGAAGTCGACTTCAGCCCATCAGTTGGCACAGTGCCACTACATCCTGTGCCACTGTCCGCAAACGAAGGCGCAACACTGGACTGGGCGGGCTCAGCATCTGAAGACGATAGGGACAAACGCTGGCCATTGCATCTGCCTAAGCGAAGACGAGACAAACCCTCGGCGGCATCAAGTAGAGCTGTGGTTGAGAAACAGGAGACTCTATATGCAGGTATGCTAGCATTCTGTTGAAAGATACGGTGTACGCTCAAGTATCGTGACAGACAAGCTCGCCCGCATCAAGAGCAAAGTTACACCGTTGACGTTGCGCAAAGCTGAAATGACCAAGGAACAGCTAGAGCGACGCTACCGCATCATGGCACCGAAAGGAAACGCTCGCTCTGCTCCTCTCAATCTGCTGGATGTCGTTCGTTGGTATGACAAGCAGGAGCCCGGGGCCAAGGCAGCTCTGGACAGAGCAGAGCCTCTGACATGGCTGAAGCATCTCCTGGATCGACGACAGCTAAAGCATCCACGTCTTCCCTGGCATCTCACTGCCCTCATAATGGAGGAGTACGTGAAGGCACGTCTCGGCCACCAACCCATGTCCACCATTCCGGAAGATGGTGTCCCTCCCAAGACGCCTTCCCCGACGGCGCTGTCGCAGCGTGAACGTATGTCCCCGTCGAGTGGATCGTGGTCATGGAATCCTTCACCCCGTATCCTCGATGCATCTGCGCAGCGGTCGTCGTACGATCAGCAAGTATCGTTCGAACCACACATCGAGTCCGGCAGAAACTCTATAGGCACGGAGTCGAGGCCGAGTAGCGAGGTCTTCACAAGACACTGGAGGCACTCGCTTCCTGCTGGAACGCCGGGTTCCGCTCCCAGTTCCATCTATAGTGGCAAACAGAACGACCCTTTATCGCACCGGCGCCACCACCTGCGGAACCTAGCGAAGCGCATCCGCGGCAGACAATACGACAGCGAGGATGCTCTGTCTTCCCGGCGGAACTCGCTTTCAGAGCAGAGCATGTCAGAGGATGTTGGCGACAAGTTAGCGAGGTCGAAACCTTCAAGCAGGATATCCAGCTCACGCTTCCGCTCTCCTGGACCTTCGGGTTCAGAGAGAGAGCCAACGGCAACCGCAGACAAAGGAAAGCTTGACTCCGAAGGAGAAGTTGTTGTAGTGCGGGTCACATCCCCAGGATACGATGCGGGTGATGGCACACCTAGAGCTGACGGCGCGATTGTTGTCCACGCGGAGCCCCCGGTGTCGCTGACCCCCGTGCGCCGTCCCATTCCCCGCCGACGGTTACGTACCTCTCTGCCTTCATCCCAAAGTATATTGCAAGAGGAAAGAGGGAAGCGCCAGCGCAAGGTCGACGAAGCGGTCGAGCGCCAGCAATATGAGCAGAAGGCTCAGTATGTATCAGTGTTATGCATGCTATTCGTTTCTTACGCATATCCTACAGAATCTTGGAAGACGCTCGATCGCAGAATCACCGTACTCAGCAGCTCTTGCAGCGGGTCGCTGCAAGTGTTCGAGAATATGACAGTGTTCAGGCGGGCATGAGCGGGGCACTCGGCATGCCTTTCACTCGTCTCCCTCCGGAGGTCTTGGAGGCGTTTTCTCGCGACCCGTCCGCGTTCACAAGTGGGACTCGTCACAACCACGGTTGGAGAGCAGTAGAAGACGTGCACGATCGGGTGACTCGACAGCGGAAGATCTTGCGTAACTACGCGAAGACGATTGCTGTAGACACCAGCGATTCAGAGCCTGCAGAAAGTATCTTCGAGCAGCCTATGGCCTCGCTCACGAAGTCTCTTACTGCGCTTGAGGGGCACAGAGAACGAGTGGTCACGCAGCTGGAGAACGTTACGGAGCTTTTGATTGGCGTGCGGCATACGCACAAGGCCGTCAAGAAGGGCTACAACGATACCATGGCTCACACGTCGCTTATATATCCTGAGGTACGCCCGCTGCTGGCTGTCTTGAGGAGGTACATGCTTCTGACGTCCACGTAGCTCTCTCAAGCCGTCGCTCTCGAAGAGAGCTATCGTAACCACTATCAACAACTTTGGGAACTCGGCCTCGACGCTCTCACCCTCTTGCTCGATACCGTGACACCGTTTTGGCGCAACTACGGCAAGGTCATAGGGCAAGACGTTCAGGACTTCCTCATCATCCCTTGGTACCGTAATGAGTTTACCGGGGAGGCCAAGCGGTATCCAATCAGCAGCTTCCCGACGCGTTCGCTCCGGCACTGGGTCGGCCTGCTCTGTCTCTCGTTTGTCAGTTTGGGTGTCCTGGTGCTCCAGGCACGGGGTGCGTATGGGCTCATGTTGAACTGGAGCTTGCCGTGGATCACTCATGCGGGACTCTGGTGGTTGCTTTTCCCGGTGTACACAATTCTTCTGCTGATCCAATGGTGCGCCGTGCTCGTGGAAGCCTGTGTTGTTGCCGCTCAGTCGGGAGTGGTGGTCTGGTGGATGGGTTGGGCCGTGAGGATCCTTACATAGGGCATTTGGCGTTTGGTTAGCACTTGCTTTCTACGCATCGCTGTCGTTGTTTTGTTTTGGATATCTTTATTTCCTACGGTCGCTACGGACACAAGGCAGGTTGTCAATCATACGGTATATCACAATCAAGTAAGGTCCATTGTCTCATCATCCGTCGTCGCCCGTGGTTCTGAATGTGATGCTGTTCTCGTGTGCGACGCTTGTACTACGACGGGTACAATCCCTGCTGCTGTCGCGGTAGCCGTCGCGGGTTTGTAATCCCTTGTAGACAAGGTGGTCTGGCTGGACGAAGGAGTTGTAGCGGGGAGTGCAACGCTGTATGAATTATACCCTGTATACGGCCAAGGCTGATATGCAGGAGATGCAGCGTTTGCATAGGCCTGGTATGGCGTTACAGCAGATGGAGACTTTGCGTAAGCCTGAGGCGGCGCTACGGCGGTCATAGATTTTGCGGAGACTCGAGGCTCGGCTATGGAAGGGCTGGAGCTTGCGTAGGCCTGAGGCGGCGCTACGATGGAACCGTTGGATCGACTTGTGTTTATGCAGTTCTTACAGTATCCTGAATGGAATGAGTGGATGGCCAAATAATGATATGAACTACTTACTCCCGAAGTTGAGCAGCGGCACATCAGCCCGCCCACAAGACCGGCAGGAAATCGGGGCAGCAGGTTCTATCGCTCGCGCCTTCGACTTGTGTTTTCCGTCGACGATGATCATGACCGTGGTGCCAGTGGCCTGTGCTTTTGCTTCGCGATGTTTGCGGGCCGGCTTCTTCCTATTCCTTGTGCTGTTTGAGTTGGTTGGCATGATAGACTTCATGTTGTAACGGGGTGGTACAGTCTATGCGCAATCATGGGCACCTCGGCGAAAATAAACGGGATAAGAATAACGCACGTTCTTGAGCTGTTCGAGGAGCGGGCCATCCGGTAACTGGTATTGAAGGTACGTTCGTGGTGATTGCCTATCTGCCTACAGACCGGATGAGCACATATCTGCTATTTTTGAAATAGCTCACAATGTTCCTCAACGCGTCTCTGCCCTTCGCTATACCTTCCTCACCTCCCACCCACCTGAAGAGTAGTTCCCACAATCCAAGCGAGACATTCGAGATGCGCATGTTGACTATTTGAGGTGTCATGGTTTCATCTGCTTTCTCATGCGACTCCGCCTGTAAATGTTCTAATGCCGGTATGGAAATCGAGAGCAAAATGTCGGAAAGGGGATGCGTGTTTAATCTCTCGCAGACTGCAGACCCTCGAGGTACGATCCAGCGATCGGAAGGTTTCTCTTGGAATTCGATTACGATGTCGAAGTCGTGCACCCGACGCAGAGGGGCTGAGGAGCGAGAAGGAATTCCTGACGCATGCGCAGAGGTTCCCGCTGGCGGGGACTGTAATGAAATAGGTTTTGATGCTGTCCCCATAGACCGAATGAGGTCCGCAAGCGTCTTCTTTTGTTCCGGGGACGCCTTGTCGGAACCAGCAAGCTGCAGGAGGTCTTTCAGAACTGGATCCGTCGCAGCTGCGGTGCTGACTTGGAGAACCAGATCCGGGGTGACACTAGAATCGGAGAAGTCTTTCCGTACTTCGAGACTGCTGGACAATGCTGAAACAGCGACCTGGGCTGTGGAAGGCAGCACGTCAGTTCGCTGTGGTTCTTTCGCTCGGGGCGCATGGAATGTGGGAGCTTGACCAGATGAGGTTTCGCGGCCTGCAGCGATGTCCGGTAGGTAGTAGACCTCGTAAAACGTGGTATCAGGGAAGATGTGCGGCCCGATCCTCACGTCAAATCGTCCGTGGGCCTTGATGCTATGGGGCGGAGGCACAACCTCAGGTGGCTTCCCCCCGCGGGCTTTGGCGGAAAACTTGGGGAAGGCGGAAGATAGCCATCTGTTGCGAGCTGCAAGCAACATCGGCATTGGTTACAGCCCATACTTTGAAACAGCGAGGCCCACATTGTCTGAGAGATTGTGAGACAACCAAGCTGACGACGAGAATGTTGATTGAAAACCAAAAGAGTGTATACTTGCGCGGCGTACCTGTCAGCTACACTCCGGAACTCCTGTGTCTCATCCTCTTTACCCTCCGAGTCATCACTGCCGTTGCTCGCGTCATGCTCCCACCCGGGATGCATGCCAACTGGGAGGGTGGTGACTTCCATTTAAATGCTGGGCTTTGCGAGACAGAAGGCTGATTTCGGGGACGTATACAGCGTGAGTCGGGGTCCCAGATGAAGTAGGAGATTGTATGGTCATTGGTGAGGACTCGGAGTGGCGTTGCTCACGATCCGATCTTCTCAAGCGCCCGTTGTCTTGCACGCGGCGAGTCGGAACTGCCGTCTCCTTTCGACTATCGGTCCTTCAGCCCCTGGTGAATATGTCTACACGCGTTCGTAGGTGCCTCCACGTCGCTATATATGTTTCCGTTTCACTAAGTCGTGCATACCAGAGAAGGGCGGTACGGTGTTCAAGCCAATCGCGAGACCGCAGAGAACCCGACCGGGGTCTGAGTCTCGCCAAACCTCCGCCATACCTGAATCTCAATCCTCTGTCGCGCGTTCAATGCCGATGCACAACAGAGGTACATCTGTATCTGCGTCTGGCGCTAGCATGCCACCACCTGCGCACATACCGTCGAGGCCCGTGTCGGAATCCCCACAGCCTGTCAACTCTTCGCGCCGGACAGCTCCTGTTGTGGCTTTGTCTCGCCCGAGCAACTTGAACAATGGTGCTTCACAAGCTTCATCTGGCGCGTCTACAATTGCGATCCCTACTCGCAGTGCTCCCCGTCCGATGTCACCCCCGTCACATACTCTTCAACCAGTCCCTCCTAGTGGTGGGATTGTTATAGCAGCCCCATCGAGAGTTGCTGCATCGCAAACAGTCTCTCATTCAGCATTGACCTTGTTCAGTTCGGGAGACACGGTTCGTACTCGGGATCCCCAGCAATCACCTCACCTCCCGGCTCCATTGAGCAGTTCGGTCAATGACACCATGCCTCCCACGAGTACTTCCGGCAATTTTGATCTGTCGCAGATAGACCCCTTACTACAAGCGACACTGGCCTCCTTCCCTCCCCAAGACGCCATATCGTTCGAGGGGTCATCTAGGACGTCCATTGACAGTGGTCCTGCAAACGCGCCTACTGAAGACCCTATGGCTCAGGACGAGGGTGGAATGTCTCCTGTCGACAGAGATGTTTTGCAAGGCAAGCCTAAACGGAGGCGAGCGAAACGCTCGCTAGACGCGGATTTGTCTACGGACGGCCCTTCCAAAAAGCGGCGTTCTCGGCGGGGATCCAGTGCCCAGCCAGGAGCGGAGGGAGAAGAGTCTCAGACTACGCTAGAGCCAAAACGTAGGGGGAAGTCCCGTGCGCCCTCGGTCCCACCATTCGACCCAGACGCCGATCCTGGAGAAGAACTCGATCCCACCACTGTAACTATGGCTTCACTTTGTGATGATACTGGGCAAGGACGAGTCAGCAGCAAAGCTACGCAAGTCATTAGCAATCACGCTGCATGGCGCACGGCCAGTAAGGAGAAGAGGGCTCGTTTGCGCGCTATCGCGGAAGCGAAGAAGTACGGTAGGAACATCGAGGACGACGATCAACTACCTGCCATGAACAGCGGGGATGTGGCTGAATCCTCCGAGGCCAATCCCCCTCAGGAGGTGCCAACCGCTAGTCGCTCTCCGAGTGCTGTGCCCCAGGCTGGCCCCTCCACTCCGAGCGCCGAACGTCCGGCTCAAGGAGGAAGAATGGGGGACGAGTTCGACTACTCACAGGACCTCTCGACGAGTCGATACAACGTACAAGTCAGGATCGGAGCGAACGGAGAGACCATTATCGACGAGGAGTCACTCTTCGTGAACCGGGATGAGGAAGACGACACCCAGAACTACACGCATGTCGAGGAATCCGACACGACCAAGTTCGTGAACTCGTTGACTTATAGCAAAAAGACTCGAGGGTCGCGATGGAGCGCGGAGGAGACCGATTTATTCTTTGACGTGAGTTACCGTTTGGACCATACTTACACTTACTGAGCGGACTTGTCGTAGGCATTATCTCAATTTGGGGAGAATTACGAGCTGATCTCTCTTATTCTCCCGGGCCGGGATCGCAAGGCGTGTAAGAACAAGTTCAAGGCCGAAGACAAGAAGAATCCTGCAAGGATCAACTCCTGTCTTAACAATTGCAAGCCATTCGGTAGGTGTCGCACCTAACTTCCTTCCTTGCTATTCACGACTGGCTGCAGATATTCAGACATTGGCGCGGATGACGGGCAAGGATTTCTCAGGCCCCACCCCTGTTATCAGGGCTCCGACTCCTGTCCAGTCGAAGGAGCTCGACTCAAACGCCAGTGTACAGCCCGAAGCGACTGCGGCCCCTAAGGCAACGCGCGAGAAGAACAAGGCGCCAGCTGTCAAGGGCGGGGAAGAGATTCTCGGAAGCATCGACGACTTGGATAAGGAGGATAGTATCTTCGGTGATAATAACGATGCATAATTTTCGCGCCCCAGGCCCACACTCAGTACTCATTCACGATATCTATGAGTATCGTTATGTGTATTTCTTACATAGATTTGTTGTCCGGTCGCCTTCGTAGCCAGCAAGTCGCGCCGTTGGTATGTTGCCACTTGCCCCGGCTACACGATCACGTGGGAGATTCGATTCACGATCAAAAGCGTCCTGTCCCACGCGTCTCACCTTGCTCTCCCTCCTTCCTTTCGCTCATTTAGTCAAACTGGGATATCCAACATGGTTCGCCGAACAGTTTCCCAGACGCCTTCCCGACCTGCGAGTGCTCAAGGAGATGATGTAGAGGAGGTGAGTAGCTGACACATCCATTGACGGTGAGCCGCTGCCTATTCTCTAGGTACCTTACTTCGACACGGTCGATGAGCTCCAGCAACATGTAGGTTCCCTTGTGTGTTCAAGGAGTGTTTATACTGTATGTATGCGTGAGATGTCTCATTGCCTTCGACTAGGGTATCAACGTGCAAGACATATTGAAGCTCAAGGTTGAGCTCGTTCCCCCTCTTTCGCCTCGTCCGTATTGATGCGCAACACAGGCTGCTGCTATTAACACGGTATCCGGCGTGAACATGACGACACGAAGACAGATGCTCAAAATCAAGGCATGTACCTGCCTCGGCGTCACCTACTATCCATATACCGATACGCCTGCAGGGTATGTCCGAAGCAAAGGTTGAGAAGATCAAGGTCAGTTACCTACGTCGTGATACTGAGTATGTCTGAAGATCAAACTTGTGTGTAGGAGGCTGCACACAAAATCCTAGTAGCCGCTGCCCCTACATGACAGCATATATGCGCTACTTACCGCATACTTTGTAGGGCTCTGCGTTTGCGACAGGCCTCGAGATACAAGACAAACGAAGACGTGTATTGATGATCAGCACGGGGAGCAAAGCGGTTGATACGATCCTAGGTGGTAAGCGTTAGCCTTTTCATGTGGCAAATGATCGCTTGACCCACACTTGCCGAGGCGGTATCATGTCTCAGTCAATATCTGAAGGTGCCCTAGTAGCTGTTATCCTTTCTACCGTGGCGCTGACACCGGCTGTTAGTTTACGGAGAGTATCGTACTGGGAAGACCCAGCTTGCGCACACCATGAGCGTTGTTGCTCAATTACCTCCCGACATGGGCGGGGCATCTGGAAAGGTGAGTATATGCGCGTCGAGCATGCGACTGAGTGTGCTCACGTTGCCATCGAGGTTGCATACATCGATACTGAAGGAACTTTCCGACCGGATCGTATACGTGCGATAGCCGAGCGCTTTGGAGTGAACGGGGACATGGCACTAGAGAACATCCTATACGGTGCGTCTTCGATCTAACTCGGAACACGACCCACGCCATGGTCTAATACCTTTACAAGCGCGAGCATTCAACAGCGAACATCAGGCAGGTTGCATGATATCTTCTGGGGTGCTACTCATCGTCTCTCGACACCGATAGATGGAACTCATCAACGAGTGTTCCATGCGTTTCGCGGAAGACAAGGACTTCAGACTTATCGTATGCACGCAGGAACGCACTGTACCCTTCACGTGCTGACCCATGTGTATGCACAGATAGTGGATAGTATCATGGCTTGCTTCCGCACGGATTACTCTGGTAGAGGGGAGCTCAGCGAGCGTCAACAGAAGGTGTGCATGTACTTATAGCCAGTTCAGTCAATTCTGAAATTCGTCCGACTTATAGCTCGCCCAAGTCAGTGCACAGTAGCGACGAATCGCTGCATCTCTCACCGTGTTGTACAGATGCTGTCAAAGCTTAGCAAGCTCGCGGAGGAGTACAACGTACAGTACCACAAAGACACCTCGAGCATTGTGCTGACGGGCTTGTCGCTGATAGATCGCTGTCCTAATGACGAACCAGGTGCAGTGTGAGTCGTTGTGTTCTCCTACGCCGAACGCACGCGATATGCGACGACATCCGTAGCTGATCCCGGTGCAACAATGACCTTCGTCGCCGGGGGCGCCATCAAGCCCATCGGAGGACATATCCTTTCGCATGCATCTGCCACCAGGATGTTCCTTCGTAAAGGTTCGTGATGTTGAGGCTTCATTGGTACGCCAGGACCCTGGAATTGACCAGAAGTTTCCGTGACTGTTGCAATCATATACTCACGTTTCAGGACGAGCGGAAGAGCGAGTCGCCAAGTTGGTAGATAGCCCCGACAAGCCTGAAAGCGAAGCCTCCTACAAGCTGGACGAAGGTGGCTGGGCTGACGTCTGATGCGCCAATGAACGCTGCCGATGCTGCTCAACACTCTTTCGATGCACTCTTGCACTCTTGCACTGGTTTCTCATTGCTCACCGGACTCGCATGTCTTGTGTCTGTCTCTGCTCGGAAGCTCCTGCCTGCTGGTGTATTGTCCCACTGTCTACCTCGCTGCTCTCGTTCAACTGGCTCCGGAGTTTGTACCTGGACTGTGCGTCAATACAGCCACTGTGTAATTGCCACTGGAAATGAGATGAGCGCGCTGCTTCCGAAGGACGACGTATGACGACATATGACAACTTGTACCAGGTGGTCAGCGTTAGCGCTTGTGAGATTAGATACCAGGTATTCGCTCGAAGCACTTAGCAGTGGCGGCGCAACGACAGCCCCTGCTCGTGCGGTGAGGGCTGCCGTGACAGTGAAGGGCGGTCCCACAGCAAGTCCACAGTGTTATGTGTCGTAACAGTGCAGGTGACTGACGGAGCAATTGCGAACGAGAGCCAGCGCTATGAAAGCCTTCGACTCGGGGTTTGCGGGAGCGCTGCGGCGATGCTCAGGCACTGGCAGCGGTCACCGGGCACCGCTAACCGCTGCATCACTTGTTGGCCTGCGTATAATCTGGGTTAGTGTCGTCGACCATGCGGGCGCAGTCGATGAGGAACGCTTTGAACACGGAACACTATACTGCGTGAGTGTTTGGAGTCATCGACGGATAAATCACTAAAATACTGCGCAGTTTCAAGTGCGAACATACATATGTGGAGAGGCAATCGCGATGTCCACTGCAGTTTGCTCGTGGTACTACTGCCGTCGACTCTTTACCGACTTGCAGGACATCGCGGACGCCGCCAATATGGCGAGAACTTGTTTGCAGGATGCTTCCTTCGGACCCGCCTCAACGTGCAGGAAACTAGACTTTACCTTGTATTTTCAGCAAACGTATGTGCAAGCACTACCGAATCACTAATGCGCCTGCGTTACTGAACGAAACTGCTTGACAGGATCTTGTCGTTCACTCCTGACGTCGTCTTCATTGTGCTGGCATTTGTACGACTTATCACACTCTCTCGGAAGAAGAGCGTCCTTGATTCTCCCGGATGGCCGCTCGTACTCGTGAAGCAAGCTTCCATGCTCCTGACGATAGCGAGTACCGCGGCGAACATCTCGTATTCGCAGGCCCTAGAAGCCCAGGACCTGATACCGCTCTGGCTTCCTTCGCCCATTCTCCAGCTTTTCTCGTCCGTGAGTAATGACGTCCGTCCGGAATGTCAGCAACACTGAACTGTGTGAGACACTGGCAGGTCCCTCTGAGTGCCCTGGTCCTTCTCGAACACTTCCGCTCGCCTGCGCCTAGCATGCTAATCATATGTTACACGCTGCTGAAGAGCCTATTCTGCGCGGTGACCTTGCGAACCTACCTCCAACTAGGCTTGTTCACCGCCGCACATCCCGGCGCTGCAGTATGGACCATGGTCACCACGTCGTACATGTTAGTTCTCTGCGCCGAGCTTGTGGAGAAGGGCAGGCTGCTCCGCCACAAGGTTAGACCCGCGCCGTTGAGTGGAGGCGCTGCTGACAGCGTGTTCATAGGTCCTAGCCCCCGTAGCGACCGCAAGCTTCGTATCACGGTCTTTGTACTTCTGGCTGATGCCTCTGCTTTGGAGTGGCCGCAAGAAGACGCTCACCATTGACGACTGTGGCATGATACCAGAGAGCCTGTCCGCCCACAGCACGCGTCACGCTATACAAGACTCTCTCTCGACGTCCGGGTATGCTTTTCTCGGTCGGCAGTGCGGGACACAGAGCGTCTCATCTGCTCAATATGACAGGCGACAGAGCAACTATCTAGCGCGAGCGACAGTAAAGGCTTTTTCCATGAAATTCCTTGCCCCTGCGGGTCCAAGACTGGCGCTTCTCTTTGCCACCTTCGCGCAGCCGCTGCTGGTGAACCGGACCATCAGCTTCGTAACCTCGGACAACTCAGATACCCAAGGTTGGGCACTAGTCGGGGCATTTGTCTGCGTGTACGCCCTAATCGCCGTCACAACTTCGCTGTACTGGGAGAAGGTGGATGTTCCTGATCCTGCGATTTTTCGGTATCCCTGCGTGGAGGCTAACTAAACGCTGCTAGGTCTACGATGCAACAGTCGGGCTGAGAGGTGCTCTGGTCGGCGTCATCTACTCCAAAAGCCTCAAGTTGTCGTCCGCCGCGAGCCGATCTCTCGGAGGCGGCGTTGCGAGCACGTACATGTCCGTTGACGTCGAGCGGGTATGCGAGGGCGCACAAAGTCTGCACGAGATCTGGGCCTGTCTGGCTTCCGTCGGCCTCACCATCGCTATCGTGTACCACCAGGTAAGCCCAAGCGCGGCTCAGTGGTATTGCACTACTCAAGCGCTCACCTCTATCCAAGGCGTCCTGGCCGGCATTCATGCCGCTCGTAGTGACTGTGCTGATGCTCATTGCCGCGTCGCTTGTCGGACGGTATGTGGGTCGGCGACAGTCCGCATGGCTTGCTGCGACGGACCGTCGCGTCAAGTTCATCTCCTCGATCATCAACAACTTCTTGTCCATCAAGTGGTCATGCTACGAGGACATCCTTGCAGCCAAGGTGGGCAATCTCCGCGAGGATGAAATGCACCAGGCCCGCAAATTCTAGTGAGTCTCCGCAGCATTGCACGGGCGCCACTATGTTTTGACGCATCTCACAAGTTACGGTATCGCGGGGGCAGCATCTATTGCAAACAGTGCTGGCACGATGTGTATCTTGTCTGTGCTTGGCCCCTATGTTATCCTGGCCGCACGGGGGAAGACCGATGCCCTCAATATCCAACGTCTATTCACGATCGTGACAACACTCAACCTTGTGCAACAGCCGCTCAACTTCATAGGTGGGTGTCCAGCAGCTCCATCGTGCTGACGCTGACGCTTCTTTTCAGGCCAGCACTTCCCTGTCTTCGCCGCGTCGTGGGCGTCACTCAAGCGGATAGAATTATTCTTGTTGCTGGAAGAGCGGGAAGATCAGAGCCTGTGGATTGGCAGCAGAGAGAAGCTCGAGAATACATACGTGGCGGTGGATGGTATTGAATTGGAAACACGCACACCACCCGCTATCGTCATGCAAGGCGCCTCCTTCTCATGGACACCTGGTACTGAGCCGTATCTGAAGGATCTTACGATTCGTCTTGATGGACCGAAACTTTATATGTGTGCGGGGCCTGTGGCTTCGGTCAGTGATCTTTCAGTTCCTTGGCGTCTGGCAGTAATCTCAAGTTTGGCCGCGATGGAATCCTAGGGAAAATCTTTGCTCCTTCTCTCCATCCTTGGGGAAACGACTTGCACGGATGGAACGTACAACAAGCCTTCTATGCGCATCGCGTATGCGTCTCAAGACGCTATGATAATACCTGGGACGATTCGCGAGAACATCTTGTTCGGACGAGCCTTCCATGCAGAGCATTATTCCAGGGTGCTCGATGCATGCGCTCTTACGCCCGACGTTCGCAAGATGCCAGCGGGAGACGGGACGTGGATTGGAGAGAAGGGTCGCAGGCTAAGTGGCGGGCAGAAGCAGCGGATTGTGAGTACATCAGTCGTGTTCGATGGTCCACACTCTGAAGAACGTGATAGGCCCTCGCACGTGCAGTGTACGCCGATGCTCCTTGGACGCTCCTGGATGACCCGCTCAGCGCCCTAGATGCCGAGAGCGAGTCTCACAGTAAGTTTTCATGACGTCGATGTCGTGCAGCGACTAATCCGCGCCAGTCTTCCGCTCTCTCTTTGGCCCAGATGGCATGCTCTTCCGCAAAGCCGTGCTTCTCGTCACTCATAACAGTATGTATGCAATGCTTCGATCGAGGTCGGCAAAATTGACTGAGGTGTACAGCGAAGTACATGCATGCGGCTCATAGCATCATTGTACTCGATGCCGGCCGCATGCAGTACCATGGCCTCCTCGCCGAGATCAAGAAGCAAGGTTACGAGATGTTGGTTGATGCCAGTGCAATCCACCATATGACAGACAACCACAACTCCCTTTCGTGCGATGCCTTGCCGTGCCTATCCGAGGATGACGCTATGGAAGAGGAGACCGGAGAAGCGGCACTTGCAAAGGAATCGTTGGGGTTGACTCCGTATTTGTTCTATGCGCGCAAGGTCGGGATATTGAGGTTTGCCATCGCCATGGTACGTCATGGTACCGACATACTGGCTGAACACACGGCTCGCTATCGCACCTAGTTCCTCATCGTCGCTTATTGTGGAGTAAGGCTTGGGCAGCAGGTACAAGTGATTCGGTGTATATCCTTGGACTCCATTTGAAACGTATGCCTCACAGGCTTACCTTCAAGAGTGGGCGAAGAGTGACGGCGTGCGCCCCGGAGCCTGGGCAGCTGGTTACGCCGCTTTGGCGTTCTTCGCAGCTTTCATGCTGTAAGACTTACTCTTGTCCACTTCCAAGTCTTATTGAGGGAGGCTGTCGCTCTTAGTTCATTCGCATTTTGGCTGTTCAGTGTTATTGTGGTATAGTGAGTGTTCTACATCCATGCAATGACTGCTTGAGCTGATCATGTGTATTATCTAGTCAAGGTGGACTCGCAGTTCACGTGGATGAACTACAGGGCCTGATTCATGCAACACCCTCATTCTTCATGTCGACGCCCGCCGGAAGAATCATAAACCGCTTCTCTCAGGTACGCTGCTCAGTTTACTTCTCAGGCTCGCGCGATGCAGATCTTGCATTTCTGACTCAGGACGTCTTCATGATCGACTTCGAATGGCCTTTGAATCTTCTCGATGGGCTTGCTATAATTGTGATGCTCAGTAAGGCCCTTTTCTCTCCTATCCCGCGCCAATCAAATGAAGTCTCTGTACACAGTCGGCACACTGGTGTTCATTTTCATTCCTGTACGCGAATATCTCCGAATGCTTGTTGTTGGTTGTCGCTGAGTTCGTGGTGCTAGACGCCGTTGCTAGCTCTCTCTGTGGTACCGCTTGGCGCATTCTACTATGCGACAACAGCGTTTTATTTGGTAAGTAAAGGGTCGAATCATTCGCATCGATGCTCTGATACTATCCTTTCGCGAAGCGGACGTCCAAACAACTGCAGCACCTCGAAGCATCGAGTAAATCACCCTTGTATACTGTCTTCGCCACGACAATTGCAGGAATTGAGACTATCCGGTACGTTCTCGCCGTGAAAACATAACGGAAATATCTAAGTAGTGCAGAGCCTTGCGCGTCGAGAACTACTTTCAGAAACAAAACGACGTATTCCTCAACCGAAGCCAGGTATGGGCAAGCTTGCTCTTCCAGGCAGCCTGCGCTAATCTTGCCACAGACCCCGTATTACTATCGATTTGGTGGCCTCAGGTTTCTGTAAGTCAGCCTCCATATCATCGTGTTCGCGAGCTCATCTAATATAGCCGTACCGTATTAGCATTGATCTCGTTCATCATTGCGGTCGGTCTTGCTGCATTGACCATTGGTCTTCGTCGCCAGATCGACCCGGCTTCGTAAGTCTCATCTGTTTGGACGGATACACCGGACACTCATCTCGACTCAGCCTTGGACTGGCGCTGTCTAACCTAACGGGCCTCTCGGACTGGCTCACGTACCTGTTGATGGTGGGTCACTACGCCACGGGTATATGCTCATCTCACTGAACGTGTCTACCCCGTCGCTCGTAGAGCCTAGCACAAATAGAGAACGGGTCCGTTTCGATCTCGAGAGTGCATGAAATCGTCAACTTGCGTCCGGAGGAGGGTTCAGTGTCTTCTGAGGGACCGGATGTGAACTGGCCATCATCTGGCAGGGTCGAGTTCAAGGGTGTCACCATGCGATACAAGTGAGCTCGTTTGTCATAGGAAGCTTCGGGGTATTGACTCAAAGCCGCAAGGCCTGAACTGAAACCCGCTGTGTCTGATGTATCCTTCCAAGCGTGTCCCGGTATGAAGATAGGCATTTGTGGTAGATCAGGGTACAGTGCACTCCTCATGTTTCAACCCTCGTAAGCTCACGGGATACTATCGCAGTTCCGGGAAGAGTAGTACAATTCTAGCCCTATTCCGCGGTCTCAGCGATGCCCTCGTCTCCGGTCGCATCAGTATTGACGGAGTCGACATCCATACTCTGCCGCGCTCACGACTGCGTAACTCATTGAGGTACGCTGGCCGTGCTGCCACTGCCATTGTCTATTCGCCTGACAGACCGTCCAGCCTCGTGGCCCAAGACCCATTCATCTGGCACTCGTCGATCCGATCCAACCTTGACCCAGCAGAAGAGCACACAGACGCGGAGATATGGGCAGCATTGGAGCGAGTGGGTATGGGCGACGCCGTGTCGGGGCTTCCAGAGAAGCTGGACACGGTCCTCGAGGACGGCGGGTCCCTCTCCAAGGGGCAGGTGCGTGCTCAACATCGGATGCGTGTCCGAGCCTTATCGACCTTCTCTAGATGCAACTTCTCTGCTTGTCTAGAGTCCTCTTGCGGAAGAGGAAGATTGTAGTACTCGACGAAGCGAGCAGCAGTCTGGACCTCCACACTGACGAGAAGATACGCTCAGTCATCCGGACGGAGCTCTCCGACTGCACAGTAATAGCAGTGGCCCACCGGATCGGTAAGCCTGTTGTGTGATTGCGCTGAGCTCTTGCAGTGCTGACTTTGGTGACTTCAGCGACGATCGTGGACTTCGATATGATCCTTGTCATGGATGACGGTGCACTCGTCGAGCAAGGTGCGCCTGAGGACCTCCTTGCCCGCCCTGACAGTCGCTTCGCGAGTCACGCGGCGAGCCAGGGCATCGTCCGAAGATGAAGACGAAGACGAAGTGCGTATTGCTTCAGATATTTATCGTCATAGAATATGTGCTTTGTCTTCCTGCGAGAATGACCGTCGTCTGTATTTCCATCCCTAACCAGATCAGACTCTACACCTCAACTCGAAGTGCTGCCGGCGGTGGCCGGAGCGGCGAAACCCTTGCTCGAGGGGTGGGCCATCAGCGTGGCAATGAGTGACGGTTCTAGCCTGAAACTTGCACATTAAGTTCGACACAAACCCCACACGTGAACGTGACGCGTGGAGGTCTTGTTCCGAGACTAGCTTGCACATGGCATATGACCACGGCGTACGATCCGAATGCGAAATATCACCAAAGCTTGTAAGTCAAGATCCCGTCGGTCCGTCATGCATCATGGGTGATATAAGTGGACACGCATTACTGTAGAGCATCGATCTTTCGTCCCACCACTTCCGAGTCGTGGCTATGTCTCCGACGGCCTTCCTCCTCGTCTTCTCTGAGCCGGGACCCGATGTCACGGAAGAAGAGTACCACGACTGGTACGATAACGAGCACATCCCTCTACGGGTGAATACCCCTGCGTTCCTGAACTGGACACGTTGGAAGGCCGTTGACGGGGAGAAACCCACCTACGGCGCGTCATACGACCTCGAATCCTATGAGGCCACGAAGGTGCCACCGTACACCACGCTCGCGGAGACGCGGAGCGACAGAGAGAAGGATATACTGTGCAGGATCCAGTCCCTGGACAGGCGGAGCTACGAGTTCGTGGACACACCTACCCCGCCATCCGCCTTGTACGACCCAACGAAGCCTGCGCCATTCGTTGTCTTCGTGTCGCTGACGCTGAAGCCGGAGTACGAGAGCGAGTTCAACAAGTGGTATGACGAGGAGCATATACCGATGCTGTCGAAGGTCCCTGGGTGGGTCAGGACACGCAGGTTCATCTTGAAGGACTGGGGGCAGATGGGCGTGGAGGGGCGGGAGCAGCAGAAGGAGCCGCCAAAGTACCTCGCGGTGCACGAATGTCAATCCTTGGACGGGTTCCAGAGCGAGGAATACAAGGCCGCTCTGTCGACGCCGTGGAGGGAGAAGGTCTTGCAGGGTGTCGTGGCAAGGGAGAGAAGGGTGATGACGTTCCTGAAGATGTGGACGAGGTAGATGTCCTGTTCGGAGAGAACCATCAGAGCTACCCCATCCTGACCATTCCGGTGTTCCGGGTGGCCAGTTGTTTAGAGAATGTATTTGTGAGCATTTGCATATGACGGAGTTGTTCAGCTCCGAGGACGATATAGCGGCCGTCATCGGCACGTAGCTCAATCCGAGGGCTCTCGTGCTGCTTGCAAACATGCATGTAAATCTCTCCTCCTAGCTCAGTCAGCGAACCAATCTATGTTTGCATATCTGGTCACGGCAACTCTTCGCAGTAGAAGCACCGGCCGTCCCGCGTCGAACCAGAGCCCAACCATATGACCAGCGAGACGTAGTCAGCGAGGGGTAGCGGGATTTCCCTTCTCCCAATGTGAGCGCATATATACCCCGAAAGCGAAGGTTCGACATACACCACCCACAGCACCCCTACGTATCATGGCACCAACAGCATTCCTACTTGTCTTCTCCGAGCCAGGGCCCGGCGTAGCCGAGGAGGAGTTCAACGACTGGTACGAGAATGAACATATCCCCCTACGCGTGAACACGCCGACCTTCCTGAACTGGATACGATGGAAGGCGGTCGACGGGGAGAAACCGACGTACGGAGCGTCGTATGACCTCGAGTCTTATGAGGCGACGAAGATAGCGCCGTACACGACCCTCGCGGAGACGCGGAGTGCCAGAGAGAAGGACATACTGAAGAAGATCCAGCTGCTCGACAGGAGGCACTACGAGTTGCTCGAGACCCCATCCCATCCTCCGTCGGCACTGTACGACGAGGCAAACCCTGCGCCATACGCCATCTTCATCTCCTTGGAGGTGAAGCCAGAGCTAGAGGACGAGCTGAACAAGTGGTATCACGAGGAGCACATAGCGATGCTCGCCAAGGCCCCCGGGTGGGTCCGGAGCAGACGCTTCGTCCTGAAGGACGCTGGGCAGATGGGTGTCGAGGCGCAGAATGTGCAGAAGCCGCCCAAGTACCTCGCGGTACACGAATGGGCTTCGCTGGAAGCCCTGGAGAGTCCAGAGTTCAAGGCGGCGGTCTCTACGCCATGGTCGGAGAGGATCCTTGGTAATGTAGTGGCGAGGGAGAGGAGGGTGGTGTCCTTCCTGAGGAAGTGGACGAGATAAGGCGGTCGCAGGCAGGACAGTGCTTGTCCCTGGTGTACTGAGGTCGTCAGCCAGAGGTATATCGATTGATGGGCATTGCTGAGATATTTAAAATAAGCTTAAAGCAGTATAAAGCGATGGACGTGCTGTGAAGGCGCCGGCGCGGTGCAGCCTGCATCCGAGCCCTGTCTTCGGCCACGTGCAACCGGGTTCCTTGCATGCCGCTCTCCTCGACCACCACTGGTTGAATGACTGGCACACGTTTGCTATTTTTCTCTTGTGACTATACATTCTGCTCTATTCTCGGCATCATGAGCGCGAGAGCTGTTGCCGACGCCAGGCACCGGCCTCACGATGTACGGCACATCACCCGTACAGTGATGCACACTGTCCTGATGGCTTGCATGTGGGACGTCGTTGCCCGAAGATAGCGAGGGCCAGCAAGCCCACGGTCGTATAAATAATACCCCAATGTTCGAGTGACATCGGTGCGCAGTGGCTCGTCCTGTTCCACCTTGCCTCAAAAATGGCTCTTGCCGTCGGTCTTCTCGCGTCTGCGGTCTTGGCTGTACAGGCCAATGCGTTTGGCTGGTTGAACGTCCCCAACACGTATCCCAATATCTCGGCATGCGCGAGTCAGCCCCTGACCTACTCTTGCGAGAATACCACGGCCATCGCGGACACTTGCTGCTCGCCTACTCCCGGAGGCCTAGTTTTGCAGACGCAGTTCTGGGATACTTACACGGGACTGGAGCTCGAAGGCCAGTTGCTTCCCAAGGATAGCTGGACCATACACGGGCTTTGGCCGGACAATTGCGACGGGTACGAGTTTTTCTTCCTTCGGCGTGGCGGGATCGACAAGTGATAGAAGATCCCCAGGTCGTACACTCAGTACTGTGACTTCAGCCGGCAATACGACCCGGACCCAAGCCCCGCTGTCTTGCCGGATGGTACCACTGTGCCACCTTACCATGGACCTCCTGTGGATACCTTCATCATCGACTTTGAGCGACTTGACCTCCTGGGCTACAGTGCGTCTTCCCCGTTCGTATACCCTCTACAGGGCACACATCACTCACCTCACGGTGCTAGTGAACAAGTACTGGATCAACCAGGGTGCGCCTAACCATGACTTCTGGGCACACGAGGTACGCGCAGTTGTACGCTACCAGCGATGCCTCTTCTGAATCGTAATCGTGCAGTTCTCGAAGCACGCGACGTGTACCTCGACTTTCGACGTAGCGTGTTATGGCCCAGAATACAAGGAGCATCAAGACGTTGTAGACTTCTACTTGTCTGTGGTTCGCGCGTTCCAGAAGTTCCCTACCTACCAGATGCTCGCAGCGTGAGTTTTCAATAGCCTTCTCCTCGGTTGAGTATCGAGCGTGGTCTTCCAGATCCGGCATTGTCCCTTCCAACCAAACAACGTACTCGTTGAGCCAACTGCAGTCGGCACTGAAGGCCCAGACTGGCGCAGTGCCCTATCTCGGATGCGGCGGTAAGAATGGGACTATTCTAGAGGAAGTATGGTACTTCAGCCACGTTCTGGGAACGGTGAGTTCTGATCGGTATATTTTGCTGTGGCCGTGATTGATGTCGCTTTGCACAGGAACAATTCGGACAGTTCAAGAGCCTCGACAGCACGACGAAGTCCTCTTGCAATACCACCCTTGGTATCTGGTATTATGAACGCACGCCGACATCCGAGCGTGAGGTCAGGACGATACCAGGCGGCTTCTTCTGAGTGTGCTCGCGTGGGCGAAGCTTGTGAAGAGTGGGCACGGTGGTTGAAAAGGAGACGGGGTCTCTGGATATGCTTTGTAGCATATAGCAGTACTAGTATGTAGATGCGCAACATAGGCATGATGCATGACGACATGAGTACGCACACCGTCATGAGTCGTTCCTGATGATCATCCCGATCGACGTCCCTCGGACTCCCTCGGACCAAACATTGATTTACTTTGACGATCGCATCCCGGTCTGTTCGCAACTTTGACCGTCTCATCCAAGTCGACTTCTAATCACCGTGCGGTACCGCATCTCAACGAGTCCAATGCCAAGCAACTACCACCTACGGTCTTTCTGGGAGCAGCGGTTCACGGAGGAGGAGCACTTCGAATGGCTGGGAGACGGGCAGGACACACTTATCCCTCGACTGCGTGCTTTCCTACGCGCCGAGTCCACCCCCACTCAAGAACAGCGACCCGGCGGCGGTCACCCACCACGCACTCTACATATCGGCGCAGGAAACTCTACCATGTCCGAGCATATCCGTGATGCATACGAGGGGTTCTACGGAGAGCAGTACTTGACCGAGAGCACCATCGTAAACTTGGACTTCTCCGACGTCGCCGTAGCGAATGGTCGACAGGCAGGGGCCTCCACAGCTAGAGCTCACTGGCGAGGTCCTCGATGGGTACAAGGAGACATCCTGCAGTGGAACGACGTAGCACCTTTAGTGAAGCGGACGGGAGGGACGGAGGGTGATGGGGACGAGGAGCTGTTTGCCCTCGTTCTAGACAAGAGCACTTCCGACGCTGTCGCCTGTGGGGAAGATATCGTGCTCACAAGATCGTCGACTCAGTGTCACCCGGCCATCCGAGACGGTATCCGATCTGAAGTGAAGGTCGAACCCGTCCACCTACTCGCTCTCAACCTCGCGCCACTTGTACGTCCCGGAGGGGTGTGGATCGTCCTGTCTTATTCTTCGAGCCGCGTTTCGTTGCTCAGCAGTCACGAGAGCAGGGAAGGCCAAGATGGAGATAGCAGTATTTTGAACCCAGGGATCTACTGGAGTCTCGAAGAGCATAGTGCTGTCGACGCTCCGACAGGACAGAACAAGGAGGGGGTATTCGCACCTCCGGTGCAGCATCATGTCTATGTCTTGCGGAGGAGTAGCAGAAGGATAGAATAGAATGGCAAAGTGACATGGCCATGGACGAATTGATGCGAGGACGGCTTGGGCGCGTCGGGAACGCGGTCATGTATACAGCGACGCGTCATGGTCACGTGGGAACGCGACGCGACACGGTGAAAGATCAACATCGCTTCGTTTCGGCGTGCTTGCCACAGCGCTTCGATGACCGCGTCTCCTCCCGCTCCCGCCTTCACTCACTCACTCTCTCGGAGACACGTCCGCCGCGATGCCCATCACCACCCTCGACCTCAGTGAAGCCGCGACCGACGCCACAACCCGACATCGTCTCTCTAACTTGTCACTCTCCGTCGCGAAATGCAAGAAAATCCTAGTCGTCACCGGCGCAGGGATATCATGTTCGTGCGGCATTCCAGTATGTATCCTCTTGACTCTGTCTGCGTATCTCTCTCACGTCGCGACGCGTATTTTCAGGACTTTCGGTCCTCTGACGGGTTGTATGCACTCGTCAAGCAGCAGTATCCTGACGTCGTATTGAAAGGACGCGACTTGTTCGACGCGTCACTGTTCCGCGACTCTACCTCAACCTCCGTCTTCTACACTTTCATCTCCCAGCTGAAGCGATCCATCGACAACGCGTCTCCGTCACCCACACACCGATTCCTCAAGACACTCGATACCAAACGCAAGTTGCTACGCTCGTATACCCAGAACATTGATGGGCTCGAAGAGAGGGCTGGCCTTCTTGGAAGCTCTAGTCATGACGCGAAGAGCCATGGCAAGGGGAAGGCCAAGCTTAGAGTCAAGGACGTGCGGAACATCCAGCTTCATGGCGATATCCATCGCGTCCGCTGTACCTTCTGCTCTGCGGAGCTCCCTTGTACCGCAGAGCACCTAGATGTGTTCAACTCTGGTCTTGCACCGAATTGTCCTGAATGCACCACACGTTGTAAGTCACGTTGCTCCTTCGCGCAGGTCTCAAAGCTGAAATATGGGCGTTTACCAGCCAAAGCTCGCGTCGCGCGCTCGGCACGTCCCCTCAAAGTTGGTACACTGCGCCCAGCGATCGTCCTCTATGATGAGCCCCACCCGCTTGGCGACGACATCGGCAGCATACAAACATCAGACATATCGCGGAAACCGGACATGCTCATCATCATGGGAACCTCACTCAAGGTGCACGGCTTCAAGAAACTCGTAAAGGACTTTGCCAAGGCCGTACACGAGTCAGCGCCGTCGCCCAGCGCAGCCTCCACGTCATCGCCTAAGAACGCGAAGGCACTCGCCGGGAAGGTCATCTTCGTGAACAAGACGGCGCCCGGTGCTGAGTGGGATGGCATCATCGACTACCACGTCGTCGGGGAGACGGATAAGTGGGTGGAGCGGGTCCTCGAAGAGTGGAAGAAGTTGCGGCCCGCCGATTGGGAGGTGCAGACGAAGCTCACTGCGGCTGGCGACACCGCAGGCGCGTTCAAGGTCTCGAAGGAAATTACGAATGTCTTCGATGCCGTCAAGGGCAAAGGTCAGTCGAGCCGTGTCCATGTGCGTCCACCCTTGTCTAACGTGCACTCTCAGCTGGCGCCAAGCGAGCAGCAGGGAGGCAGAACATCCCGCCAGTGGACGATCTCTCCTGGTTGCCTCCTTTGCCCCCTTCACCACCGCCCTCGCCTGGCAAACGACGTAAAGCCGACGGCCACTACAACGAGCATTGCAGCCCGTCGAAGAAGAGGGACGCACGCGTAGAGCCCGTTGTCTTCGAAGACAGAGGGCTGTTGTTCGGCAGGCATCCCGATAGTGGCCGTCGAGATGCCACCGACGGCTTTGACTTGGGGGCGACGAAACTGGCACGCAAGCCTTTGAGCAAGGGCTTGACCGCGAAGAAACCGAAGATGAAGCCAGAGGTTGTTCTTGACGTACGCAAGAAGCCACGCAGAGACGTCGCGCGCGAAAGCAGCCACCCCCAAGCAGTCCGGTGAAAACCATCCTAGCATTTTCTTTGCACCATCTTGTACTTCATCTCATCCTGTATATTTTCCACGGACTATGTACACTGCCGCATATCTGTTGTTGGAGAAACGCTACGAGAAACGATATGCATTGAGAGAGCGAGTAATGTAAGTCAAGCAGAACAATACAGCGAATGGTACACACGAAGAGCCCAGTCAAAGCATCAGTCGCTGATTAATTCAGAGACGCTCCAGTCCTCGAAACTGCCGTCGGGCAGGTACCGCCTGATAATGAGCGGTATTTTGCGTTGGGAAAGCTCCTTGATGGCGATCTGGAGCGCGTCTGTCTCGCCGTCTAAGGGGACGAGCACGGGCGCATTCATGCTGAGCAAGCATGTATGAGCGTCCAGACAACCTTTCATTGAATGGAGGTAGACGCACCTGATCTGTAATGCCCTCGTCCCGAGTACCCGTGCACGCTCGTACTTGGTGAGGTAAGGTGTCGTTACTCTAACTTTGTTCGGCTGTCGTTCCCCTTGAAGCCCTGCGCCTGCAGCCTCTTGCTGCTGTGACGACTCGCCATTCGGCTCCTGGTCCGGTTCCGCGCCGTTCGCGCCGTCGTAGCCGTTTACTTGGCCATTGGCCTCTCCTGCCTCCCCCTCGCCACCTTCGGCTGCGAGGGCGTCGTAGTTTTCGTCCTACCACGCGCGAGGCTCACCTTCAGCATCTCCTATGTTCTGTGGAGACACAACGGGAGTGCACGCACGAAAGCATCTTCACCAAACCTGTTGGTACGCGAAATTGGTCGAAATGGTCAGTCTCGGTACATAGGGACAAGAACTCACCCTTGTCCACCATAGTCATAGTCATCGCCTCCGCCTCCGCCGCCTCCATAGCCGTCGTCGGACATCTTGAACCAGCCTTAATGCAAGATAAAGTACGAGGAGATGATACGGAGGTCGTGAACGCCGGTAAGAATGAAATTGAGATTTGCTGAAGGGCCTTGCCACAATCTCGCCACCGGGAACAAGCGGCGGAGTTTGTATGGGCAACTCGTCCCGAAATGGTTATGTGGTTCGCGCCGTCCAAGCGCGCCCGCTGTCAAGCCAACATGGTGCCGCTGTCTCGTCTGCGCCGCAATGGGCTACATTGATTCCCCCGCAGATGTGGGCGAGCTGCGATGGTGTGGATCTGGGCTCGCAGACTTCTTATGTCGTTCTCGAAAGCCGGCAATAAGAGCATCGGGCTCTACAGTTTGACCGTTCGACTTCGCAATCCCTGCTTAGGCGTACTACTGCGCTGGCATCAGTATGATCCCCCAACCCTCTCTACTTCCTGTCCAAAGATGGCTACGGGACAGCCTCCATCTGACGTCTCCGCGCGGGCGTGTCTGACGCCTGGTCGAGCGAATCTGCGGTTCAAAGCCATGGTGAGAGATCGCGCGCTCTCCTTTGGATCTTCATTAATACAGGACTGACATGTACGCCATTACAGGGCTATAAGACCGATTTGCCTTTTAATCAGCGAGCACTCTGGGTTAGGTGAGTGCGCCGGGGGCGTCCTGCAGGCCACCGCGATCGCCAGCTGCAACGACGCAAGGTCTGCTGTCGGTCGGTAGCTGTGTGGTTCGCATTATAGTATGATCTGTGCAGAGGTTCCGAACCACCGAAATGTCACCGCTGACGTTTCCTCTGTCTGGAAACAAATTGGGAAGGTGCTGATATGCCATCTTCTACGCGCAACGGTACGATACGTCGCCCCGATCCCCAGTGGCACATTGAACGCTGACGCACCCAGGCCGGTCACTATCGCCACCCTACCCCGTATTCCGGCTCAGACACGTCCGCCAACGATGCTTTTCCGGAACTCACGTTTAAACTCTACATCCCTAGAAGGTGCGCCCCGTATGCGTCGTTCCTCCCGACTCCTGGATGAGAATAGAAGGGACAGTCCGCGGGAGTATGCCTAGGAAAAGAAGAGGTGGAGTGACGGGGTTCCTGTCAAACATTGACTTGGGTTGAACTCTAAGACGGCTTACGTCCGCAGGACATTCCCGACGTGTCAGGCTGCACTCGGTCTCTTGTCATGGATGATTCTATCCCTTGTCAACTTCACATATCACCTCCATTTACCTTTAAAAGCGACCCACTTGTGTCGCTCTCGCGGCGGGGGAACTCTTCCGCCTGTCCCCCGACACACTGCTCGATTTTGCAAGCCCTCTCCTACTGCATGCCACCCAAACAGCCCCTCAGAGATCGTGCGTGGGGGACGCGCTACGATAGTCTAGATCCCTCGCCGCCCATTTCGCCGCAAAAACAAGCCTTTCCGACGCCGATATCAACGCCTGTCAGCCGTCCTTCTTCCGTGGACATCAACATTCCTGACGTCCCAGACCGAGCTTTGACCGTGACCACTCCTCAATTCACTCGCCGCACACCGCACCAGCACGATAAAATGCCACACGATGCGAGCATATTTGTTGGAAGGTATGAGCAGCGTGTAACAACAATCCTTGCCAATAACCCCCGCAGCCTGCCATCTACCGTGGAGATTCCAGAGTTGACGCGACTGCTGCGCGAACACCTATCACAGCATGCTGAAGTGAAAAACGTCAAGATTGTACGCGACCCAAGCAAAAGTGGCACGTGTGCCTTCGTTCAATGCCAGGTGTGTCTCCCTTAGAGGACCGCATATATGCACATCATTTGACCACTTCAATGCAGACCGCGGCTGCTGCCGCTCAGTTGATTGATACCGTCCGGTCGCTTCCCCATCGCCCATTCCTAGGGCGTATCTTACGCTACGAACCAGCTCGCGCCACTAGAACGTTACTTATATCCTACCGGTGGGTGTGTACGCTGCCGCAGCATATATGCTGACTTTCCATGTGTAGGCGCCCTGCTCACTCCATCACTGCTGGCGGAGCCCATACTACTGCTGAGAATAATGATGCTGGCGTACTACCGATGGCTATGAGAATCCATCAAACAGCGAACTCAAAGTGCGTCTCTGTCCTGCTATTAGCTCGTATTGCATCAACCGAAGATTCTGGCAGGTTCCTAGAAATCATCTACGACCAAGACGCTCGTGATTATCCAGGCGATGATACCCTTGCGGAAGGCGCGAGCATTGCTGCATCGCCGTTCAGCGGCCCAGGTTTACTACTCGACCCGCTGCACTTCACCGAACAGGTTCGCCACTGTCGTATACTCCGCTGGTCTTGTTTGATGTGACCATTCCACAGGAGATCCGCAAGATCGTGCACGCTTTTGGACCTCTTGAGCATATCTCAAGTTATCTACCCATTATGACGGGTGAGCACCTCACGGTCGAAGCTGCCTGCTAGCTCACATACAGCCCAATGGCAGGGCTCAATCAAGATGGCATCAGTGTTAGGCACCGAGCGCAGTATCCTCGCCCACACGATGGCCCGCGAGCAGCGAACATGGAAGAAGACGTCTGGGAAGTAAAATGGCAACACAGAAATGACTGCGTTAATGCTTTGATGGTTCGTCCCAAGTTGTGAATTCGCCTTGACCATCTAGTTTGATCTGGCTCATTCCCCTTACTAGACACTGCGACGTGTGTCGTTTCTCAGCGTCAGCTGGGCTCATCATGCAGAACCATCCATCGCGAGTAACGTGTTTCCGAGAAGCCCCAGCCCCGCCATATTCACTCCTTCTTTCCCTCCTCCTATCACTCCTCGCTCCTTCAACGCTTATGCGCAGTCACACCCGAGCGGCAGCCCAGCGCTTCGTTCATCCGGTCGGTTCCATGCAGAACGCTCGTACTCCCATGTCGGCACGGACCAACAGGCACACATGAGGTCCTCCACCGATCCGAACCTGGTTCGTATTGAGTCATCTGCCTATCCATAGTAGGGCCTAACCGTCTCGCTGTACGCCCAGGAGAATATCACACAGTCCTTCGAGTTGCTCGGTGATCGTCAGACGGATACACACATGGGCAACCTTAGATGGAGCGACGCTGAATTCCCACCCCTGACCATTCGCAAAGGTGACAGTCGGTCAATGAATCACATCGGAGTGACGCGCCTTCCATGGAGCGACTATGGACACCCTTTCGGTAGACGTGGTGTCCCAGTATCGCCAGCATCTTCTATGTCCGTCAATCCACCAACAACCCCAGCTAGCCTGGGGTCTCGGTCACATTCTGGTATTCCTACTGCTTCTGGAACATCCTCGAATTCACCTCACGACCTTGCTATCACGAATACACCGCACTCAACGAGCGCGACCGCCATCATCGAGATGTCTCCCGATCAATCTACTGTACCTCGAACCCCAAAGTCAGCGCAAGTTCCTATCCCTGCAAGCTTACACGGCAGCGAAGCGCGTTCGAGAAGCTATGAGAGCGACTTCCTATGCGGTCCAGAGCGCGCAGATATCCCTGGTGGACCTTCTCCTCTGCCGTCTCTCAGTCACGCGTGGGTTTCCAACGACAGGCCTCGTGTCGACCCGACAGCCATCTTCGTTGGTGGACTAGATGTGTATAGTGATGACGTATGGGATGAGTCGCATCTGAACGCCATCTTCGCAAAGTATGGACGCATCGAAAACATTCAAATTGTTCGGCCTGGTAAGGCATCATTGTGCGTTCGAAGAACTCGCCATCTAACTTGTGACCGCGCAGCCAGCAAGAAATCCGCATTTGCATTCGTCAAGTTCAGCGACGCAGAGGCGGCAGCCAATGCCGTACAGGAAGAGGTCTGTCTGCCGTGTAGTATATTTTCGTTACTGTAACTCATTGAGATCTCAACAGCATAATCGCATTCATAATGGCCGACAGATCCGTGTCCAGTTAAGGGATCACGGCCCCAACCAGCGGAGTCTGTGGCGACCCCCACACGGTAGAGGCATGGCGTCGACGCCCAACTTTCCGACGCTTCGTGCGGATGGGTGGCGCGGGCTGTCCCAGACTCATCATTCTCCCAGCGCAGAGAGGAGCCCCGGTCCCAAGCTATCCGCTGGTTTCGAGTATCAGGACCTGTCAAAGCCTGACATGAAGTCGCAACCGATCCTCCCATCTCCGGGTCGACTCAACGTCGCCGGAGATCGGTCTCCTATGAAGCCTACACGTGCTGGCGAACGAGGTCTGGAAGCCGACACACTCTCCAGAGTCTCGCTACCTACGCCCTCTCCAGCGTACGACCAGCAATCCCAGTACACTTCGTCTGCCACGCCCGCTCCGTCTGTCAGCTCTGTTGGTCCGTCGACCTCTATAGTCGGAACTGCCCCGCCATACGCCGTGCCGAGCGTTGGATTCTTCGCCCCTCCTTGGGTTCCCGCTTATCCTCCTCCATATACTTATCCTGTTCCTTTCATGCCTGCCCCCGCGTATGCAGCTATCCCTCCCTCGCATTTGCAGCAATCCCGTCACGAAAGCACTACGGAAGTCGCGGCCCCAACTGACCCACAACAAATGTGGCAGTCACAGAACGAAGCGCAGAGGGTACGTCGGAATGAAATAGTACCGGCCATGTCGTCTGATGCCTTTTCCAGCCAATGATTCCTTGGATGCCGTACCCGCCTGCTCCGCCGTCGTACAATAACCGAAGTCAGACGCATGTAGCCAATCCCAGTCATGGACAATCGGATCACCAGCCTCCTCTGCAGCCAACGGGTTTCATCCAAGGCCAGCATGGCATGCTTATTCCTGTTTACCAACCCGATGCTCTCCAGCAGTACATGTCGAACACGGAACAGAGTCCATCTAATTCGCGATACCAAGGTCCCACGCATCCGCCTCATCCATCGTTATGGTCACAGCCATCGCAGTATCCCATTGTTCATTACCCTATGTCCATTCCGCCTATGGGCCAGTCGCCTGCGAATCCACAGCTATGCACGCAGAGAGCGTGGATGCCCGGCCCAGCCGCGCAGGACATGCCTTCTCAAAATGCTCCTATGTACCACCATGGACCGTTGCTCTTACCGCCTTCCGCGTCCCTGACCAGCATGCCTTCTTTCAACGGCGCGTACCCTGTCAATCTTCCAGCAAACGTTCGTCAAAACATGCATCGCAACGCTGCCGTAGCATCTCCTAGGCGATTCACTCGGAGAGATCAAGCGCATGCTCATCCATTCGCTAGTCAACGCACTGAAAACCGTTGAGCCTTCCTTCGTACCGCACCAGCATGTACCATATTCCCATGTTCTTTTCCCCGCCATCACTCCATAGCTCTTGACGTGTATACCCGTCTATTCTGAGGACACTTCCGGGTTCGATAACCAGCCTGAGCTCTCAAGCTCACCTCCCTTTCCGCCTGTATCCCTTTCACGCGCAGGACAGTCCGAGGTGACGACGTGTACGGTAGTGAAGTATAATATCCAGGAATCAAGTAACTGCACGGCGGCAGTAGCGACATCGAGTATCGTGGCACCACCGTCGAAACCTCTGCCATACTCAGGCTCGACTGGCGAGTGACGACATGATCGTCGGGCTCATTATTGATGAGACCAGTCGCGTCCTTAGAATGCATTGTCGACTGGCTGCCGGTTCTCGTCCTAATACGAGGTCGTTTCGAAATTTACTGGTAGCATTCCTACTCCAGTTATTCGAACCGCTGCCAGTAACGTTGATTGACGACATGGTATCATCGGCATGTCCGGACCATGTTCCGCTAGTTATCGTCGAAGGCTTCTTTAGTAGCGCGGGTGCTCTCGTCTGGGGCAACATCCACGAGCACTCAAACCACTTGGTCCGTGCCGACGGAAGAGAAGATAGAAGAGTCATATTCTCTCGGTGAGCGTTGAAGGAGTTGGCGTCCGTGGGTCTTCACTGACACTACCCTCTGATCGCGAGACAGGGTCGGTCCAGTGAGCTCGTTGCACGACCGAGCTTGCGAACTGTTCTACTCTCTAGTCGGAGGCGTAGGTAAGCCGATGGGAATTCTCTAAGCATGCTTCCTTATCCGGAATCCATGCTAGTTGATTACGGGGAAGAGCATGCCCGATCTCATGAACATAGACGCTTTGGTCGGACACATGGCACTGGTTTGTATCCGCAGTGGTCCAAGGACAACCCACTTCACTTCCTGGGTCACTCGCTGGTGAGAACAATAGTGACCCATATATCACGACATTTGGTTGATCGCGAACAGGGTGGACCGACGATCTTGAAGCTGCAATGGCTACTCGAGAATGGATTCTTCGGTGTCCGATATCATCCAGAAATGATTCTTTCCGCAAATACAAGTGAGTTTTCTGCCGAGAGCCAAAGTTTGATACCTACCTCGCACAGTATCATCACCATTTCGGGGCACACAGCTTGTGTATCACGCCGGAGAGGACCCGGCTAAGGCACCGGCAGTACAGTGGTTCTCTTTGGGCTACATGCTCGCGCGCTGGGTATATTTGCTGGCGTACCTAGCTCCTATCCTGCCGGCGGCGCTGGATATGCACACGGAGTCGCGCTGTCTGACGTTCAACGAGGTCTCGATCCTGACCCTGTTGTGGTACCTATGGAAATGTGAGTGGGCCGAGGCCGAGGACGCCGCACCTTTCGATGCCACCTTCCAGGCCGCGCATCGTAGGGAAGTGCAACGCGAAGGCGCGATCAACCCCGGAACGTACTACAGGAGCTATGTAGCATGCATAGTGGGGTGGCTCAATCATGCGCTGAAAAGTACCATTTCCATAATCAATCCCACAGACTCTAGACCACGCTCAGCTCACCTACCGTACCATGGAGACGCATGTGGTCGATGCCCATGTTGTATTTGTCGTCGAGAGCCATGGTTTGCCCCACATTCGCATCGTTGTCTCCCGTCCAGCAAGACACGGACCAGCACGAACTCGACTACAGAGACGTCGACAACGCCTATTCGGCTAATGACGGCGTGGTCCCGGTGTTCTCACAGTGGCACCCGTTCGATTGTAGGTAAGAGGTCCTTGCCCTGGCCGTTATGGCATCCCCTTCGCGATACGAGTCTAGACCACTCCTTTGTCCGACAGCGAGACGAAATGCAGGCACAAGACGTACCCTCTCGACGATAGCCGAGGACGCGGGTGCGAGGCTCACAGCCCATCGGAGGCGACGGCGCGGCACGAGGACGCAGAGAAAGGTGTATGGCATGTGTACCATATCGATGCAGCCCACCACCTCTCCATTGTGCCCTTCTGGATGGGGACGGCTAGGCAGAAGATGTTCTGGAGGGACCTTGGAAGCTGGCTGTACGCGATCGATGCCAAGCGGAGTACGACACATATGAAGTAACGCGTGGTCTGCAGAGGGCGGTGTGTAATGCGAGTTAGGACATCGAGGCTCAGTCAATTCTAGAAGGCGGACTCACCAGTTTCGTATCGTGTACCTGTTCAGAACGTTCAGTGACTGACCGCGGCAATACGGACCATCTCCTCGACAATCGAAGTTGAACTCGTGGGCGAGGCCGAATTTGCAAACACGCCAGCAGGACAGACGGCATCCCATCCCGATAAGAAAGCGTGTAGGTATCGAAACACGGTGTCGATTAAACGGAGTTCTATGGTGCAACAAATCGGAGAAAACTCGTACGGATACAGGTATGTACAACACGGGGCCACAGCACCGTGTATGCGGCAGCAGCAGGGGGGTAGGGGGCGGATCGATGGGTATGCACGAGTGTCCGAGTTGATGACCAAGATGACCAATGTACAGTGGGTGCGCCAGCGGGCCACCGGGGGTATGAACAGATAGCATATCGACGTACAGATGTACAGATGGGTGGGGGCATGTCGGTGTCATGAGGCATGAAATGCGTCGGGTCGATTAGGGTCGTGACTGGACTAGCAAAGCACAGTAGTGTTCGACAGCAAGCAAGCAGATAGTACACTGCAATTATAGCGTTAGACTTCCTTGTTCGGGGTCGAGTCGGGGACCGGGCTTACGCACTAATCACATAGCGGCTCAGGGCTTCTTGCCCGTGAAGTAGGATAAGCAGACGCTGCCTACACCCTTGATGTAGACCCGCGCTTGCAGACGGCAGACCTAACAAATCCAGACGTCAGTTGCTATGCACACGAGCGATGTCCGGGGACGACATACGGTCTCAGCTACTTCGGCTTTCCGGAAGTCGACGTACAGGTGTCCATTGGGTTCGCGTGAAATGGCATTGACCTCGCCGAATGACTGATGCAAACAGTCAGTCTACTGTCAACCATTTCGTCGAAGCCCTATCTACACTCACCTCGCACCACTTCTTGACAGCTTCATATCTCCTTTCGTCCCCAGGGGGGATACCACTGATGATCAATTTCCGCTTGCGCTTATGCCTAGGGCTCGCGATGGCAGCCGAGACGCTTCCAAAGCTGGGTGTGTTCGCGGATGGTATCTTGAGGGAGAGGGGTATACGGATGCTGTTGGCCTTTTCCTTTTCGCGGTCGCGAGCGAGGACCTTCTCCGAATCTGGCGGGTCCTTCATGTGCGACGCGTCCGTGGGCAGCGACCAGAGGGAAGGAGAGGTACCAGAAAGGATGGAGGGGGATTGTGCGCGGGTGGAGCCAAAGGGCACTTTCCGAGAGGTGCTCGGCGTCTCGAGGGATGTTCTGCCAGCATTTGACGTGGCGGATGAGCGCGTCGCGGTGGATGACAAACTGGGGCGAGACCGGGGTTCATCGCGCTCTGTGACAGGAGCGGTGGGTTCCATGACGGAGGGTCTCTTGAACTTCCATGTCGACGTAGATTTAAGCCAGGAAGACGCCTGGGGCTCTGAGGGCTCCGTACGCTCGGAACGCAAAGGTACACGAGTTGGGGACAAACCCGAGGAGTGTGGAAGTAGGGCGCTCGAGTCGCCTCGCGTGCGTACAGACGCTGCGGAAGGCGCCGATCCTTGGGCACCAGCACCGGAGATCTCGGAGGAGATAGAAGGGCGCCTGGTGCCGAAGGATAGGTGGAAGTTGCGCAGAGGGGACGGCGACGCGAACCTGCGGTGGCCAGAGCGGAAGGGGGACGTCTTGCGAGGGGTGGACGGCGGCGAGGGATGCGGGGTCGCGTCCGGAGAGCGAGCGGTAGACGCCTGCGACGGGCCATCAGCGAGGTCGGTGGTCACTGTCACGTGACGGCGTACTCACCACGGACGCGTTGCGCGACGACCGACTCGGACTCGGAGCTCTGTCGCTCACAACCACGTAGCTGTCCACCGACTCCCGGTCCTCCGACGCCTGCCGCACGAACGACGCCGCGCTCGGTTGGGGGTATACAAGATAAGGAAGGGACTTGGTCGCGACGGGCGTGAGGTCGCCGCGGCTGGTATGTACAATTCGATGCTGCTCGCTCAACCAGGCCTCGATACGGCTCGACTTGCGTCTGATGTGGGTGACAGCGGGGCGGCTCATGGTGATGGGGGAATCATGGCCTGCGCCCGTGGCCTGGACGCTAACGCTGGACGACGGAGACAAGGGCGGTTCATCGTAAGTTGCTGTGATTGAGAAGCCATCAGTTCCGAGGAGGGGACGGGGGAAGAGAAGAAGAGAGGAAAGCGCACCTGGATAATACAGGTAGGGGGGACTCATCGTATCCCGATGCTTACGGGGGTTGGGAGAGGCGTCTGTTTTGTACGGGCGGGTAAGAGTAGTAGTATCAGAGCGCGAGGAGAGGGCGTGGATCATCGAAGGGTCGTGCCAGTCGTAAAGAGATGGAGAGATAGGGGACGTTCAGCCGGAGATTGTCATGAGGGGGTGCGGCAGAGGCAGAACGTTGGAAGAAGGAGGGAGAGGAACGGCGGGGATCAGGCGAGCACTGCGGCTGAAGGGAGCGACAAAAGCCGAATATACTTAGTCGAACACGCCCTCCACCACGCCGCACGCCATGCCTGGTCTCGTGTGTCACCTTGACGTTTCGAGCCAAAACGTGGTCCTGACCCCATCCGAGGCAGTGCCCCCATCGATATCTCCCGCCCCCCGCAACGTCCTCTTCCCATTCGCTCAGCCCGCGTCACGCTCCGGCCACGAGCCACAAGCCACCGGCACTCGGGCGTTCTGCCGGTGGCTCGTTGGAGGAAGCCTCGATGACAAGTCCCTTCTATGATCGCCACCCACGCCGTGCGCGTATGGACCACGCTCGCGTTCAGACGTTCATTTACCGTCCAAGTATCCCAGGATCCCTGACCACCCAAGGGCCTCAGCCCTGACCAGCGCTGAGCCTCCCGAGCCGTTTCGTCGCCGGTCCTGACTCCTCCGCACGCATGAAATTCATGCATGTCTAGACCTCAGAGTCACTGTCAAGGATACCGCTTCTCAGGCAGAATGCCATCACACCGCTGACCCTCCGGCGACGACAGCGCAGCAGGCCTGAGACCACCACTGCTCGCATCGGGCATATCGTGTCCAACAGCCTAACATCCCTCGTGATGGGACCGGTACGTCGCGACGGCTCCAGTTCTCGACGATAGCGGGCCACAATCCCAGGGAGACAGCGTGAGTGAGGTGTCTGTATGTCTGACGCGAATCAGTTATAGAGTTGACCGCCATTGCGAACGATGCAAGTGGCCTTCCATTGCGTCCGAAGCTGACTGCGGCAACGACTCGGGGCTTACGATGCACGTCGTACATAGTCAACTAACAGGTCTTCCAATCGCCTCATGGTGTCCGGCAGAAGATGTCAGAGGCACGCACACACCCGTCATGTATGACTACGGCGAGAGGACCCGAACAGCGTCCACGATTCCCATGGTGCAGGGAGATCCTGTGGAGTAACCTAGAATTTCATCCGGACGAGATACAGTGTGTGGCTAGCGATACATCCAGTCTGTCTAACAAACTATGCATCAGTGTGAGCGCAATGATGTCAACGGCGGTAGGCACACCTACTTAGTGCGATGGAGGAGTAACACACATCGAGTGTCGCTTGTTCACTCCTGGCCCTCCGGGGCTGGCAGCGCAGCCACGGCTTTCTCGACGATGGCTCTGAACAGCGGCGCCGTAGGTGTCTTGTCGTACCGTTCGAGCAGCCGGAACGAGTGCCGGCTGCCACCCTCGGCAAGCATCACATCGAATTCCTCGTCGGCGGGCTCTACGGCGTCCAAGAGCGACACAAGCTCGGTGTCGACGGGGAGGCTCCCTAGGAACTGCAGCCCCTCGCGCCGCGCCATCTCCTCGCCTCCGCCGATGGAGAACACGTTGCTGATCTCGCCGCAGCACGGACAGACGTAGCCGCTCATATTCTCGATGAGCCCGAGCACAGGGAGGTTGGTGGCGCGTGTGAAGGAGAGGCACTTCATTGCGTCTAGAAGGGCGACCGCCTGCGGGGTCGTCACGATGACCGTAGAGATACGCGAGTGGACGGGTGCCATATGCTCGACGAGGGACAGGTGCTCGTCGGACGTGCCTAACGCAGAAGCGTAATTAGACTCCTTCCGGGTGGTGGGGGACCGAGGCAATCGGCGTAACACGCTACTCACCTGGCGGCGTGTCGATCACTAGGTAGTCGAGCTCGCCCCACCGGACGTCGCTCAAGAACTGGCGGATCATCGCGTTCTTCTTCGGCCCCCGCCACACGACCGAGTCTTCCTTCCGCTTGAGCAGGAACCCGACGCTCATGCACGCGAGGCGCGCCTCGCTCCCGTCTGCGTAGACCGGCACCCACCCGTCGCTGCTCTGGTGCACCGAGTGCCCATCTAGCCCTAGCATGCGCGGTATTGACGGCCCGGTGAGGTCGACGTCCAGGATCCCGACGCGGGTGGTGGGCGAGGCGGCTCGCAGGGAGAGCGCGAGCTGGGTCGAGACGGAGGACTTGCCGACGCCGCCCTTGCCCGAGCAGACGATGATGATGTGCTTGACGTGCTGCAGCCGTCGACCGACGGGCGTGTCCTCCGGCGAGGCCATGGTGAGAGCTGTGGGTGAGAGTGAGGGTGCTGTTAGGACATCGGCGCGTGAGTCAGGCCCCGGAGCGAACTTGACGAGCTGGGGCGATTTTGGCGCGATCGAGCTGCTGACTGACGCGCGATCGGACGCGGAGGCGCTTACACCCCGCGCCGAGAAAGGAAGGCGTGCAAGAACGACGGCGACCCCACGCGAGGGCAACATGTCTCCGGACGCATACCTCAGCGTTCTCATCTCCGCCAAGTTGTGTTGTTCATGTAGCGTTCATACTAAATGCGTGCGAGATGGTATGAAAATGTCAAGAATACAATGGCGAGGTAGTAATCTCCGAGTCGCATGCAAGCAAACACAAGCCTAGCAGCCCTCGACGGTGCCTAAACCTTGAACAGTTCGGGCTTCATGTTCCTGCAGGCGTCGTCAGCATAGTCTCCAAATTTCCATGCCGAATGGCTTACATTTTACAGAGCCGGGCCATGAGGCCCCCCAGCTGGATGAGCGTACCAACACCCTCCAAAATCCGCATATGCGTGAAACCAATTTCCTGCAGATGGGTTGTAAGCGTGTGTGTACTAGGGAAGCAACTTGACACTACCTTGATATACTCGAGTTTCGTGTACTCTGGTATCCTGTAAAGAAAGTTAAATACGTTGAGGAGTGAAACAGCGGAGACGGCTTCACTTACTCGTCAAAGGTCTTCACGACCCGGAATACTGTGACTACAATGTCAACCGCACTATAGCCTTGATCCCAGAGCTCATTGAGCTTCTCCATCGCCCCATCAATGTCGCTCTGAAGGCATGCCCGGATGATGCTTTGAACGACAATGGGGTGCGGCTGGTCGCAAACTTTGAAGACATTGTCGCCGGAGACAAAGCCGAACCCTGAGTGTGTCGACTGAAGGTTGTTGATTGCCTGCCGCATGTCGCCCTCTGAAGTGAAGATAAGAGCGGTGAGACCGTCATCGTTGTATTTGACCTGCAACGCGTGTCAAAGGCTGGACGACGCACAGAGATAGGTTTGCACTACCTTCTCCATCTCGCAAATCTCTAGCAAACGCTTCAGGATCTCCGTGTCCCTCAGTTTTGCGTATCGTAGAATAGCACAGCGACTTTGTATTGGTTCGATGATCTTGTTTGACATATTGCAAGCCAACGCGAACCGCGTAGTGTTGGCAAAGATTTCCATCGTTCGCCGAAGTGCCTGTTGAGCACCTGGGGTCATGCTACAGGTACACTGTGAGCCGCATCCAATGCTAAGTGACCTTACCTACGCACCTATCTGCCTCGTCCAATATGACAATCTTATGCCTCCCTGGTGGGAGTGTCACCTTCTTTTGTGCGAAGCCCTTGATCTTCTCGCGGACGACATCAATTCCTCTGTCTTCCTACTGAGTCTCAACGACGTCAATTTCGCAGCTATGAGTACGCACCTCTCGTCTGATGCATTCAACTCTAATACGCCCTCCTTGTATGCATCCCCCAGGAGTTGGTGTGCCAGACAATGTATGCTTGTTGTCTTTCCGATACCGGGCATACCCTGCAGGTGGCTCGAGCCAGTCGGTAAGAGGTAGCACAGAGTATGCACCCGCTACGCACAGATATAATGATATGCGGCATGTTCCCGTCTTTCGCTATGACCTTAAGCCGCTCGATGGTGTCGCTGTTCCCGACGATGTCGTCCAACAGCTTTGGTCTGAATTTCTCCACCCAAGGTAGCTCGTAGGGTACGTCTGCTGGGTTTCCATTTGCGGGAGCTTTCCCTTTCGCGGCCGAGGATGCCATGGCGAAGGGGGACGAGGAGGGGGGGAGGGGGGAGGAGAAGAAGACGCGTCGTGGCGCAAAGACGCGTGACAAACGCGCTGGTGGCTGAAAATGGCCACGCTGCGGGCGTTCCCGATCGCCAGCAGCATCCCGGTCATGCCACGACCGCTCCCTTCACAGTGGCTGCGACCTCGTAGCCTCGTCCGCTCTTGCGAGTAAACCCCCCTTACAGCATCGTAGCTTGGCTTACACCTTGAATCAGGCTCTAGGACTCGGGCAGCCTCGTCCCAGGCAGATTCCCAAGGATCAAGCGGGCTTCCCAAGCCACGGCTCGATTACCGAAATCTTACGGCGAATGTCGAGTTCAAGTCTCACAATGCATTCAATCGCAAGGCGCCGCTCCCTGTTGGAGCGGTGAGAAGTGTGGCTCGTCTCTACGAAGAGCAGACAACCCTCAGCAAGACCATCAACGCCAAGCGACATGCACGATCCACCATAGGGGAACGTATACGAGGGAGTGCGTCGCAGCCAGATGTCAAGAAATCGCTGCTAGAGGAAGCCAAGAACATCAAGACGGAACTCACAACTCTGGAAGGTCAGCTCGAAGACGTTCAGAGCCGACTACTGTCTCTTGCCTTGGCTGTTCCGAACGACACACATCCCGACGTCCCCATCGGGCCAGAGTCTGAGGCAAAAGTACTGGCCCAGCATGGGCCGCCACCTATCCCTGCGTCACCGTCAAGGGACCACGTCGCAATAGGCCGTGCGCTTGACCTCTTGGACCTCGAGGCAGGAGCTCTCGTGACGGGGAACTCATGGTACTACCTCAAGAACGAGGGCGCTCTGCTCGAGCTCGCACTCGTGAACTACGCAATGTGCGTCTCAATCAAACACGGCTTCACCCCGGTCACGACGCCAGACGTTGTCCGCTCTGATATCGCCGCCCGATGCGGCTTCCAGCCTCGCGACCTCGACGCGGATCCTCCATTAAACCAGATGTACCACATCGCTCCGACTGCGGCACCCTCGAGCGGACAGGCGAAGGCGCACGCGGAACTCGTGCTTGCGGGCACGGCGGAGATACTTCTTGCAGGGCTCTTCGCGAACGCGAACAAGATCATGTCCGCTGGGGAGCTACCGAAGAAGGTGGTGGGCCTGGGGCATGCATTCCGCGCGGAGGCCGGCGCTCGAGGGGCGGATACGAGGGGCCTATACAGAGTGCACCAGTTCACGAAGCTGGAGCTCTTCGTTGTGTGCGACCAAGAATCGAGCGACGAGACGACGGAGCAAATAAGGCGTCTGCAGGAGGAGATATTTAGCGGCCTTGGTCTTTCGTTCCGGTGCGTCTCAAATGTCGGTAATCTTCATGGGTGCAGGCTAACCCATCGAGGCAGAGTGCTCGACATGCCGACAGAAGAGCTGGGTGCTAGCGCGTATCGCAAGTATGACATGGAAGCGTGGATGCCTGGTCGCGGCAGCTGGGGAGAGATCTCGTCTACGTCCAATTGCACTGACTACCAAGCACGCCGGTTACATATTCGCTACTACGCACCGTCATCGCCTTCCCCCGCGGCACCTGCAGCCCCTGCTGACGACCCCACCCAACGAGCGCCGCCTACAAGTCTCTTCGCGCACACTCTCAACGGTACTGCCGCTGCAATTCCGCGGTTGATCGTTGCATTGCTGGAGAACGGTGCTAGGTTTGATGAAGATGGCAAGCTGGTGGGCGTAAACCTTCCTGCTGTTCTGCGGCCGTTCTGGGTGGGCAAGGATGACGGGAGCGTATTTCGATGGGTATGAAGTGTCATCATGCCAAGGGGGTCTAACGTACCGAAGTAATGCTAATTTCTAACACAAGCCTCATGCGATGTTCCTGTCACACACAGCAAAACAGTCTATTCACTGCAGTACCGCTACATCGGGTTTTCGGGCCGCTCGGTGAGGCCGGTGAGGAGTTACTCGGGGACCACCGCACTGGCGTCATGGTCCCGCTGTAAGTTATGATCGAATGCGTTCGCAGCTTTCCGGGAGGATCCAGAACTTACGCCACACATCGAGGACTATCAATGAGGCTCAGGGCTGCCTCGGAGGCGGTCACGGCCAAGGTCCGAGCCCGCCTAGAAATTACGGGAAGGGCAAATGATGCAGTGAGTGACTGCCCAATGTCATCATCTCCAGAGCCTCGTTCGTGTTCGTCGCCACTCGGGTTGCTTCAGGCCAGTCTCGTCTTGCATACTACGCCAGCTCGAAGGCGCCCATTGTGTTCGACCCGGTTCGAGCCTCTTCTTCGTCTCTTCCCGCGCCGACTAGTTGGTGCTCGGATGGTCCATCGTTGGTACTGGAAGCACGGGGTGCGTCTTCGTCATTCCCAGAACACTGGCGCAGTGAGGTATATAACATGGGCGGGGAGGCGACCCAACCACCACAGAAAACCACAAAACCACAAAACCTCTCGAAAGCGCATACCTGCATTCACAATGTCTCTTACTCGTCTCTTTAACGACCCATTCTTCTCGGTCACTGACTTCGACCGTCTGTTCGACGAGGCGTTCGCCCGCCGGCAGAATGGTGACAGCCAAGTGGCCCAGCAGCCTACTCAGCGGTCGCTCGTCCCTAGGTGAGCCAGCTTGTCCTTGCACTGCGAGACGTCTTGGAATTGCTGACTACCGCTGCAGGATGGACATCCACGAAGACGAGAAGGCCAACCAGGTGACGGCCTCCTTTGAGCTGCCTGGTCTGAAGAAGGAGGATGTCAACATTGACGTGCACAGCAACGTGCTCACCGTCTCCGGCGAATCGAAGATCTCGAGCGACCGCGCAGAGGACGGCTACGCCGTTCGCGAGCGTCGCTACGGCAAGTTCAGCCGTGCTCTAACGCTACCTCAGGGCGTTAAGGTAAGCAATAATGTTCCCTGACGACCCGTTGAGCTGATACTAAGTGCGCCTTGTTGTAGCCCGACTACGTCAAGGCAAAGCTGGAGGATGGTGTCTTGACTGTCACCTTCCCGAGGAGCACGCCCGAGCAGGCTGCGAAGAAAGTCGCCATTGCTTGAGCACGTAGAGTTGACGGCCGAGAATCAGCAACTTCACTGTAGTTTTAGTGTGTAGCATTAGCGTCTTATGAGATAACGTCATCAGCTTCTCCGAACTCACCTATTGTGATTGCGAGGGGTGCACCACTGGCCTGCCGAGTCGCTTCGAAGGGTTCCCTGCGTACCACAGTGCAGCAATTCTCTGGATCGCCGTGCCATGGAAGCGGCTGAAGATGTCCTCGAAGTTGTTCACTAACCACGCGTACGCAGTCTGCGCCATGCCAGACGCTGCCTCTGCGCCACGCAGTAGGAATTAGATAGCTAAGCCTATTAGCCTTATAGCTAGCCTTCTATCAACTGTTCGGCTTTCTTGAGCATCAAACGCAGGCACTCAAACAGGATAGCGCACCTCGTGGTACGCAGTGATGACGGTGCAGATACAACATAGTGGTGTCGAAGAGCGCCATGAGGGTGGCGGAGGAGCGAAACGCCAGGGCGGATGATTGAGCGGCGAAATCTCATGGCCACAAGGAGAAGGTCCTTCCTGTGCCTTGGATAGCTTCTCGCGCAGCCGTATTCTCTGCGGCCGCGTCTCTTCCTCTCCATCGTCACATCATGTCTGCCATCGCACTTGCCAAGCAGGCGTATACCGCGCTCAACAGAGAGAAGCCTCACGTACGTTCTCACCACGCCTAGCGGGCACCCTCCAATGCATCCTTTCCCAGTCATCCATAACGGATTGGGTGGAGATCCTTACATCGACCAACTATGACGACGAAGCATACGACGGGTGCGCTTGCTCTGATGCCTCTGGTCGCGAGACTGATACAGGTGCAGCATACCTGAACTGGTTGATTCGATCAACATTCAGGCCACAGGGTGAGCCATGCCGGCTCAGGAAGGTTGTGCTGTGCATAACACGAGCGTTCACAGGCCAACGGAGGCGTCCAGAGCGATAAGAAAGAAGCTGAAGCACGGAAACGCACATCAACAATACCGCGCCATAGTCGTCAGTGGTGATGAAAGTTACAGTGGTATGCAACTCATGACTGCTCTCGTAGATCCTCAAGGCACTTGTGGAGAATGGGGGAGACAAGTTTCAATGTACGTGACCTCGATTGGCGTTCATATGCTCGAATCTCAAGCAAGGTGTCGCTCTAGCATCATTTGCGGACTCCCAGCTAGTGGATGCTCTCAGATTGCTCGCCACAGAGTACAACACAGATCCGAAAGTGAAGAAGAAACTCTCTATCGTGCTGCTCTCATGGCACGCGCAGTTCAAGGACGACTCCTCAATGCATTTCCTCGCTAATCTCTACAAGTCCTGTGGTGTCAGCTTACCGGGACAGCGGCCCCAGAAGCGTTCTTCGGCAACATACGGTTCGGACATCGTCGGATATAGCGCAGAGTACGAGGCGGAGGAGCATCAGAGGAAACTCGACCGGGAGCGGAGGGAGAAGGAATTGGAGGAGAGGGCACACGAGCGAGAGCGTGAGAAGGAGAGGGAGAGAGAAGAGAAGAAGAAGCGGGAGGAGGAGAAGCTGAAGGCCAAGCAGGATAAGGCCCTCGAGAAGGCGAGGCGAAAGCGGGAGGAAGAGGCTAAGCGACATGGAGTGAAGAGGAAACCGTTCAATTTCGAGGAGGTGCGTCGTGAAACGGCCCTACTCGGTGTTTGAGCTGATCATCGCTGCAGGAGAAGCCGCAGATCTTGACTGCTATCGCCGGAGCGTCTCAAGCATCCATAAACCTAGTCAATGCCATAACGGTATGTGCTGTCGTTGATCAGCGAGCTTCGTGCTTACCTACGTCTAGCTTGTGAACACGGAAACGGACAGCGTCCAGGGCAATGAGCGCGTGCAGGAGTGCTTGGGTAAAGCGAAGCTCTCCAGGAAGCAGATCGTTCGGTATATCCAGGTGAGAGACACGACCGCCAGATTGCTCAGCCCCCAATTCTCACACTGCGTGAACAGTTCGTGGAGAACGAGGACATGATCGGTACGCTCATCGAGGCGAACGATCGGATCATCGCCGCACTCGAGATGTACGACACGGTACGTACATCCCGCTGGGTTCTGTGCCTACTCGCGCTCAACCCCCGGATAGCTTTCAAAGCCAATTGTGACCGAGAAGGACGTGCAGAACGTGCAGGAGGGCCTTGCCGCAGTCAAGATCAACGACTCGGAGCTCGGTAGGTTGCAGGAGAAACAGCGCGCTGCCGTACAACGTTCTCTCGGGCGGTCCAATTCGAATGTTGCTATCCGAGGCACGAAGGGGCCCGGCCCGTCGTATCTGTCGGACTTACAAGACTTGAGCTTCGGTCCTCTGGGCTCTGAGCAAAGGTGTGTATCTACCTGCATCCGCCACGGCCGTAATCGCTGACATGGATGAACAGCCAACTACCGCCACCCATCCGGCCGTCAGCTGGCAAGCGTTCGTCGTCGGACGATGGTAGCTACGGCCGCGGCTCGCTCTCCGACTACAGCGACTACCAGTCCTCCGACGAGGAGACACACAACCGCGCGTCGACGTCCCGAGCACGGACATACTTGAGCACGTCGGAACCTGAGGGATACCACAAGAAGCCGCTATCAGCGCAGACTGAGCAGGAGGACCCGTTCGCGGATCCGTTCGCCGATTGACGCAGTGCTCATCGTGGCGAGGGAGACCCGTGAAGTTTGGGCACGTTGTAAGTTGTATAGAGGAAGTATCTTCTCATGTAACGTCCGATTGTCTATTTGTATCTGTTCGCCTTTTGTATTGCCCAAGTGCAGAAACAGACGTCTTTTGTATCGTACAGACTGGTTCGCTTTGCTGTGTCCAAACCTTTTCCTATGCGCGAAGTGTCTCATGCATCTTGTCAATTGGCAAGGCATGAAGAGTGAACGCGGGATGCCATACAACCCTGTATGAAGTACAGTCAAGCGGACCGTGGAGGTCACTTCTTGCGCTCAACCCGCCATTTGTACACCCTCGGCTTCCACGTCTTCTCATCCACCTTCTTCGGCCGTCGCTCAACCATATCATCGTCCGCGTCCTCATCGTCGCCGTTGTCTTCTACCTTCTCGGCGCCGCGGAGCTTCCGTGTAGCACCCTTCCCCATGATGTACTTCTGCATCTCGAGCTCCCTTTCTGCGTAGCGCAGCTGTCTGTCACGGAAGAGACGGGCTGAGAGTTCTTTGAGCAGCCGTGTCCGATTTGCCTACATCGACAACCAGTCGGTCAGTCAGTGAAGCTGGAGGGAAGCAGAACAGACGTACGACAGCAGGTTGCTCTTCCAGCTCGGCCGCGTCTATCTCCGCAGCCTGCGCCGCTGACTTTCTTCGCTTCTTTTGTCCTCCCTTGTCTTCCTGCGGGGCCTTCCAGCCAAGATCTATAGTCTCGGATGCATCCTCCATGGGGACATCGTCCGTTTTTGACCGCCTAGTGCGAGTGACAGACGCATATTGCCGTGCTGAAGCCTCTTCAGTACGAGGAATATGACCACAAGCATTGCCATGGATCTCACCCTCGTCTGTAGTCTCCGCGAAGAGTATATGGTTACTGTGACCCCCATTCGACTTGCGGCGCTTGGTAGGTGGAGGCGCAAGCACACCCGCGTCCCTCAGTACCTCCAGCTCTTCCTCATCCAGCTCTCCGGCGTCTTCCTCCTCCAGGTGCGCAGGGTCTCGCAGCAAGTCGGCAAGCGCGGTGAGCTGGTTCTTCAGCTTCTCGATTTTCTACAGCCAGCGACGTCAACATTGGTGTGTGGACGTCCAGATAGCTGTACCCGCTCACCTTGAGACCAGCAGTCCGCATCGTCCGCAGGTAATTCTCATCTTGTGTTTTTAGCACTTTCACAATATCCGTAGGCAATGCCTCGTTCCCTCTATCCTGAATATGCACTCCATCCTAGGCAAGCACCGTCTGAGCCTATGCAATCGCCGCCAAAGCGAGTTCCAGACGCACCCTCGTCTTCTGCCTGTTCATCGCAAAGTAAAACTCATCCTTGTTGCGCTCCGCCGCTTTCTGGCGCAGACGAGTGATCCTGTCTTTCTTGGAGTGGTAGTCCCGCGCTCGCAGGACATAGTCCTTATGCTTCTCGAGGATGCCAAATTTTGCGCGATGCGCGAGCTGAGAACGCTCCTTATGGTTGCGGCGGTGCAGCGAGTTGCGGAGAGACGACATGTTGACGAACAAGAGCAGATGGGAGCTAGGACGGCAAGGGTCTTGGAGAATGCTCGTACAATGTGGACGAGTTCAAGTTCAGGGAGCAATTCTCGGCTATGCAGATCGAGATTCGAATCCTACTGGACGCTGATCATGTGATTACAACATACGTAACAGCGGTCCAATAAGATTCGCAGCTAGGAGACGGCGTACAGAAGAAGGATATTGATTGAGATGAAACGAATTAGATCACTAGTACGGGTGCATTTTGAGGATGAATCGTCCATGAGCGAAGAGGCGGAAACCCGCGTATTACAAACCAGCCTGGCAGAACCGGCAAAAGGGACAGTGAAAAAGATAACTTAGGTCCAACGGACAACACGCTTGCCGTGCTGATCGAAATCCCCGGGATGCTCACCCCATCTCGTTGGGCATGCCAGGCATCCCTCCATCCATAGGTGAGCCCATGCCGTGGGGCGGGGGCACGATGCCGCCTACGGGGCCCTCGAGGTAAAGCCGTATGAGCACGCTCTCCAGCGCCGCCACCGACGGCGCGGGGTAGGCGTAGGTGCGCGCCTGCTCCCTGATGCTCCCAAAGAGCACGCCCATGCGGTCCCACCGCTCCTGCTCGAGCTCGTGCGGTTGCGGGGGCAGCCCAGGGGGCATCGGAGCAGGCATGGAGATCGCGGACTGGAAGGAGGGATGGGAGAGCGGCCCTCCGGGGGCCGGGGGTGGAGGCTGTGGGCGTTGCTCTGCAGCTGAGGTTGCCGTGGATGCGGAGGAGGGGCCCGCAATGGGGTTCGTGGGATGCAGGGTGGCCGACGACGGCGGTGGGCTACTGGAAGACGCAGCGCCGTCCGATTCGTTTCCGTTTCCGTTACGCCCCCGATGCCGCGTCTTCTCTGCTTGTTCTCTCCGCCAGCGTTTGGTGAAAGGCAGGTTTGCTGGCCCGATCTCATGGGAGTGTTCCGAGATGTCTGTCGGTCCAGGTTAGATCAAAGACACGCACAGACATAAAGCGTCGTCGCTAACTCACACATCGCGCGCACCTCATCCGTATCGAAGTAGGTCTTGTAGCTGATCGACGCCGGACAGCCAATCCCCTCGAGCTACCTTATCCATCCTAACACTGAGCCTCCGCTCTCGCCGCATGCGCGCAGCCACGCACCTTTCTGCTCGGCACCTTCCGCACGCGGTCCGGGTACTTCTTCACGTACTTCTTGCGCCCGCTCCGCGAGTGCCGCGCGCACACCAGCTTCGTATGGTCCTTGAACCGCGGCGGGACCGCCTTCGACCCGTGCGTGTCGCCCTTCACGAACTCAATCATCTTCTCCTCCTCCTCGCGCAGCCGCCACGCCTGGAAGGCGTCCATCGACTCGAACACAAGCGTGTACCCGTCGTCCACGTCCCCCGAGCCATACGGCCTCTTCGCACCGCCCTGTGCGTCGTCTCCAGGAGCACCCAGAGCCTGGGATAGCGACGACTCTGCGTCAGAAACCCTATCGGGCGAGGATGCGGCCTGGGCCGAGAGAGGCTGCAGACGGAAATTGGAAAAGCTCATGGGCGTAGAGGGGCGAGTAAGAGTAGTGGCTGCACAAAGTGCAGATCGACCGGCCACAAGCTCAGCGCGCCGGTCCCCATCCGGCTAGGCCGCTTATCGCACGGTCACGCGCTCGTCACACTCGAGGCGACCTTTTATGGTCTGCAACGGAGACTAGAAGCACTCATTACTTGAACTCGATTGGGCTGCAGCGATGCAAAAGGTATGTCGTTACGTACACGTAAGAAGGGGATGTCCAATATAGCATCATGAATAGCGTCCAGAGATGAGCGGATTTCGTGTGGGGGGTGAAAGGGGGAGAGTTCCTAGCAATGTGGAGCACCTAGCACCTATACCACGTTCAGAGCACCAAGCAAGAATCCCCCTGCAATCGTAGCAACAGCAAACAAGTGTGCCGCCTGAACATCAAAGCCAACGGCGCCCCCAGACGCGCTGGTAGTCGCAGTGCTGGTACTGGTCCCACTCGCGCTACTAGTCACCGGCTTGGCGATGTTTGACGGCGGGGTATAGGGAACACCATTGGCCGTTGCAGCAACCTCGAAGACCGAGCCGCCACCGTACTCATAGAACTGCAGAATATCGGATTAGACCTAGTTGAGAAAATCGAAAGCACTACTTACATCCACCAGCATGAAGTTGGGGTTCCTGCCGTACTCTCCAGCGCACTCCGTAACCTGTGCACCGAGAGAGCCTGTACCACTGACCGCGTTGGTCTGATCGGCGTCTGCCTTGTCGGGGATGAGGATGCCGAGAATGTCATCGTCCAAGAAGTGGTTGATCAGGTACATCTGCTGGGAGGTGTCGCCCGACGTCCGATTGACATTGCAGTCGAAGTCGGTGGTTGTCACGTCGTATGCGGTCTCCCAAATGTTGCTGAACTCTGTATGGGCGGAAATTCAGCAACTGGGTGATGATACATTGCTATGAGACTGGTAACCAACCATCAATCAGGTATGGGACACTGTTGTAATCGGCCTGTGTCGTAAGGAATACAACGAGGCGAGTACCCTTGTCAATCAGGTCCCCGAGCGTAGGCCACTGGGAGTAGGTCAGGCTAGCCGACGGAGGCGAGTACGCTAGAGTGTCCAGCCCGACTGCTTTGAAGACGGTATCATACTGCGCCGGCGAGAAGTTGTCGGCAGAGTTTACGATGAGGAGCGAGATAACTGCATCGCGCGGTTAGCATCTGACCAAGCCCAATCAACGAACGCTGCTCTAACCCTCGGTGGGATTGGCATCCATCCAAGTCTTGACTATAATTAGAACAAGAGGTCAGCGCTAGGTTGGTCCAGCATCGGGTGTTCATACCGGTCGACAGGTAATCTTGCAGGCTACCGCCGTCATAGAGAAGCTACAGCAGGAGAGTGTTAGGTCGTGACCGGAGACGATGGGGGAGACATACGCATGAAGTATGGCACAACTCGATGGTGCCGTCCTCGTTGTGGGTCTGCATCTGAAGCATGCGAATGCCGTCATTGAGCTGCTTGGTGACTAACCGCGACATCCCTCAGCGGTCGATCAAACCTAGCTGGAAAGAATGCGTACTATTGACGTCCTGGTTGGCGGCAGCTGGAAGAGTGTGAGCGTATCAGTGGCAGAGAAACCGAGCAGGCTTACGACTTATGCTCGAGATGGCGTACGAATCGTGCGCTCCGACGAAGGAGACGTTGCCGAAGGAACGGTCGCAAAGCTACGGGTGGTACTATGAGGTATATGGGCCGACGCGACGTGCAGAGGGCATACCTCCGAGTAGCCATTGCAAACGGATGCGCGTCGTACGGCCGTGGCGTGGACGAATGCTGGAGAGAGGACGAGAGCAGCAACGACCTGCGTGAGACGTCCGGCGGAGAGGAGCATGACGGGTCGTCAGGGGGGGAAAGGAGAGAGGAAGGCGGACACTCCTGGCGTGCTCGCGGACTAGGGTGAGAGTATATGAATGATGATGAAGGAGAGAACAAGGTTGCAGCTGCCCGTCAAGAGCAGCCGGCTGTAGCACGCAGTCACTCTCTCCCACATGGCCTCGCTAAGCTTGCCACTCGCCGCCCTCCGCAGCGATCGCCACAGATCCAAATCGGGCAACGTCATGTCGCCTCACCCGTCCCACTCGCAACCCTCCCCGCCGCGTCCTCTCCCGTCTGCCCACTGCCCTCCTCTCCCTCTGTCAGTCCCATATATTCACCCCTCCCATCGCCTCTCTGCCCCTACACACCATGGCGCCTCCATCAGAGAATCCGCTCAAGACGTATGGCCTTCGCTTCCTTGACAAGGTGAGCACGCGCTCCACCTTCCCAGCAATCACCAATGACCAACAGCGCACTCCGACGTAGACCCATACAGTCGTCACAGCCATTACTGCAGCCTTCGTCCTCTATACCAGGTCAGCTGGTGTAGCATACTTTGCTGCAGGCGCCGTCCTTTGCTCCATGTCGGTCAAGGTCATCAAGCGGTTCGTACGCCAGCCTCGCCCGGTGCAAGTCATACGTGGCAAGCGGAAGAAATCCTACGGGTGCGTTGCTCTGTAATATCAATTGAGGAACGTGCGTTGACGTGCCGTGTCTAGGATGCCCAGTACGCACTCTGCCACAATCACGTTCTTCGCCACCTACATCGCTCTCGCCTGCCTCTACCTCCCCATACATCCCTCCCTCCCCTCACGTCCAATCACTCGAATCCTTCCTATCATCATCTCGATACCATGGGCAGCGATTATCGTGGGCTCTCGCATATGGCTTGGACACCACACAGTCCCCCAAGTCATTGCCGGCTGTGCATGTGGTCTGATCATGGCACCAACGTGGTTCAGTCTATGGACACATGGTATCAATGATTATGGCGTGGCTGTCGAGCATGCCCTATTCGGTCAACGTTGAATAGAACTCATTACACGCTCTACTCGTCTATACACTCGATCTACTCAGCTGATGTCCTCACTGACATGGCTGCATTTGTAGGTGCAGGTAGAAACAACATGGTATTGCATAATCGCACACGGTACCGGTAAGTACTGTAACTCATTCGAGAATATGGCCTAGTAAGGAGCTCTTCACATACTCTTCCGTCCCCTCGGGGCCTTCAACGAGTAGATCTACGCCTTTCCGCACCGTCTCTCTGACCTTGTCCTTCCCTTCCCAGCCAACCCTCGGCGTCCACGCCACAAAGTGCGCACCGATATGCGTCAGCGCCCTTCTCGCCACACCCAAGTTCCCGCCTTCTACCCCAGCCGTCTGCCTGTACGCGCTCAAGAAAGCATCCCTCACGCTCGAAGCAGCCTCCTTCCCCTCTGGCTTGAACTCGCAAATGAGCTGCAGCTCCGCGACGAACTGCGCGATGTCCAGGCCCGCGAGCCCGGTTCTCACCAGCTCCCAGTCAACCACATACGCCTTCTCGATCCCCACCGCCGGCCCGTCTGCGTCTGCGGCGGGCTTCTCCGCGAGCGAGATGAGCACGTTCCCGGGCCAGAAGTCGCCCATGACCACCGTCTCCCTCGTCGTGCGCATCGCGGCGTCCGCCTCGCGCGCCACCTCCGCGGCCCGCGCGAGCTCGCCGGGGCTGACGCCCAGCGGTGGGTCCGCAAGCGCGGGGAGGGACCCGTCCGTGAGCGTCGAGAGGAGCTGGCCGTACGTGACGAGCGCGGAGAGCCGCTTGCCCTCCTCGTTCCGCGCGAAGAACGCGTTGAACTCGCGGTTCGTCTTCCCCAGCGCGTGCACACGCGCGAGGAACTCGCCGAGGCCGCGCCCGAGCTCGTGCGCGAGCGTGAGGGGGAGCGCGTTCGACGTGAGGGCCTGCTTGAGGGTGACGCTCTGCGCGCCGCAGTCGCTCATGACGATGACGTTCGCGGTGTCGTCGAACCAGAGCACTTCTGGTACGGTGACGAGCGCGTTGGGAGGTAGGTTCGCGCGGACCTGGCGCAGCGCAGTGATCTCGTACGTCTGTACATGTGGGCCCAGCCGTCAGTGAGACAGATATACCGCGTATATGCGCGCAGACAGTTACCTGGCGTTCTACTGAGAAAGGCATATCCTTGAAGGCCGCAACGTAGGGTTTGGCATGCTTCAAAACGACCGTATTATGCTCGCGGAACGGCTCGCGGAGAGTCAGTCTATATGCATAGTTTCCGAAGCCTCCACTCAGCGGCAAGATACTAGTAGTAGTGTCAAAGGGCGTGTCGACAATATAGGCTTGCACGCCAGCGACGGTAGCAATGTCGTTGGCACCGGCCATTGTGCAGGACGACAAGACGAAGAGACGAGGACGCGGCCTTTCGAAGTATCTGCTCAGTCGCCGCAGTCACTTACGCGTCGCCAGTCCCGAGACGAACACGTAGGTCTATCGGCTGCGATCGTCATGCTACTCATCGCCGCCCCTGAGCCGTAGGTTACGCAACGTAGGCGGCAAAGTCACGCTTAGGCACACATGGAAGCGCAACCATGCATTGGTACATGATAAATGAGAAAATTGTATTCGTGTCAATGATCATCGAGTGTACAACATCGTGAAAGCTAGTGAGACAACAAACACATGGTGGGAGACGTAGTGAGACGATTGCTTGCGGGTCGCGGCCATCCTCGCCCTAGAGTTTGTCGTAGTAGGTGTCGAGAGCCGGGATATCGGGCTTGAGGCCCTTGCGAACACGGATATTCCGGACGGTCTCCTCGAGCTTGCTGCCCTTCTCGATAGGCGCTAAAAGGAATCGTCAGGGTTGCTGCGTATTTGGATATGGCGCGTGTATACTCACATCCGGCCATCAACTCCCAGTGGTCGAACACTGATTGCGGGAAGGCCTGGCCCGCTGTGTGCGAGCGCAGCTCACCGTTGAAGCCGAATGACTCCGAGACGGGCAGGTACGCCTTCACCGTGAACATGGGCGTGCCGACACGCTGCTCCTCGCTGAAGACCTGACCACGACGCTTGTTGAGCACGGAGTAGATACCGCCAATCGCGTTTTCAGGGCACTGGATCTCCACTACAGAGCAAAATGAGCGGGAGGTGTGCATAGTAGTTGCCTAAGACTCACCGAGGTAGACGGGCTCTTGCATACCCGGCGTCGCGAGCAAGCACGCAGCATAGCAGACACGACGACATGTCGGGATGACCTGTCCACCACCACGGTGAATGGCATCGGTGTGAAGCTAGAGACAGAGCATGTCAGTCTCAAACCCGCAGAGAAACGTAGCCATATTACTAACCGTCACATCGAGGATGTTGAAGCGGACACCACGCATGTTCTCCTCGGCGCATACACCCTCCTTCGTTGCCCATTGGAAAGCAGCAACGCACGAATCCTTGATTTCGTTGAGGTACTGCACACCCTTCGTGACATCGACGAGCATGTTCGGGCCGGTGGTCTCCGGGCCGAAGCACCAGATCTTACGCGCATCGGTGACGTCCCAGCCGAACTCGTCGGCGAGGATACGCGCGCGGATCTTGTAATCGTCGCGGGAGTTGATCTTGCCGTTCTCGATGGCGAGCGAGAGCTCCTCTTCGATCGGCAGCGCCTTCGCGTAGAGACGGTTGTGCTTGTTCTGCGACTTCGACAGAGCGACGATCGACGACTCAGCCTTGACAGTCTCACGGTAGGGGACGACGGGGTCGGAGATCTTGAGGGGCACACCGGCGTGGTCCTCTTGGAGATCCTATAACCAACTGCTTAAGACCTCTCCTCTCCAATGATACTTAGACGAGCGCCTACCTTCAAGCAAATCTCCAAGTGGAGCTCACCGGCACCGGCGACGATGTGCTCACCGCTCTCAGAGATCCATGCCTGGACACACGGGTCGGACTTCGAGAGACGCTTGAGACCCTCGACGAGCTTGGGCAAGTCAGCAGCGTTCTTGACCTCAACGGCGACTTGGACGACAGGGGACACGGAGAACCGCATGACCCTCATGTTGTGCGCAGTCTCCGACGACGTGAGGGTGCCGCTCTTGAGCAGGAACTGGTCGATACCGACGAGACCGACGATGTTACCGGACGGGCAATCCTCGATGGGCTCGATGTAACGACCCATCATGAGAATTGTGCGCTGCACCGACTTGATGAAGAGGTCGTCCTTCTTGCCCGGGACGTAGTTGGGGCCCTGGATACGGATCTTCGGGCCAGCGCGAACGGTGCCGGAGAAGACACGACCGAACGCGTAGAAGCGACCCTTGTCGGAGGTCGGCACCATCTTCGACACGTAGAGGACGAGAGGGCCGTTGGGGTCACATTCACGGATACCGACGGCGGATTCGTCGTCCATGGGACCCTCGTAAAGGGTCTCGACACGGTAGCGCTGCGCGGTCTTCGGCGAGGGGAGGTTGATGACAATCATCTCCAGGAGGGAGTCACCTGCGGGCAGGAACTTCCGCATGACGACCTTCAAGAGTGCCTTGCCCTCGAGATCACGCTCATCCTGAGCGAGCTTGATCTCGAGCTTGTCGAGCATGGGGCCGATTGCGTCCTTCTTGAAGTTCATGACGGCGTCGAAGATCTTGAAGATGGGGTCGAGGACGAACATGTTGAACGCACGGTCGAGGGGCTTGCCGTCAGCGTCGGCACCCTTGTTCGACCACTTGCGGGTGGCAGGGTTGAAGTAGTTGTCGCCCCAGAGCTTGGCCATCATCTTCTCCTTGTCGACACCGAACTTCTTGGAGTAGCGGTTAGCGAACTGGCGGAGGGTGAAGGCCCATCCGTGAAGACCGGAACCGAAGGCGACAGTACCCTTCTCGGGGTAGACCTGGACGTCACCCAGAGCGGCATCATGGTATGTCGAGATGATGACGTTGACGTTTTCGATGGTACGGAGGAAGGACTGGAAGAGGTCTTCCTTGGAAACCTGGAGCTCGAGTAGAGCACGGTCGACCTTGTTGATGATGACCACGGGCTTGATACGCTCCGTAAGCGCTTGACGCAGCACGGTCTCGGTCTGCACGCAGACACCCTCGACACAGTCAACGACGACGAGAGCACCGTCGGTGACACGGAGCGCGGCCGTGACCTCCGAAGAAAAGTCGACGTGCCCAGGGGAATCGATCAAATTGATCAAGAATTCGTTGCCTGCGTGCGATTGGTAAGATACACGAGGCGGTCCCGCGAGATCGGTACGCACCTTCGGTCTGCTGCTTGATAGCGGAGACATCCTCCTTGTCGACCTCAAAATACATGGATATGGCGGTGGACTTGATAGTGATACCACGTTCTTTTTCGTCTTCTCTTGTATCCGTAAACCGCATATCACCAGCCTTTGCGCTAGCGATGATACCGGCCTTGGAGACCAGGGAGTCCGTCAGCGTGGATTTTCCGTGGTCGACTAGATAGCAAGCGATGTTACGATGTGCCGAGGCATTGTATGAAAGTGCACTCACCATGAGCGATAACACTCATGTTACGGATGTTGGTGGGCTTGTCCATGAGGCCCCGGATCTGGTCTATTCAAAACAACGTTAGCTTGCATTGACGTGAGGTACCTTTCGCGCTCTACTCACCTACGGTGAAGTTACTGGCATCGCATGAAGCGATCGTTAGTCCGAAGGCGTATAGCGAGGAAGCAATGTACGTACACCATGGCGACTAGATTTTACAGGTAAAAACACAAAAAGTAGGGATTGATACAGGCGACGTGCGCGTTGCAGGTCGCGGTAAGAGAGACAGGAGACGTCGCAGGCAAACCTAGTCTGCACACCGAACTGAGGCGGAAAGTTTTGTCAGGACGTCCGGCTTATCGATCACTTAAGGGCAGGCCGACGCCGCGCGCACGTGCACCACGACCCGCCCAGAACGCAGCCGCGTCCGAGACGCACGTCGCACGCCGTCATCCTCGATCGACTCACTCGCACTCCTGCACCCTCGCGTCCGCTGTGTCTGCAAAATGTGACTCTTGAATGTGCCGAAAACAGATCTGTGCCTTGCCTCTATTTGCTGCCTTCAGGCTCCTGTGCGTCGGAACGAATCCCGATCAGTTGCATTTCTCAGTGACTCTGAGCCCGTGTACAGCGCTGACTCCGCGATGCACCGAGGAACACAGGCCTATCAAGACACTGTGTTCATGTCATTGTCGGTCTGTCGGTCTGATGAAATCGCAATAGCATGATGCTGGCGCTGGACAAGGATGACTCGTCCAAGATACGGCGTCATATTAAATCAGGCGGTCGACGCGCGGGTCCGTAAACCATCCGCGTCATGTCTCGCTCTCCCTTGCATCCTCTCCAAGTCAATCCCTCGACAGGCGAACCGTACCTACGGCTGCCGAGCCCGCACACGAACATCATTATCACCCCTCCGCGAATGAGCGATGTGGATGCACTCGTGGGACATATGAACGACGCCAGGGTCGTCAGCTCGTTTTCAGGGCCTGCCTACCCGTATCTCACTTCACATGCGGAGAGTTGGATCTCTACCGTGAAGGAAAAGTCGGACGGGCTTCTGGCTGAATTGAAGCAACAGCACCCCGATGCCCCATTGAAGTTGGTGGGCGGATGTCCCGTGCACTATATACGAGAGGTCGCAGACGATGGAACCGAAACCTTCATTGGCGATCTCTTCATTCACCGTTGCCATTTCCCCCACGACGGTGCGCAGCAGACTGCACTGCGTGCCGAAGAGAATGCGGCACGGCCAGTCGGTGATCCAGCCATCGTTTGGTGCGTTGGTGGTACGTGATGTTCGCCCTTCACCATCACAAGTTTGGGACAATGAACGACGTGATCAATGACAGATTGGTTAGCAAGTTCGCATCATGGGCGAGGCATTATGAGTGCTGTCTTCCGCATCCTTATGACAGAGTGGGCCATCCCGAGGATGAACGTTCAAACTATGCGGGTTGAGGTGTATGCGGACAACGCCGCGAGCTCGCGTGTGTTCGAGAAGTTCGGATTCAAGGAAGAGCGGATTACAGATAAAGTGGTGACGACGAACAGCGGGGTGGTTTGGCATGGTGTTCGCCTGTTATGGTGGAAACTGTCGGAGTCATAGTACTGTGGACTCGATATTCAGCTTAGATTTGATGCCCAAGTGAAGCCTTCCCGGAGGAGTGGTCATCTGCTCGAACGGACGAGCAAGAAAGTGACGCAGTGACATACTTATCCATACACCGAGAGGAGGTGGAAAGTTTTGTCAGGACGTCCGGCTTATCGACCGCGAGAGCACTTCCCTACGAATCGCGGACTTGCGCTTTACACACCTCGCGGGCTCCCGGCTCACTGAGGATACACAGGCGTATCACGAGATCGCGTTCATGCCATCGTCGGTCCAGCATCCCCGTGATGAAATCGCAACAGCATTGCGGTGTTGACAAGGATGACTCGTCCAAGGGACGGCGTCATATTAAATCAGGCGGTCGACGCGCGGGTCCGTAACCCATCCGCGGTATGTCTCACTCGCACTTGCATCCTCTCCAAGTCAATCCCTTGACAGGCGAACCGTACCTACGGCTGCCGAGCCCGCATGCGAATATCATAATCACCCCTCCGCGAATGAGCGATGTGGATGCACTCGTGGGCCATCTGAACGACACCAAGGTCGTCAATTCGCTCATAGGGCCTCCCTACCCGTATCTCACTTCGCATGCGGAGAGTTGGATCTCTACCGTGAAGGGAAAGTCGGATGGTATCCTTGCTGAATTGGAGCAACAGCATCCCGATGGCCCATTGAAGTTTGTGGGTGGAAGTCCCGTGCACTATATACGGGAGGTCGCCGACGATGGAACCGAAACCTTCATTGGCGATCTCTTCATTCACCGTTGCGAATTCCCTCACGAAGGAGTGCAGCAGTCTGCACTGTCCGAGGAGAATGCGGCACGGCCAATCGGCGACCCAGCTATCGTTTGGTGTGTGGGCGGTACGTGATGTCGGCTTTCATCGTTACAGAGTCCGGGCAATGAACAATGACATTAATGATAGATTGGCTAGCAAGTTCGCATCATGGGCGAGGCATCATGAGTGCTGTCTTCCGCACTCTGATGACAGAGTGGGCCATCCCGAGGATGAACGTTCAGACCATGCGGGTTGAGGCGTACGCGGACAACATCGCGAGTTCGCGTGTGTTCGAGAAATATGGATTTAGTGAAGAGCGGATTGCAGATGAAGTAGTGACGACGAACAGCGGGGTGGTTTGGCATGGCGTTCGCCTTTTACGGTGGCAACTCTCGGAGTCGTAGGGCTCAGATGTCGTGTGTCCTTCACAGAGGGGGCAGTGTATGTGGAGATCGGTGGTCATCTGCCTGAATGAACGAGCAAGGAAGTGAGTTGGACGCAGTACACTTGCAGTGAACAGCCGTGGCGGTCCGGATGAGTGGCAGACATACGCAACGGCCTCAAACCCGCGGGCGCTCGTCGTGAGAGCGGCCAATTGGGAGTTTGAACCGCGCAGGAATTTGGACCAAACTGCATCTCACACTGCCTTGCATAGGCAGCATTCCACTTCGCCGTGAGGACAGCCATCGCCCTGCGTAGCCTCTTCTGGCCATCCACCAGCTGCGCCCTTCCGCTTGGAGCCCGTCTCTTCACCGACAACCATCATGGGCATCATTCGACCCGCAACCCCGGGCTTTCTCATTACTCTCGTTGCAACTGGCCTCCTTGCTGCTGTGACTTTCTCCGTTCCCTACATAAAATCCGTGTACTTCCTCAAGGCCTCCATCAACATCGACAATATTAACAGTACATTCACTTTTGGAACGCTAGGGTACTGCGTACAGTTGGCAAACGGCACGACATGTTCGAAGCCGTCGGTAGGCTACGAGCTCGGTGCGTTTGCCACTCCGTTGTGCCCGTATAATCCCTCCTTATCGCCATAGCAGATGTCAACTCCTTGCTTGGAGACGATACCCGCATACAGATCCCCAATGTCCTCGTCAAGTGGATCACCTATGCGCTCGTCCTGCACCTCGTCGCCCTGATCCTTTCCGCAATCTCCGCCGCCTTCGGCCTCCTCGCACATGTCCGCGAGATGTCCATGGCATACTGCAGCTCCTTCATATCCGGTTTCGCGGCGACCGTCACCCTCGTCGCCTTCATCTTCGACATCGTTCTCTTCTACGTGACCAAGTCCCGCGTGAACAGCGTGTCTGGCGGCTCGTCTTCTCTCGGCCTCGGCGTCTGGCTCACGCTCGCAGCGTGGCTCCTGCTTTTCTTCGCGGGCTGCTTCTACACTATCGGACGGTGCTGTATCAAGCGCCGTCCAACGGGATCCGGTTGGGGGCGCGACCGCGGCGTGCCTGAGAATTCGTACGCAGAGCAGATGCGCCTCGACGCCGTCAAGGCCGAAGCAGATCGCAAAGCCCGCCAGAAGCAGGGTGAGATCGGCTTACCCGCGTTCCAGGAGCTCGACCAGCTGCAGCCGCTCACGCGCCATGCAGACGAACAAGACTACGTCGAGGACGGCGACAAGGTCGTACCACTCTCCGACGCACAGAACACTGGCTCGTACGGCAGACGGCAACCGAGCCAGAACCGCCCGTACCCTGGGGGCTACGTTCCGCAACCGGCGGGCACGCGTGCGGTGGACTACACCAACGCGTCTCCCGCAACATCTACGATTTATCCTCCCCAGACAGCACCTCAGGCCCGGCGACAGGGCAGCGGGCATACACAGGGGACCTCTGGATATGCCCCTTCGACCTACAGCAACTCGCCGGGGGTAGCCGGTGTGGGCGCAGCAGCAGCGGGCGCAGGCGCAGGCAGTTACCTTGCCGCGGGTGGCTATGGGCACACGCAGCAGGCCAGCGGAAATAGCCAGAACTATGGCCACGGGCAGGGAGGCTCGTGTACGTGTTGTCATGGTATCGTTCTTCGTGATATAGCATAACTCACACTCTACGCAGACTACCAGTCATCGCACCAACAGTACCCGAGCACCTATGCAGCGCTGCATGACGCAGCGTACACTACCCCCCAGCCGCAATCCTATAGCCCCGACACATACAATACCACGGGGTACATCGGCGGCATGCCCACGACATCCTCGCCGCCCCCGGCGGGCGCGGGCAACCCGTACTACAGCAGCCGCTCGCCGCCAATCCGGCAGCACGACGGCTACAACGCTCCGCAGAACGCGGGCTACTTTGACCCGTACGCAGCAGCGGGTGGCGCGTCACACTACTCAACGCCCTCGCCCGGGCCCGGGCACCCTGTGCGTTCGCCGACGCAGACGTCCCAGTCGCCCGTGGGCATGCCGCAGGCGCACAGGCACGACCAGAGCTACTCGGATAGCCCGCCGGTGTACGATGCGGCGACGGCGCAGCCGCCCGGGATGTGGTCGACGAAGCCGTCTGACCGGTAACTTGTAAGGTCTGACGTTGCGGCCCTTCGCTTTACGCACGCATTACCCCTTCTTGGATTGGACTTTAACTTATGTTTTGTCACTGCCCTGATTCGTGCGTCGGCCGGTCAATCAGACATTTGGGGAGTCGTCGTTTCACCACCTCGGTCACGAGGTGATGTATAAGTAGGGATGCAAATGTCATGGAGTCGGCTAATCATTTTGCGAACACGATGGTGAGCACGCGCTTTTTTCCAAGTTGTATCCTCAGCATGAGGCATACATCGACCACTACCCTTTCTGAACTCCCTATCCACATTTTCCTCGTGCTGTACGTCCTTTGGCGATTGTGACCTTACGCGTGCGTGGCACGCCTTCAAAGTTCATCTCGTTTCCCCCACGTAGATGGTATTGTCGGCGGTCCTTGCGTGAGGAACATTGACAAGAAGTCGTGTACGATGTCTGCCGCGGCAATCCCGGTAATGTCAGCTAAGATCACGGACGTGTCAACCAAGCACAACAGCAAGCGGCGAAGGTGCTCGTACCATTGTCGTATGCCGGCGCGACCTCGACAATGTCGGCTCCGCTATGGGGATGGTTCAGTTTTCCTGATTATGGGCGATCTAGCTTGCGGATATGTTCACTCACACGAAGTTCAGGCCTGCGAGACCGCGGATGATGCGCTTGACTTCGCGTGTCGTCCACCCTCCCGCTTCCGGAGTGCCGGCTGGCCGTATTGTCAGTTTGAGATGCGGCCAGATTGACAACGACACTTACTTGCTGGTGCCAACCCGGGGTCTACAGTCGAGCGTAGGAGGCATGAGATTAAAACGTCGCTTTCACAGCGCGGGGATCTCACCGATGACATCAATATCTAGGCTGTTAATCATGAAGCTCAGCAAAACGGCAATCGAGTCTTCCTGCTACCAGGCTCACCTCAGGTACACGGGCGAGTTACCAATCCGATCCCGAATGCGCTTAATGATGGCATTCACACCGTGGTCATCAATGTCGTCTGTAGAGATGAGCTGGAAACCGACGGCCTCGTCATTTTCAATGTCACCAATCCCCTAGTCATGGAAGCGTATTAGTTGGCTGTGGGCGACGGCAAGCAATGTACTCAATTGACCATACCTGGAGCTTGCAACGAATGCCAGCATGGATGCTGGTATTGGTCATTAGACCCTCTTCTTGAGCAAGATAGAAGAAGGTGCCGTGTGTGACACGCGACTGGTCGGTAGTGGTCCCCGGGTATGCAGGCCAGGTATCCAAATGCGCGTCGAAGTGGATGACGGAGACGGGGCCATAGACCTTGTTCAGTGACCGCAGGATGGGAAGCACAATGGTGTGATCACCGCCAAACCTGCGGGTGGTGTGCTAGTTGACGGGACTGCTCAATGAAGTGGATGACACTAACGTGATAATACGAGGATGCTCCTTGCCGTCCTTCGCGAATGCACTGACAGCATGAGGACGCACTGCCGGGTCACCGTGCGCGACTTCTCTAGCCAAGAGGCTGGAGTAGGCGACTTCCATTTGGTCGACTGCCAGTGCATTATCGAAGGGGCTAACTGGTACCTGTATGCAGCGTTGATCAAGTCTCACAAGCCTCCGCATACATAGCAGCAACTGAGACCTACATCACCGCAGTCAATAACTGTCGACCCAAGTTCATATGGGTTCAATTTCCAAGCCAATGTGTATCCGCGGGACTCCCGCTGTCTTCTGCTACCAGAACGAATGGCATACGGACCAAAGCGAGCCCCAGGGCGGTAGGTTACTGCAGTGTCGAACGGCATGCCCAGCACGGCGATGTCAAATTCTGCAGATGGATCTTCAAGGCATTTGCTGTATGGGAGATGCGAGAAAGACAGAGGCCCAGAGAAGACCTGGTCAATTTGTTTCCCGTACTTCTTCAGCCATGCATCCGGGTCTGCAGGGTCGTAGCCTGTCGCTGGGGTGGCGAACTCGTCGAGCGTGACCTGGTCGCGTTGTGCATGCCCGAGGAGGATGCTCGCTGAGAGCAGAATGGCAAGGCATGAGAGGCAGGAGAACATAGTGAACGTAGGTGACGCCTGGACGCACCAAAGAGCAAGTGTTGCTGCTTATATAGGGCTATCTCTGGCGCCTGATAGGGTCAACCTGTGGCGAGAAGGAGGAAGCCGTGGGACGTGCAAGGACGATTATCCACGCCCTCCGGCGTGCTTGGGATTTGCAAGCGTTCGTCACGAAACGAGTGTGCAGGCTAGCCTTCGCCCCAGCCGCCCGTCCTGACTGGCACTGACTCGGTCCAGCGTCGCGCCCAGTGTTAGCGCCGGCGGCCTCAGGACTAGGCTGAGGAAGGCCCCTAACACGGTGTGCGCTGCGCTGCGAAAGATGGGCCGTTATACAAATTTACAAGTGAGTCGATAATCGTACACGATTTGACCTGAGCAGAGCGCACAAGATATACCACGCAAAGTAATGGTGACCAGCGAGTCTAGAAGCTCGTGCTCCTTCTCGAATTTCTCAGAGGAATGATCTCCCATTGCCTCCTCGACTCCGCCTTTACGCTTGCGACATCGACCTCCTCCTTCGAAAGCGCAAGCACATGCACCTCGCGTCGGCGTTCAGGTGAGTCATCCACCTCGCCTTCCTCGGAGCGCTCCTGCTCAAGGATTTCATCCTCTCGCAGGTCAATTTCGCCGCTCGAGAACACGGTCTCTGGGGTAGCGCTCGATGCTGGCTTGAAAGCACCGAACAGCGACAGAGGCGTGGTGATTGCGCTGGAGAGCAGCTGGGAGGCGTCATCAATGATGTTGCGCGGCTTGCGGGCGGGGACCGCGGTGACAAGGAATGTCATCTCCTTCCAAGCCTCCCATTTGTTTACATCCTTGGGAGCGGGATAGGAGGGATCGGTGGCGAAGGTCACAGCGATGTACTTCGTCTCGCGATCATATGAGAACCGGGGGAGGGGATGCGAGTAGGTGTTCGGGAATGGCTGGAGGACAGGACGGCGATGACGCAGGACGAGACGGTCGTCTGGCAGTAGCAGGTCTGCTGAGCTTGGGTGAGCGCAGAGGACCGCCAGTACGCACCTTCGATGTCGATAGCATGTCCAGCACTCCTTGAGCAGAGTACACCCGAAGTGTCAATGAAGAAGACCTGGTTGTCCGCGCCAGGATCTCTCATGGCTGCATAGTCAAGGGCTCGTTACTCTCTGAGGGGGCAGTTAGGAGTAGCACTCACTGTCTACGAGGGACTTCTCGTTCTCCGTGTATAAAATCAACTGCGTCCCATCGTCGTTCCACCCCATCTCCACGTCGAGCAAGCGACCCGAAGCGACAGAGCGGATGACGAAGTAGCCTGGCGGGAAGCCATAGAGGTTCAGGTCAGCGTTCATGGGAGTCGGCACCTCAACGTTGATATGCGTCTCCATCGGCGTAAGCTGCATGGTCGAGGATGGTGGCGTCTCCCCGGGACCCACCGGTAGTAGCACTGGCAGGCGGGGCTATGTATCAGCCTAGTGCAGTCTACGTAGCAGCACAGCACCTCGTACTCATCATGGTACACAAGCAGATTTGGTCCCTTAGATGTCCAAGCGTTGCGTCCGACGCTGGCTCAGTGGCTGCGCACCGCCTATGTAATTGATGACGAAATCGAGGCACGGGATTGAAAATGACCGTCAAGATGGTCTGCCAGGATGTATTGCGATACGGAAGCATCACAAATGTATGCGAGGTGTGCGTGTAATAAGTCTGCATGGTACCTAGACTAGAGAGCAGGATGTCCGTGCGATGTGCAGTAGCACTACGATACAAATACATGCGCAATGTTTCACAGATGACCACAAATTTGTCAATGCTCCATCGACCACGCTTATGGCTCATAATAGTCGGGGTCATCAGGATCGTCGTCATCGTCCAAGTAGTCGTGCAAGCCACCGGGCATTACTCGTCTTGAACGCGCGCGTTGCGCTCGTTCTGATGTCTCTTGCTGGCCTTTCTCGACGTAGTCTTCTAGTCGATACCCCACCTTCGACAAGCCCTTCCACTGAGAGCACGCGCAATAAGTGAGGATTTGTTTTCCACCAGATTGAATATGCTCACCTCATGACGAGCAATCAAGCTTCCCTCCCGATGACTCCGGCGCGTACCGAGCCACCCCGCGCTCATAAGCACCGGCTGCTCACAATGCCAGCTAACATCCCTAACGCAGACCTTGTTCTTAATCTTCGTATGCTCCCGTAGCTCTGGTCCCGACGGCTCGAAACTCATCGGGAGCGTATGCGAGCGGTCGAGCACCTGCACGACGCGGCCGTCGAGCGACCAGATGTGTATCCGCCCGTCGGAGCCGCCCGAGTAGATATACTGCTGGCCGGTCGTCTCCGCAGGGCTGAAGTGGCAGCGTATGAGCGTCCGGAGCACTTCGTGGCCCGTGTACTGCATGACACTGCAGTCGCGCGGGTGTGCCTTGTGCCGCGGGCGGGGGTAGGAGCCGCCGCTGGACGCAAACGGTGAGTTTTCGGGAGGACGGGTTAGGCTGCGGGGGCACACCCACCGGTAGTCGAAGTGAGGGATGCCGTAGTGGGCGTGCTGCACGGATTCGAAGTCTTCGTTCGAGCGCATCATGCGGAGGTCCCATAACCGGAGGACTTGGTCCTTGCCGTTCGAGATCACATAGCGGCCGTCACCTTTTGCCGAGACGTATGTGATACCCTCCGTGTGGCCGATGAGTACGCCTGATGGTTTGGGTGAAGCACCGAGCGACCGTCTATCCCTAAGGTAGATGAGTCCCGAGCCCGAAGTGGTGGAAACGGGTTCTTACCAAACCTTGATGAACGTGTCATCTGACGCGCTGACCAGTACGTTCCCAGACGCAGTGTCGGCCCAACAGCAGCTGTTGACATCGTCTGTATGCGCTTGAATCCTGACAGTGCGCTTATCCGCGAGAAGGTCGTACACTGCCGATCAAGATGTAAGTACTCGCGATAGTGTTCGTAGATAGAGATACACGGACCGAATATCATGCTACTGCCTCCCGCGATAACCTCGTTGCCATCGGCGGAGAACTTGCAACTCCAAATGCCGAAGTCGTCCTCGTAGTAATCCCGCATCTGACCTCCTGTCGAATCACCGAACCTGATGGGATGTTGGTGAGGTGATGAGTCTAAGGTTGTGGTCATGTACACCGTGTTCGACTGAGTACACAGTCAGTCATATATTAAGCCCGCAAACTGCCTGCTCACTATTGACGCATATATCATCCTGTGGAATCTAGTTAGCTGGTACGAGACGAACAACGGGCGGAAACAGACCTCTGGTTATCAGGACTGAGGTGAGAGTCAGTGATGGTCCATCGTCCCGGATTAGCTCGAATCGTCTTGATGACCTTCATTGACGTGGTGTGCCCATATTGGTCGCTTCTCAAGCTGCTCGGCGTGAGGGGTGCAGTAGTATCATAGACGTGGAGGCGGAAATCTGCAAGATGTTGGGGCCTGTGATGAAGCATGTGAATGCAAAAGACGTACCTCTGACACAGGTATAGTAGAAGGTTGAATCTGCTTTCAGTGATGAGCGGAAGTGGATGAATCCTGGGTAATTAGACTTGCCTGAAGAATACTGGCCGACGTATGCATTGGCTGCATACTCTGCGACAGCCGTACCATCGGAATTCGGGAGCAAGTCCTAGCGGCTTGTCAGCGAAACAACTCCAGGTAATAAGATGAGACATACAGCAGCAATGTCTTCTTTGAAGGAAGGCCGTATTTGGGTCCCCCTGTCAAGGATAACCTTTGCAATATTGTTGTCTAGCTTCCGCGACTTGAGTTGGTGCTTGAGCCGCCCAAACTCGCCGCTCATAAGAAGCTTTAGCCCTTCCTTCGTAGGCTCCGTGACCAGGGGGTACCAATCCTCCGAGCGATCCCATTTTCCGGTGCCACCGTAATGGTTGAACAAGCCGTCTTCCTCATGATCATGATCATCATCCTCGTCGTGGGTAGCTATCGTGACACGAGAGCCTAGAAGTTGTTGGACGCGAGCGACGAGGGAACTGTCAAGGGCAATGGTAATAGGTTGGCGGCCATTTGTAGGGGCACCTGATCCAATCTGTTGTCTCCGTTCGACGTCCTGCATGTTGATGAGAGCTGTATGCGACCCATGAGTACGGAACGTTTGTACAGGGAGCAGAGGCCTTACCATTCAGCAGAGCGCCTACATCTGCCTCCGTGTCATCCCCAGCATCCTCGTCGTCGTCGCCGTCATCCTCCTCTTCCTCTTCCTCCTCGGCCTCGAACTCAATGTCCTCCATACCGTCACCCTCGACATATGCATCAGGTCCCCCAGACGAGTCGTCTTCATCGTCGTATAAGTTCATACTGGCGTCCAGATTCCTGCCAGACATCGTGGCTGGAAGAGCAAGAGTGGGTGGCGAAGAGTCGGGAGCCGGGGAATGGGCTGCTGAGCAAGCTTGGAGCGATCGTGCGACGGACCGGGGCTATCTCGGGCGGGGAACGGCCCCCACTCGATCACCGTTCCTTATCTCATCTCCCTTGGACCCTTGCCGCCCCTCAGACGCCCATTTCCCGGCACTCCGGATATGGATGAGGAGGGTGAGTCGAGGGTGCACCAGTCAGTATTCAATAGGTACGTCAGTGACAGTGGGTGGTGCAGGGAGGGTGGTGGCCTGTACAAGTACTGCTTGCTCTCAGCTTGTTCTTATTATCATAGTCATAGGGAGGAAGACACATCGCCCGAGAGAAGAACCGTGCGCACGCTCTTTATAAAGCCGTGCCAAACCCTCAGGCCTCAGGCCTCAGTACCGGTGGGCCGTGGCCAATTTGGTGCAATGAAGACTCAAACATCAACTATCGCGGTACAACGACTCATCAGACTCAGTCGCGGCCATTGTGGCTGGCTGCGTGAGTCTGGGCTTGTGGCGGCTCGTAAGAAGGATTGGCGTGCAGGGATGTCGCACCTGAGACCAAACAGTGTATACCGAGCCATGCATCCAAAACATATACTTTATGTACAACCCGGTGTCGCTGGCTATAGCAGACTCCTATAGCTCGCATGTCGTATCTTGCTGATTTCTGGACGGGTCTTTCTTGCGAACCGCGAGTGCAATGATCTGTGTTGTTTTAGGCGAAGAGTATGAGGAGACCAGGACGACGGGTAGGATATGCCTGGTGCGCGAGAGGAGTAGCCGGGAGGGTCGTGTGGAAAGGTACAGGGTGGGCGAGGAGATGGATGCACGGAGCAAATTGACGCGTTTAACCAACAGCGACGCGGCTAGAGACACGTGCACGTGATCGAATCGAGGTGGCGGCTTCGGCGGACAATGTGCCTTCTCCTCCATCCCCTCTTCTCTCCCCCTCGGCTCCCGTTCATGGCTAGGATGGTGCCTCCCATCACAATCACAGCAGACGAGGTGAACTGCCTCATACACGCCTACTTCGAGGACTCAGGCGAGTGTCTTCATCTCTATGAGTTACGTCTTTGGCGTGAATCATCACTGCACGCAGGCTTCCAACATAGTGCCTTTGTGCTCCGAGCCGAAGCTCAACTCAGCAACTCTCCCAGTCACAACAAACACATACATCGGGGAGAACTTGTGGAGCTTCTCAGCAAGGCACTACTCTACACCGAAGTCGAAGCGCATTGGAGAGGCAGCAATCTGACTGCGAACTGCCGAAGTTCATTCTCTTTGCTCGAGCGCCACGTTTGTTCGTCGGATCCACACCCTACGGGGACGAGTGTTTCCCATCAAGCCAACCGCACCATGGATGTTGACACACCAGCCACTCAGTCTCATGTCAACGGCGCGACCAGCATGAACGGCACAACGGATCCAGCAACAAAGCGCAAGGCTACGACACCCACTGTAGACGAGGCGCCGAAGGAGAAACGTGCCAGGACAGTTCCACCAGACGAAAACATGCGTGTAGATGGCAGCTCGTCATCGGCCACTGAACGTAAGCGCATGTCTTCTGCGCACTTGCAATCGGCTGACCTTTTCTCGAGCAAACCACTCCCATGAGCAGGCCGCATCATCTATACCATCCGTATCTGCCGATCCAAAGAAATCGTCGAAAACGAAGCGGCAGCAAGGGCCTGCTGACGATGTCACACCTTCCAACGTTGTAAGCTTGCTAAAAGGACACAAAACCGAGGTCAGCTATCAGTCATGCTCCTACTCTCGCAAGGACTCAATGTCTCCTGTTAGGTATTCGTTTGTGCTTGGAATCCGACCAAGAAGAACACGCTGGCGTCAGGGTAAGTCTCGATGATCCGGCTACACTCTAAAGAGCATGAATAGATCGCACCCAGATCGAGGGATACTGTTGTACATCTATGGAATGTGCCCGACGCGAGGCCGCCTGCGAACCCTGTGCCACCAAAAATTGGCCCTCCGATGACTCTGTCATATCCATCGCAATCGGAACCAGGCGATCTAACATCGCTCGATTGGACACAGGATGGATCTTTACTTGCGATCGGCTCATATGACGCCATTCTGCGGGTATGCTCCACGAGTGGCGAGCTCTACTTCTCACACACACAGCATGAGGTGGGTCAGCGCGGTGGCTTCCCAGTTCCCTTGCTAGACTGATACGATGCGTTGGGCGGGGAGAAGGGACCTATATTCGCTACGCGGTTCTCCAAATCTGGCCGATGGCTCCTGACCGCTAGCTTGGATGGTACGGTATGTGTCTGGGATATACACGAGAAGAAGCTACATAAGCAGTTCAAATGTCACAAGGGTAAGGATGGTCATGATACGAGTCCTGCTCAGCACTCATTCGTCGAGATAGACTGTTGCTTGGACGTTGATTGGCTGACCGAAGATATCTTCGCAAGTTGTGGTGCCGACGGTAAAATTCAGATTATGAGTCTGGCGCACGCACGACCCCCGAAGACGTTCATGTATGTTATCATTCTATCAAAGCTCCACGCTCTTTCTAACGATATATGAAAGCGGCCATACTACGGAGGTCAATCAGATTAAGTGCAGCCCTTCGCGGTCGAGGATAGCATCGTGTTCCGACGATCGTACCGCGCGGATATGGAACATCGAAGACATCGTGTACAATCGTCCGCCGAATAACGATGTGGTTGTTCTGAGAGGTCATTCAGACACTGTCAGCTCAATCGCATGGTCTCCGGTGGTTACGGAGGGTGAACACGAAATTTTGGCCTCGTGAGTGCATTGTGCATGCCCGAGCGTGGCCGTGGTTGCTGACGCGGACTTCGGCAGTTCATCGTTCGACGGAACTTCGCGCCTGTGGGACAGCGTCACCGGCGAGTGCTTACGCGTCTTCCAGGATCACAAGCGGCACGTATACGCTCTCGCGTTCAGTCCGGACGCACGGTTCTTCGCCACCGGAGGTGCCGACGGGTGGTTGCACGTTTACGATGTCAAGGTGAGTCTGTCTTACTGTCTGCTCAGCGTACGATGCTCATGATTCCCGAAAGGCCCGGCAAAAACGTTGGTCGTGGTACGCCGGCTCCGAGAAGCCCGGTATCTTCGAGATTGACTGGCAGCAAGCCGGGAACATCAACCGAATGGCGCTGGCCCTTGAGTCGAACCAAGTTGGCGTGGTCGACGTTACGCGAGTACCACTCCTGCAATGAACTGTATGCGACTCTTGTGCTATCGTCCTCGGGTCCAGAACTACTGTTAAATATGCATGTACTCCAATACTGTAGCACTCCTATAGCCGTCTTTCTGTGATACGTGCAACGTTGTACGGTATTTATTGCGCTATTTAGGCTATTTTCTGGCACTTTCTACCCGGTACGGAGCGCGGAAGAGTCTGGTGAATTCTCGATCTCAGCGAAGCCTTCGGGATGGCTTCCGACTCGGCTCCAGGCTGCCGCGGGCCTGCGTAGGACCCCTGATTATAGGTGGGGAGGCCTGATCCGCTTGACCGTCAATTGGGCATTTTTGTCCGGAAATTTTCGCACAAATTTCGAAATTTTTGGCCGGACAAAATCAGCCTTACCCCGGCACTCGCCAAAACTTTCCGGACTTTTGAGCTAGGCATCGTTTCGCGCGAGACTGTCCGGATGAGTGGATCAGGCCTCTGCGCATGCAAACTATGTCCGGATGAGTGGATAAGGCTTCATCAAATACTGGTCTACATGTAAAAGATAGTATCAAATGAGCAGACATTGTCCTCCTCTGCACCCAAATCAGCCGAGCCTCCTTGAGCCTTACCCTTCCGGCGACGAGCTTGATAGCAGCGAGGACCTCCGGAAGCAGGCGGCTGGTGATACATACCCATCCCACGCGTGCCCGTACTGCCTAACATCTCGCGGTTCGTCGCCGTGCCCGCCATGGTCGTTCTTTGCGTGAGTTCATCCCGTTCTTGCCCTGCTGCTGTCCGTACACGAAAGAATCGGTCCCGTTCGCCTGTCCGTTCGCTACAGGTGTTCCGCCATTAGGCGACGAGCACTCGTACGCCGTCGTGCGGTAACCGGCAGGGCTCGGCGTCGCCGCGTACAGGTGAGACGCTACTGCCTGGCTCTCCCGCTCGGCGTGCGACACGCGCTATTGGCTCTACAGTCGTCTGCTGAGTGTTCGTGGGTGCCAGCGGCTGCTGCTTTTGATATGAGGGCGACGGTACGCCCTCCGGGCTTAACGACTCCATTGGTGACCATCTTGTCCGCACGACCGGTGCTTGCAGAGCGGAGTATGTGGTGCGGCTGCGGTAGCGTAGGCCTGAGCAAGCAGGTTAGAAAGGACTATGCAGTATTGAAGGGTAGTCACTGTGGTAACCACAAGCGATATGTACGTGTCCAGCTTCGCAGCCCTTGCTGTTGTTCAGAAGCATCCAGTCGAGGCCTGTAGACACCATCCTCCGACGGGCGCCGTGAGGGTACGGGCGAGACATCTTTCCATAGGCCGTGATAGCACAGACGGCAGCACGTAGCTTGCCCCTTACTTTGCGGGCACGTCATGCCCGATGTTGTCTCTAATTGAGATTCAACAGAGGCAGGGCCGGGCTAGTGGACGGCAATGGCTATGGCTAGCGGAGATAAGTCCTCGCCTTATATGTGCTCTCCCTCCCTCCGCTCCTCCCTCTGCATCATCTCTCCACTCCAGTGATGCTTTCGCAGCATCGCGGGAGCCTGTCACGACCACTTGAGGTGCGATGTTGCAGCGCGTGCCCGCCGGACGAAAGGGTGTGTCTGCATATCCCCTTTAACCACATTGCTGGCCCGTCTCTCGCGGACAGTAGTAATGTTGACTTGCTATTGAGGATGTTGGTAAGTTAGGAGGGCAGCGGGAGGATGTTCCAAAGGTCGCGGTGGCAGACTCGGAGGCGCCACATCCCCGCACTGGGCGCGCGTTGATCGCATTGGTCTTCGCAGCGCGCGCATACCTGGAGGATGGCCGTGCTGCCCCACTACAAGTACCTACAGGACAGGTGCCTATGCCGCTCCATACTACGTTGAATAAATAGTAGGCATACAAACTTAGTCACACGAAGAACTACGACTGTCCGGACCGGGATACGCTACCGGGATCAGCCCTCCGTGCACGGGGGTCTGGATGTCCGGACCAAAAATCACGCCTCGCCCGTGAGGGGGGTCCAAATTTCCGGACAAAATCAGGCATACCCCCCCTTGGTACCCGCGTTTCTGTCCGGACTCGATTAAGGCTTACCCACCTATAATCAGGGGTCCTGCCTGCGTGTGATGTCACGCGCGCCGCCGAACGAATGCGCGGCGAGGCATTTCAAACCCTCAGCCACCTATCCCTCCTCCCTACCACCACCTTGCCCTTGCTCGCCATGTTTCGCGCAAGCCTCGTCTCGTCACTGCGGCCCCTCGCGAATGCGCTGGTCTTCCGGGCCGCGCGACATCCCCAGGGCGTTGCATTCCGATCGTTCAGCAGTGCCCGGCCGAACGTACTCGCAGCAGTGCAGAAGCGGGCAGCCTTTCCTTCAGGTTTCTTCTCCAAGCAGTCACGCACTTTCTTGACCGATTCTGTACCTGTCGTCGCCCGGCCTACTCAGCAGCAAGCGTGGAGGCGCTATGGCATCACTGCTGTGAGTTTCCTTGCTGGTTCGCCCTCAACCCCGTCGGACTGACCGCAGTTGTAGGCAACTGTCGCAGGGACCATCGTTGCAGTGAATGTTTTCTTCAACCGGGAGACACGAGATGGGCTCTCGCTGGCGGAGCAGTCCTACCTACATGAGAGCTTCATGTATGCCGGTGGCGGTCTGACGGTGACCGCTCTCGCCGCCCGCTCGCTCTTCAAGTCCGGCTTCGCGTTCCGCCTGATGGCGACGAATCCGTGGATCGTTCTTGGTGTCAGTCTGGTTGGCAGCATCGGCACCATGATGGGTACTATGTACACGTCCCCGGAGAACATAATCTTGAAGCACACGTTCTGGCTCGTGCGTCCCTGGCATTATTCGCTTCACGTACGATCTCTGGACACTAATCGCTTCTGTGCAGGGCTTCAACGTCTGTCAAGCTGCAACCCTAAGCCCGTTGTTCTTCCTGAGCCCGGCTATCCTCTCCCGCGCCGCGTTGTACGCAGCCGGTGTCTTTGGCTCCCTGTCGTACATTGGTGCAACTGCGACCAACGACAAATACCTCTACATGGGCGGTCCTCTCCTTGCTGGTGTCACTGTCGTTGCTCTTAGTTCGCTCGCACCCATGGCCCTCCCTCTCGGCATGCGTGGTCTGGCTATTACGGAAGCCATCTCGCTCTACGGTGGCCTTGCGGTATTCAGCGGTTTCGTCCTCTTCGAGTAAGCTGGCCTTGACTCCTGAATGCTTGCTTGTGTTGACTGAGTTTCAACCATAGCACGCAAAAGATTCTCCAACATGCTCGCATGGCTGAGACCGGTGCTTTAACGCGGGATCCGATGCGTGAGGCCATCAGCCTTGAGCTGGACCTCATCAATATCTTGTGAGTTCTTTTGTGGTGCATCAAACATGCTCCAGCGCACTAAACATACCATTAGCATTCGCATTGTCCAGATCTTGACGATGCAGCAGAAGAAGAAGTAAGCAGAGGGGTTCAGTGCTATGACGGTTCCAGTGCTCTATGGCTGTATCGATATTGTAATTGTATCATCCAAGTCCAAGTACGCTAAAGCCGGTGCATAAATCATCAAACATTCCCTGCTCGTGGAAAACCTCCATATGGAGACCAAGGCCGCAATGATGGGTCGACTGGAAAGTCGAAGGACCGTCCGAAGAAAAACTAGGCATATGCATCAACCCTGTGCACCGGATTTGCCGAGTGCGTCCAAAATCTGTACGAATCCTCCCGGATCCAGTATTTCTGTGCCGCCGTAAGTGACCCTCTTGCCCATCCGCTTCGCCCACTCCTCGAGGTTGCCGTACTCGACGTACCCGGCACCACCGACGACGAACACTGTGCCATCGGTAAAGGCCATCCGCCTCGAACGGCCTCCACTTGTCGCGGCGCCCACGGGCGCGTTCACGCCGGACAGCCCGAGTCCAGCAGCGTTTCGAGGGGCACGAGGGTCCAGGAAAAGGTACTCGTCTGTCTCTTGCAGGGACTGATTGGACGCGGCAGAGGACTCCATCAGTGCTTCAGTGAGACGCGTTACGGGCAGGAGCTTGTTCGCGGGCAGGAAGTTCTTTACGCCAGAGATGAGATTCTCCAGACCACCGTCCTTCAACCTGTCCGTGAGCTACAATACAAGTCACCCATGTCAGCGGCTGTCATGCAATGATGAACGCCAATGTCAGGCTACTGACTTTGCTACCCAGGGCGCCGAAGCCCCTGAAGAGCTCGCCGCCCGGCGTGTTGCCCCCGAGGACAGGCGTAGAGGTCCCGCCCAACGCACTTGACACTGTCATCCGTGAGATCTCGCGCGTCCGTCTGACATACTCGAACGCGGCGATGTCTGCGCCGGCGGCCTTCAGCTCTTTCTCGAGCTCGGCAATATCATTCTTCGAGATGGCGTTGTCGGGGCACGAGAGGTAGAAGACGAGGACGAGCCGTAGCTTGTCTAAAGGTGTCGGGTTGGCGCCATCCTTTGGATGACGCAGGGTCTCCAGGATCGTCTGAACCGTCTGCAGCACGGATTGACCGTTAACAAGTCGACTGCGCCGGATTCGGGGCTATCCATATTTACCTGCTTGGTAGTGGCCTCTTCTGTGCTGAACAGTTCGTCAAGCCCGCGCTTCTTGATTTCTTCCAGCAGCGCAGTGGCGATGTTCATGTGTGTATCCAACACCGCCTTGCGTGCCGTAAGTTCAGGGAGCGCTGTTATGGCCGTCTTGAGGTGCGCCGCGTTGGCCGACAGGTCCCTGTCAGCCAGCGCCCATCAATGTCAGAACCACTCATCACAATTATGCGGCATGGAGCAAGAGCGGGAGAGGAAGAAGCCGACGCACATCTGGGCGATGTCGCTAACATCGCTGACACCGGTGGATCTGGTGATCTCTGCTGCGTCCTGCTTGTACTTGTTCAGCTCCGTATCGATGTCCTCGGCCACCTGTGGGAACGGATTGGCCGCGTTCTTCGCCCAGAAGAAGTCCTTTGAGTCAAGATCGTAGGACTTCTTCTGTGGTAGGGAGACAACAACGCGATTCAGCTTCATTTCGAGACAATCTGATGCAAGCGCCTGGTACGTCCAGCCGTGCGACATCATAGGAACAAGATCCACATTCCTGTCGAGGATAAGCAGCACTGCATGAATAGACATTCAATATTGGCTACTGAGGGTAAGGCGGTGCGTATGACTTACGAGGCCTCTGCAAATTTGATAATCCCGTCGAGTCTGAGGCGAATATCGAGGTAGTGTGCGAGCGCGCTGCGGAGAGGATAGCATCCCTAATTTTGGTCTCAAGCTTCTTCGCTACCATTTCTGCCGCGTTTCCCCTTGGGGAGCGAATAATTGGGACGTGGCCTTCACATGATTGAGCCTAATGGCGCAACAGGGTCTGTGGGCATACGCACCCATGGTTGCCACAACGCTGAACAAGCCACTCGCGATACGCTCTATCTCTTCTTCAATCTCTTGTTCTCTCGATGACGGAGAATTGAGGAGTGCATATGTCGAGTGAGCTTGTGAAGGGCCAGACTGCGGCGCAGTGTTCGGAGTAGACGCAGATGCAGCTGTCGGAGGCGGAAGAAGCGAGAAGAGGGAAGGAGAAGGGGCGATGAATGAAAGGTATTGGTCAAGGACCTGAGTGCGTTCAGTGTTATCGTGATGCAAAGGTCAATAGGGATGTTCTGGTCGCACCTGCTCCACAAGCTCTCCCGTACCATCCCGGGCTACGGCTGCCGCCAGTTCCTCGAGCAGTGCCCTGGGCAACGGTTCCACGAAACTGAGGTGATACGACTCGTATAGACCCTTCTCCAGGTCCTGTGCTATTCGCCGGATGTTGGTCAATGTAGGAGATACAAAGTACACGGCCGGCACGTCTGGCAGCGGCGGCCGGTTGGAGTGCAGTTGTCTAGAAACCTCGCCGTAAGACCGCAATTTCTATTTCGCATCGTATACGCACGAACGTACACATGTAGCGTCACCCCAACATCACGCAAGTCCTGCACGCGCAGCACAGTTGCAAGAACATCTTTCGTGTGCTGATCTAACACGAGGACTTTCCATACGGGCGGGCCAGTTGGGACGGGTGTCTTCGCGGATGCTCCGTGCTTTGGGGGATTCGTGAGTGGATTGCTAGGCGGTTCTACTTGGGTATTAAGGTTTAGCAGAGTCAAAAGGGCATTCGTCTGTGCCTCCTGCAATGTGGGTGGTGCCGCTGCTGGCTAATTGCGATGATATGAGTGTGAACGACCGCCACTCCTTCACGTAGCTTACCTGCTTCGGTGCGGTACTGGTCATGACAGCTCAGACACCGAGCACGAGCGCGTTTGGTCCACTCTTCGGATTTCACAGAACGAACAGAGTGTTGGTAAAGTGAGACAAATGGGCCCAGTTCAGGTACAGGTACGGTGCAGCGGCGTCAGTCGAATGTGTTGCGGACGACTGGTACACGTGGCCGGTACGCGGTGATGGGCGCCTAAGCGACCGCGATACAAAAGTGAAACCTATGCTGCGATGTATTATTATGCATGTCTAGTAGAGAGACATAGGACCCCTGATTATAGGTGGGTAAGCCTTAATCGAGTCCGGACAGAAACGCGGGTACCAAGGGGGGGTATGCCTGATTTTGTCCGGAAATTTGGACCCCCCTCACGGGCGAGGCGTGATTTTTGGTCCGGACATCCAGACCCCCGTGCACGGAGGGCTGATCCCGGTAGCGTATCCCGGTCCGGACAGTCGTAGTTCTTCGTGTGGCTAAGTTTGTAAGCCTACTATTTATTCAACGTAGTATGGAGCGGCATAGGCACCTGTCCTGTAGGTACTTGTAGTGGGGCAGCACGGCCATCCTCCAGGTATGCGCGCGCTGCGAAGACCAATGCGATCAACGCGCGCCCAGTGCGGGGATGTGGCGCCTCCGAGTCTGCCACCGCGACCTTTGGAACATCCTCCCGCTGCCCTCCTAACTTACCAACATCCTCAATAGCAAGTCAACATTACTACTGTCCGCGAGAGACGGGCCAGCAATGTGGTTAAAGGGGATATGCAGACACACCCTTTCGTCCGGCGGGCACGCGCTGCAACATCGCACCTCAAGTGGTCGTGACAGGCTCCCGCGATGCTGCGAAAGCATCACTGGAGTGGAGAGATGATGCAGAGGGAGGAGCGGAGGGAGGGAGAGCACATATAAGGCGAGGACTTATCTCCGCTAGCCATAGCCATTGCCGTCCACTAGCCCGGCCCTGCCTCTGTTGAATCTCAATTAGAGACAACATCGGGCATGACGTGCCCGCAAAGTAAGGGGCAAGCTACGTGCTGCCGTCTGTGCTATCACGGCCTATGGAAAGATGTCTCGCCCGTACCCTCACGGCGCCCGTCGGAGGATGGTGTCTACAGGCCTCGACTGGATGCTTCTGAACAACAGCAAGGGCTGCGAAGCTGGACACGTACATATCGCTTGTGGTTACCACAGTGACTACCCTTCAATACTGCATAGTCCTTTCTAACCTGCTTGCTCAGGCCTACGCTACCGCAGCCGCACCACATACTCCGCTCTGCAAGCACCGGTCGTGCGGACAAGATGGTCACCAATGGAGTCGTTAAGCCCGGAGGGCGTACCGTCGCCCTCATATCAAAAGCAGCAGCCGCTGGCACCCACGAACACGCAGCAGACGAATGTAGAGCCAATAGCGCGTGTCGCACGCCGAGCGGGAGAGCCAGGCAGTAGCGTCTCACCTGTACGCGGCGACGCCGAGCCCTGCCGGTTACCGCACGACGGCGTACGAGTGCTCGTCGCCTAATGGCGGAACACCTGTAGCGAACGGACAGGCGAACGGGACCGATTCTTTCGTGTACGGACAGCAGCAGGGCAAGAACGGGATGAACTCACGCAAAGAACGACCATGGCGGGCACGGCGACGAACCGCGAGATGTTAGGCAGTACGGGCACGCGTGGGATGGGTATGTATCACCAGCCGCCTGCTTCCGGAGGTCCTCGCTGCTATCAAGCTCGTCGCCGGAAGGGTAAGGCTCAAGGAGGCTCGGCTGATTTGGGTGCAGAGGAGGACAATGTCTGCTCATTTGATACTATCTTTTACATGTAGACCAGTATTTGATGAAGCCTTATCCACTCATCCGGACATAGTTTGCATGCGCAGAGGCCTGATCCACTCATCCGGACAGTCTCGCGCGAAACGATGCCTAGCTCAAAAGTCCGGAAAGTTTTGGCGAGTGCCGGGGTAAGGCTGATTTTGTCCGGCCAAAAATTTCGAAATTTGTGCGAAAATTTCCGGACAAAAATGCCCAATTGACGGTCAAGCGGATCAGGCCTCCCCACCTATAATCAGGGGTCCTAGAGACATCCGGACATACATGCGTGGCAAGCCCATCTATCTACCACCGACGTTTATCCTGTCATCTCTATGTCCGGACCTATGAGCACGGAGGCCCATCCATAGTCCCTGCTCTATCTATTGTACTCACCGTTTCGCCGATCAGTTCCTGTCATCATCGCCCTAATCTGCATCAGCACAGTTGGAACTAGATACCTTCACGACGCCGTCAATTCGCTGTCGTTATGATGGGAAGCCATCTCGCGCCGGAACCACTGGCCTCATGATATAACAAGTCGGGTCCAAATGCGTCGAGTGGCTTAGAAACGGAGTCGAGGTTGATCCTCCTCAATCGTGTCTGTGCAAACCACTTCAGATCTCCCCTTTCGGCCTTCAGGAATGTCTCAAACTCTCTGGAGATGCTTTACCGGAGGCTGACTGTCCGTGCAGACATGGGTTGTGCGCAGAGCAAGCAAACAGGGATGTTCGAACACGGGCCGTCCACACCCAAGGAGAAGTGGATGCATCAGCGCCAGTCTATTCCTCTCCTACGCCCCGAAGTCTCCAAAGTCAAGTCGAAGCACGCTAAGCTTCTTCGTCGGTGCCCCTCACCCACCCTTACTGAGGAGCCAGCACCATGGGTCACTGGTCATGGAGTCCTAGTACAAAGGGACGGGCAGTATATCATCACAGCGTCCTTTAACGACTCTTGACTGGTTGACCCGGGGACCCCTTGACGAAGCTGGAGGACGGCGTGTAGGTAAGCACATATCCTTCGCTACAATATGTCAGCACGATACTCATGCCCTCTTCATTCCAGAGGTTGTCTTCGCACGCACCTGGTCTTGTTTCCCCATATTTATACCGTCTGCTCTCCGACCACATCCTGCTTAGTGACGATGATCATCCACTCGTTTTATTGGATTTGGAACCTATCGGACACTGTACATAGAACAGCGTGCCAGTGTCAATGACGTCGCTCAACCCCATCATGGATTGCAGGCAGTAGTCGGGTATACATTGGCCTTGACGGTGCCTTGGAACTTCTTCGTGAAGTATGTCGTGTTCCAGAGAGTGATCGGCTGCATGCGACGCAGCCTCGAGCCTCGCGATACGTAGCGGAGGCAAATCGTGAAAACGGTAGGAAACAAGGAGGTTGAGGAGGCGCGTTCCGGGCGACGTACATACCAAACATTCTCACGCAGGCTGGAGAGCAGTTTCGCCTCCGGTGCTCGCCCTAACTTGTCGCGTACCTTCGTGGACCTACCTTCTGCTTTGGCAAGACTCGTCAGGAGTCCATGCGCGATCTCCACATTCCCTGTCCCTCGTTTAGCCTCACGACCTCGACGACGATCTGACGAAACTTACGAGATTGCCATCCTGGAATACATCCGACGAGAACCTTGTGCTAGCCTTGTCTGCTGGACGCTCGGGCGTGTCTTCTGACGCCCTCTATCCCCCGAGCACAACCGTGACTCGCGAGAGTCTCGCGTCCGACCTGATGCACGACTTGTCCCCACCCATCATGGCCATAGAAACGACCTCACTGCGATATGCTACTAGCGCTCTCGCCGGAATTGCGATACCTAGCCCTTCCACTCCCCGTAATGCACCCTATGCTTCAGCGATACCCTCTGTCCACGGACCCTCTATGTATAACACATCCTCTATAGACTTGCTTGTCATGCAACCGACCATCTACCAGTCACACTTTCGATCGGCACGCGCGCCACCGCCCGATTCTCCGGTGTGTATAGGCCATGGACTTGATGCACCGGCTATTGGCGTGCTCTCGACGCTGGTGCTTCCGACTGTCATTGGCCTCTCTATCTGGGTAAGTTTTTGTTTTCATCGTTGCGCTCTGCCTACTAACCATCGTTCAAGCTATTGTTCGCCATACTACGACCACGCTATCGCCAGGTATATGGGCTGAGGGAATGGTTTCCGCCCCAAGGGTGCGTAGAGTTCGATCGAGTCCACAAGCCCACCTCAATCGTCTACTAGCTTTCGCTCAAAGCCTCTCGGTCAATCATTGCTGGCTTTCCTGTCCCTCGACGCACCGATGGTCACCTCAATTCCAGACGACCTCACCAATGCAGGCAAGTCTCCGGCTAGAGACGCACAGCTTTTCCCATCCGACGAAGAGCTCAGCCAGCGTACACTGTGGACCACTGTTCTCGTCGTATCCATCTGGTCTTTCGTCGGTCTAGGCGGCCTACTGCCGCTCTACATGGCTGCGACGCCATGCGTGGCGCGCTCTACGCTTCCCTTCGCCTACCATGGCGCATTTTCAACGCTCCAGGATATTAGCCTGATCCGGCTGCTCCAATTACTGGATGACACGACGGATGGATTCCGAATGGCGCCCTACGTCCGCATCCGCCTAATTATACTGACTATATTCGCAATCGTACTGACGCTGACACCGGCCTTGTGGTTGATCATGCGCGAGTTCAACAAACTGGTGTCGTACCGCGAGAGCTGGGTGGATGTGCGCTGCCAAGGCATGGAGATGGGCTGGCTCTGCGCGCGTCGGGCTCCGGGCTTGGTCGGCTGGGGCGAGATGCGCGTCAAGGAATTTGTCGTGAAGGCTGGACTTAGTTCGACGCTGGTGGTAGATAACGGAGATGCTAATGGTGGTGGTGAGCGCCGCAACAAGCGACGAAACACGACAGGATGGAGCGAGGCCGAGAAAGGACAACTCGACGTTGACATCCATAGCCTGTTCTCCATTGGGTGAGTGCATACAGTGATGTTGACAGTTGCAAGTGTATAATCGTTGTAACAGTGACACCACTCAACTCGCGCTCCTGATCGACGAGCGAGACGAAGTTCTTGAGAACCTCGAGGTAGCGGAAGCGAAGTACATACGGAGCTTCCGCTTATCCACGCCTGACCCATCTATTGCCGACTTCGAGCCCCACCTGTCTACCATAGTCGAAGAAGCTGGGACCTCGACTAGGCCCGTCATCAGTAGACCCCGTCCGCTCGCAGGCCAGGTCAGTAGAGCACTCTGCAATCGCACTTCGCCTCGCTGATGTGCAGCTAGAACCACCGTAAACGGCGGCGTGGAAGGAACCCCGCAATCGGTTCCTCATCGCTGCCTCCCACGTCGTATGTCATGCCTTCCCAGTACTACCGCCTACGCGGGGTCTCCGGCCTCAGTGGTGGGCACTTCGCAGATGTCGACAAGGACGTCATGTCCCCCAAGCGGGGGCAGAGCCTGTCTGACTCGTTCAATCAGCGAGTTGTGGGTAGCCGCTTTCAAGAAGTAAATCCCAGCTCGCCTTCAGTACGAGAGATCCCCATGGGCAGCCAAGTAGCTGTGAACCAGAGTGGTCAGCTCGAGGCCGTGCGTACGCCGGAGTCCACGACGTTGGATGGGCAGTGGGGAGGCGATAGACATTCGTCCTGGGATACGACAGGGTTCAATGATGCAACATCGCCTTACGCACAGCTACTACCGCACTCGTCCCAGGACCATATGCTCTCGGTTTCTGACGAGGACTGGTACGACGTCCTTGAACAAGATCCGGAGGCATTTGATAACGCCGAAGAGTACCCCAAGAGCACGCGCAAGCGGCCGCGCCCTCCTCGTCAGACAGGTGTGGAGCTGCAGCGAGAATCGTTCCCGCTGAGAAATCGCGAGGCGACGAAGGCCGCGGAGGATATCACCCCGCCCCATCTGCGGTTGCAGTCGAGGGGCCCGTTCGTGCGGCCGCAGTCTGGGCTGGACCACGGTGCGCTCAGCGCCATCTACGCGGATATCAATCAATGGCGGACGAAGCTCAAGGCGATCAACCTCGAGATTTCTGAAGTGCAGACGGAGAGCTATAACGACATCGCAGACGGTGCACGCATCAAGGGTTGGCTAATGATCGGCCGAGGCTTGCGACACATCCCTGGGATCCAGCTCATCGAGGGTCGGGCCAAGGAAGATATACGATGGGATGAACTGCAGAACGAGGGGAGCACGCTGCGTAGCCTTGTCTTCTGGACGTCCGTTGTGTTCTTTTCCGTTTTGTTGGCCGTCATCCGTACGTCATGTCCTCTTCTCCAGGGTTCACGAGCTAACGGCCAATTCAGTGACCCCAGTATCAGCGCTCTTCCTGAGCACGGCGCCGGATTTTGCTCACTACTTCCCTTTCTTAATGATATTGAATGAGGGAAAGCAATTTGGAGCCGGCATTGCTACGAATCTAATACCCGCGCTTCTGGCGCTTCTGTTCATCGCCGTGATCCTGAGGATCGTAGCCTGTAAGATCCATATCTGTAAATTGCCGTGCCTAGACTAATTATAGCCCTTCCAGCTATCGGCCAGCTTATTCCCTCCGTTTCGCTCTCAAGATGCAGGCTGCTCATGTTCAAGACGGTGTTTTACATCCTCACGATCGTTGGGGGTGTTGCGCTGTTTACGGCAGGCGCGGTATTGTTCGCCATGCACTCATGGAGCATCGACATCGGTAGCAGCACCTCAGTAGCCGATGGGATCATATACATGAGTGTGCTGGCCCTGCTTTTACTGCTGGTCGTGGCCGTCACATTCCCCGGTCTTCTGCTTCTGCAACCGATCAGGCTGATCCACGTGGTCCGAAATGAGAGGGAGGCTATCACCTCCAGGCAGCGTTTCCGAGGTAAGTCTTTCGAACGACATTTCTATATGACCTTCCTGATAACGGAACAGCCGTCTACCCCGCGACATACAACCCGACGTACACGCTCAGCGCCCCGGTGCTCGCGTTTGCTTACGCTGCAGCGTTTACCCTGCTGTTCCCACTCGTGGCTCCGGCAGCACTACTGCTGCTGGTTCTGACGCTCATCGGTAGGTTGAGCTTAATTTCGGTGATCAGATAGTTCTTGACCCGTCATCTGAATGGCAGCGCACCGCTTCCTGATCGGTTATGTCTATGGTCGAACGCATTCGTCCGCCGGCGGTCTCTTACAGATATGGCTCGTCCGCAGGCTGGGGACGTTGCTCGGCTTCCAACCGCTCATCCTCGGCCTCGTCCTCCTCAGCAGAGAGCTTTGGATTGAGGGAGCGATCCTCTGCGGATTCGCGGCCTTCACGTTCATCTTCGTCGAGGCGTATACGACCTGGAGGACGCGCCTACCCGGTCGGCGCTCCTTGAGCCCTGTCACACAAGACTCCTTGGAGACGTTCACCCGTACGGCACGACCAGGACGTGGAAGTGATGCGCAGGAGGAGAGCCTGAGCCTCGTGAGCTCGGCGAGGAACACACGGACCCGCGGTTCGTTTGCGTCGATCCTCGACATGATGTCCTTGACTCTCGCAGTCTCACCTTCACCATCGGATGCAAGGGGCCCCGTTCCACTGTGTGAGTGGATCCTCGGCACCTTGTGTGATGATACACGCTGATTGCACGTTGTGTGGAATCCAGCAACGGAAACGCTCGACGATCTAACCGCCACGGAGCGTGCAGCACGCACGCACCCCGATGCGCCCCCACACCTCCCCACACTCCCTTTCGCGGATCACGCAGAGGAGATGGGAGGCGTGCTGTATGCCCCCGAGCTGCTCGCTCCACCGCCTGTCATCTGGCTGCCGAACGACGCGGGCGGGATCGGCCGCTCGGAGGCGCATGACCTCATGAAGTACCACCACCTGCAGGTGACACTCGACGTGCGCGCAAAGGAGGATGTGCTCCCCCAACGGTCGCTAACCTCGCAAACACGCCGAACGCAGGGTAGGTCATAGCCCCTCTCGCCGTCCTCATGCTTCTTCATGGACCGTGTTTACTTAATGCCCCTTCCGTCCTGGGAACCCTGTGCCCTTGTACCACCACTGCGTACTCGACGCTGCTAGCCTACTGTTATGGTGAGCTAAAAGAATTGGTGATATGTTTTGCAAATATGCTCCGGCGGACTGATGGAACGCGCTCTCCCTATCGATGCTTTGTGTTTTACGGCTTGTTGTACTACTGATACAGAAGATTGCTTACTGACGACCAGTACGGAACTGATGTGCTTGTGAGAATAGATGCTCGTTACGCATGATGCGATGTGCTTTCGTCATTCCGACTGTTCGATCGAGGCAGTACCCCGTTGCCAAGATTCGAAAAGGGGTTGTAAGTGTGGTGAGTGTGACCACCCATAGCAGGTAGTGTTACAGCATGGGTACGGCAGGGCATGGGATTGATCAAATACGGAACACAGGTCAATCGGGCAGTGGAGTGGATGGCTGGTTATAAGGCAGTGTATTCGGCGCGTGTTCCCGTATATACGTGTACATGTCATACATAAGAAGAACACACGACGAACCGGAACATAGTTCGTGCAATCGAATGGTGATCTATCGCGAACGGTGACGTCCTGACTGCAATGACTGCACGAAGCACAGCGCGGAAACGCAGTACCTCTACTCATGTCGTAGATAGTCGACGTCGTTATGCACCCAGCTGTCAAGAAGAGGTTTCGGCTGGGTGTCGGCAACGAAACCAAAAGATGTTGTTCAGGGGGTCGAAAGGACAAGAAGATGGGCGGAGCGTGGTGTGATGTGCCTCGGAGCTGAAAATGACAGAAAGCTGAAATGTGTCAAGGACATGCGCCTGTGTCCAACCTGTGCCCATGCGGATATGGTTCTCCACACAAGCGACGCGCAGGCGCAGGGGGATGCCACATTGTGTGATGAAGCCCTGCTTGTTGCTCACTGGCGGCCAGCACGGTGCCAGTAAGGGAGAGAGAGGACGCGCACATGTTGTTGGAAGACGGTTGGCGCCGGGTGCCGTGGTCGGCGGGAGATATCATATCGAGAAATCGGGGTGTCCGTCGGAGGGGTGGTGGTTTGGTGGGGCACGCCCGATGCTTGACGATAACGCGTGTTCTATTGTCGCTGCCTATAGACGTGGAGACGGTCAATGGTAGTCACTGCAATTTGCACGACGACGGCAGCGGGCTAACGACGAGCGACATACAAACGTATATTAGTGTGGGCCGTGGCAGAAGTGCGGTAGCGGGTGGCTGGGCGATCGCGACGATGGCGATCGCTATAAGGCGTTGCGTCACGGCCGTCACGGTGGAGCTGCGTTGTGGGCCGTGGCCAGGTGGTGGCTGCCGTTTCAGCTGACTGTCCCCAGGCCCCTGCGCGACCTTGGGGCGACTCAGATTCAGATTTTACCCCCGGACATACCCCTCCAGTTCCTGTCTTAGGAATCATCTTGCCCCCGGAGCTTGTACTCAATATGCGTGGGGGTCGCACTGAGCAAACGCCGCGGGCGGGATGCCGAGAGATATGGGCACTGGCAGGGTGCCTACACCGTTCGAGTGGCGGCGGAGGCCTACAGCTGGCAGCTGGTAAGGGAGGATGGAGCCAAGCCGCCCTGCGCCGCACACAGCGCCTGTCGGCCGTTACCCGGTGCACACGGGTTAGGCAGCCGGAATGATATGAGTGAGCGTGAGGGATGGGCCGCCAAACAGAGGTGGGAGTGCGCCATGGAGCTCTGCGACCGGAGAACGCACCCTCTTTTTCGAGGTGGCTACCCGCCCACCTAAAAGCTAATCGGCTCCGGCCTCTGTCCTCTTCCCTAACCATATCCCGTCGCCCTCTTGCCCCGGTCCAACCGGGCATAGTGCCACTCGTCACCGTCCTCGTCGTCCTCCCCGCCGCCTGACATCCCCTCCGTACACCGTCCCGTATCGTGCGCCGTCAGAGTCGCCTCCGCACGATGCTGGCCAACATAAACACGCACCCTGACCAACCCGTCGTCGATCCGTTCGTCCTGTACGCGCAGTCCTTGCACGAGTATACCCTCCGCCTCTGGACCGAGTCGCGCCGCGTGGCAGAGGAAAAGGCCCGTGCTAGGGCAGCAGAGATTGCATCGGCGAAGAAGCAGGAGGAGGAGAGACAGAGACAGAAGAAAGTGGGTCCCCAACCTGCCGCACAGTCGGCCAACAGCTCCGCTTGAGGGCCATCTGCTCTGGAGACTCGGAGTGCACCTTCCAACCTCCGTCCAACACATTGACCTGCCGATGTCGCCTTCCCTGCAGTCGCGGGCGATATGCTTAAATTATCAAGACAGCCACCGCACCTGGTCGGTGCGACACCTATCACCTCACCTGCCGTCCCCGTCGGCCATGGCGGATCCCATACACGCCCATTCGCACATCGTCGACTCACCTGCACACCCCGATATTCCTCGTCTCGTATATTTTGTGCCTTTGCACCACCACACTGTCACGAGCATGTTCTCTGCACTGTACCATAAGTCCACGTACCATAACGACCTCAAAGCTGATCTATACCTCGTACCTAGGTTCTTTGTCGTGTCGCTCCCCTTACTGTCTCCACCATCGTCGCCATCCAATCTACGACATCTCTTACTGGCTTGTACAGTTGATATGTGCTCCATGCCTATATCTTCGGTGATCGTTGAGATTCGCTCCACTCCGGCTAGACTTCGAATACACATGTCTTCTTCCGCACGTGCACTCGCATTCTTGATGGCGTGCCGGCTTGCCGAAGGCGTTCAGTACGGTGAGTTCCAGATTGGGTGATGTGGTAAAGTGCATTCTCATTGAGATCCCGCAGTGCGCGCGAGACTGGGCAGAAATGGGAGAGGGGAAGGAGCGACCGGTGCGGGGCAGCCAAGAGGCTTTATAGTGCCAGTGAGTCTCTGCTCGCAGCGGTCCAGACCGACTGGTCTAGAACGTGACGCGTGTGCGCTCGCGAGTTTCCTTTCCTGGATGTTCTACAGGGCAACTTGAATCTGCCTCCGGGCGTCGGACACGCTACACGAGACCATACTGCTTGTGTTCTCCAACCTCGACCCGAAGGCTCTCTGGCGGATCCGTCAATCGTTCGAGCAATCTCATTGCAACTTGGTTGTTTCTTATCGCTGCCTGCGAACGTTTGCTCACGGAGTAAATATTGTGCGACAACAGGGGACGCTGGTATTTGTCTGTGAATACGGAATGCCGTCAATTCACATTGTCCACACGTTCTTCCAGGCGTACATACGGCCTTCGACCAGGGGCAGCGCTGTCGATGCGCACCCGCTGTGAGTCGTGAGAATGATGCCTGCAGGGTCGGCGCCGTTCAGTGCCTATTCTTACCGCGCCGTTGGACGCACGTTCACTGGGTGAGTGACCGTAATGTCTCTCACGGCCGTCTGCTCGCTTCGATATGGGCCGCCGAGCCTCAGCCCGTATTTAATGCCCTTGAGGCCGCTGTTCTTAGCCTCAGCGGGCTACTACTCGCTCAGCGTACCAAGCCTCCGACAGCGGCAAGACCACCAGCATCTCCGTAGCCATGGTCTGCAAGATGCTCGGGGCGTTCAGCGTCTCGGTGCTACTACCCGCGCTCGTCGCTGCCCAGTCGAGTGCAGCATCACCGCCCTTGGCGTACGTCGTGCCAGGCGTGTTCCCTACGTCCGTGTATAGCGCGTACTACAACGACCCGACTGCTACTACGGCCGAGCCACAGCCGATCATCACAGACCCCGTCACGGTGAGCATCTCGCTCTTGGTATCCTCGCGGAGTTCCTGCTCAAGGGTTACCTCAGCACGAAGTCTATCCGTATTGGCTCACGAACCCCGAGACGATCCCAAACGTAAGACACCCTGTCTCGATCTGATTTACGTTGGGTGACCGATGCGGTATCATAGCTTGATAACTACGAGCCGCACCCACTGCCCCCGCCCGCTGCGGGCGACCAGCTACTCCAGTATGCGATCCAGCAGATCACGACGATCGCGAACAGCTCCATCTTTGCGAGCGACTCGTGCGCGGCGTGCCTCGCCGGGCTCGAGGTCGCTAAGTTCCTCGCGCTCGCTGCGCCGGAGCAGGGCCCGAACCTCGCTGTCGCGCTCTGCGAGGCGTTCGACTATTCGGACGACTGCGAAACCGAGTACGGCTTTTACACGCTGGGCACGCCGATCACGCAGGTGATCGCGTATGCGGATGTGGGTGGTTATGATGGTCAGGTACGTGACGCTCAGGTGTCTGTGTTCGTGTGGGGTGATTGACTTGGCGTGCCACGCCGGTGCGATGTGCGGACGTAGGTTATCTGCCAGCGGTACTTCAGCATGTGCGCGGATCCGGGCACTAGCCCGCTGGATCTGACCAGTTGGTTCGCGAAGCCGAAGCCCAACCCTCTTCCACCGCCTAAGCAGCCCACGGGCGAGCGGCTCAAGATTCTGCATCTGTCTGACCTTCACATCGATCCCCGTAAGTTGATCTCGTTATTGATTTTGATATTCACAGAAGGTGACGTCCCTGAATGTTGACTGATAGGCTACACGATCGGCGCTGAGGCCAACTGTACCGAATATTTGTGCTGCCGTCCTGGGGTGTACAACGAGCACAGCCCCAACGCGACAGTACAGCCTGCCCCTCGCTATGGTGCTTACTACTGGTAAGGTTCTTGCCGCTAGATGCATACGTATACTAACACTATCGTCAAGTGATGCCCCTTTCTCTCTTATTCTGGCGGCTCTCCAATCTGTCCCAGTGCTGACGGGTACGGAGGAACACGGCTTCAACTTCACTCTCTACACTGGAGACCTGGTCTCGCACGACCCTGAGCAGGAGCTGTCCAGGTAGAGGAGATGTCGATGCGGTGAAGCCTGCGCGGGTGCTAATATTGTGTAGGGCATACACTGTCTACTCTGAGACTGTCCTCTATGACCTCCTGAAGCGACAGATCAACTCCGGGCCTGTCTATGCAGTCCTGGGCAACCACGACACGTACAATGAGTGCGTTTCGTACCTCGCGTTCATGTTAGTCGTACGAACTGACGAGCCTGTCACACAGAGCGCAGAACTCGCCGTACGACATTGACCCATCCATCAGCGGGCAGTTCAACTGGTACGATAATTCTCTATGGCCCCAGTGTCCCACTAACCGCGCTCCTCTCATATAAATCAGGAATTACGATCACCTGGCGTCGCTATGGGAAATTGAGGGCTGGTTGTCAGCCGACACCGCCCAGCAGGCCCGTACCCATTACTCCGCGTACTCGGTGCAGCGCACAGATGGACTGAGGATCATCACCCTCAATACGGATTTCTGTGCGTTCTTTTACTTCATGGATACTGACAGTTGCTGAAGCGATTGTCGCCCAGGGTATACCGCCAACTATTACAACTACATGAATCTCTCATCGTCCGACAACTCCGGCATGTTGCGCTTCCTGACCGACGAACTCCAGGACGCAGAGGATGCTGGCGAACGCGGTATGTATTGCTTTGCTTACCTCTTTGTGATATTCAGGAAAGGAGAATGCTGTGAAAGCTCATACGATTTCCAACCGTCAGCCTGGATCCTCGGTCACGTCCCAGCTGGGTGGGACGGTACGAACGCCCTGAAGAATCCGAGCAACCTTTGTGTGTATATCCACCTTTACTTCCTAGATACTATTCGCTAACACAGTACTTCATCTCGCTAGTCTACCAAATGTAAGCTTGGCCGCTACTCTGTCGTGTCACCGTCTTGACCAGTTGTCGGGTCCAGTGTGGACCGCTACTCGCCTCACGTCATCGCAGGTGTATTTTTCGGTCATGATCATGAGGACGAGCTCAGTGTTCGTGGACACTGTTTGCCAACGTATCTAGCATGATGCCTGACGTTGTTCTCATCAGATCTACTACGCTAACAACGCCACCAGCATCAGCGCAGACACCGCACTGGCTGTATCATGGGTAAGTGATGTCACCCTTCGGAGACGGACGTCATCTCACACCGTCACAGATCATGCCCTCCGTGACGCCCCTGACCAACCTCAACTCTGGCTTCCGTGTGTACGAGGTCGATTCCGGGGTGCGTCCCGCCCCAGCTTAATCGCACTGATGATCCGTAACGCTGACTCCACCTGCTAACTCCGCCAGACGTTCGAAGTCTTGGACGCCTACACGTGAGTGCCCGCGCGACATCAGGGGCGCTCACCTCGTACTGACCGCCCCGCCCACAGCTGGTTCGCTGACGTCAACTCGTTCGGCGCCCTGGACGGGCAGACAGAGTTTGGGCCGACATATCAGCTCGAGTATAGCGCGCGCGAGGCGTACGGCGCGAGCATCGAATGGGGTCCGAATGACCCGCTGAATGCGACTTGGTGGCATCTTGTGACTGAGGGTACGTGCCGATCTCAGTGACTTTCGCAGGGTTGTTCACGATAGATTTTCCGATATGAAACAGCGATGGAAGCCAATTCATCGCTGGTCGAGGTGAGAATTTTTCCTCGAATTGGATCCGTCCGCTCGCAACTGAGTGGTCGTTTATCATAGCTGTTCAACACGTACCAGGGTAAGAGCTCCGTCCGGTCGCCGCCTTGCACCGGCGAGTGCATCCCGGCTAAGATCTGCTACATCCGTAGCGGCAGCGCTTCTGTTGCGGCAGCAAACTGCCCGTCCGGATATGGTTCCGTTCAGTGACTTCGTGAGTAACATGCGATGAGGGATGATGCAGATGGGGTATACACTTCGGATTTTTGCAAAATGTGACCGGGCCGTGACGTATTCGCATCGTCGTAGGACTCCTATCAAAGGTCTCATGCCCAGCACGTCACACGGGTTCTTGCGTGTGTCTGGAACTCTGGTGGAAGCTCGTCGCAGCCGTCCCGAACGTCTTGGCATGTTCTATAACCTAGTATCTCCTTCGAACCCTGCGTATGGTATCCTCTACATGCACTTTCTTTGCCTTTGTGGCGCTCACGACGAACATCTCGATTCACCGTTATTCTCGACTTGATTTCTGCCAGTCCCTGCTCCAACCTCCGCCACTGCCAATCTTCGCGCAAATCTCAATCTTGGGCGCTTGTGCACTCTGGTCAGAGCGCGGCCAATCTCACGCTCTCTGGGTCTGTTCTCGCACGACTATGGAAGCATCGGCCTTTCTACTGGCCACCTTCACCCTGCTGGCATCGTTCCCTCTCCGTCCACAGCTGTGCCTCAGAAGTATAGAAGCATGTCCACCCTTGTGGGTATCGTTAGTACTAATGCCCACTGTTGCCAATACTCTTCTTCTGCACCAGTGTGCGTCCGTGTCCGGGCTGGCCTATCCATCCTTAACTTTTGTCCCGGCGTTGCTAACACTGCAATGGTACGCGAGCACTGCAGTATATCCTACTCAATACATTTGTGTAGGAATAGTAGCCTGAGTGGCCTCGCCGCTTACAAACGCGTCCCGCCAACGCCTCCGGATCTGCTTTGACTACTTGATTGCTTTGGCCGCAATCGCCACTCGCTTAACCAAATGGGCACCTCAAAGCAGTGGGGCATAAATAGGGTGCACCTTTTTCGAATGCCGTTGCTTCGCATCCTCTGAATCGCGCATTTGTGTCCGACAAAGAAAACCTCTAAAAATCAACATGACATCGCCACCTCACAGCACCATCCAAATTTACTTCGGACCAAAGGCCTCCTGCATGCTCTCTTCGTCTGTCCCAGGACCACAGACCCACTACACCGCGCGGAACCTCCTCCACATCGACGAAGACGGCTGCACTTCCAGCGGGTACCACCCTCAGGCCGTTCACGGGAAGAAGCGCCCCAACGTCGTCTACCGCGCGGAGCTGTACTCCGCTTATGCAGGCTCTGACGAGATGCCCATCGATGCAGCGCTCAGGTGGGCCACCGGGATGGAAAACATCGACGGGCTGCTCAAGGAGGCGCACTTCTACGAAAACGAGCTGAAGGAGCTGCAAGGCACGGTCGTGCCGAAGTTCTACGGTTTCTTCGTCGGCAAGGTCGGCGACGTCGACATCGGGTGTACGCTCGTGGAGTGGTGCGGCGGCGTCCCGCACGTCGACCTCTGGGAGCGCAAGTGAGTGGCCCTCGCCAGACGTGGTGGCCCATCCGCAATGCTGACGTTGACGTCTCTCGCTTCGCGCAGCGCGCAGAAAATACTCGCCACGGCGCGCATGCACAACAAGCTCGTGTGCCACGGCCGCCTGGGGAACGACCGCCACTTCGTCGTGAGCTCGAAGGACAACAGGATGCACATCATCAACTTCACGCACGCAAGCATCCACAAGTGCTCTGGCGGGACACCGCTCTTGTTGAACCCGGACGACTCGGAAGATACGCCAATGAGGTGCAGTCGCTGCCCAGAGCTTGCCCTGGTTGAGGAAACGTATGGACCAGACACCGGGATGGATGGCTACAGGCTTCGGCAGGTCAACGGTCTCAAATATGATGGTGGGTTTTCAAGCTTGACGCGTGACGTCTGGAGTCCGGCGCGACCGTGATTTAGATAGATGTTCATGCGGCTTAGCGGGCAGTTGTCTATGGATTTATGATGTACAAACTATGTATTTCAGTATGTGTTCTCTGTGATTGTACTGGCAATATGCGGGAACAGGAAGGGGTACAAAGCGATACTCAAAGCTCATCATGCCACACCTCCCACCCGAGCTGGTGGCCACACCCCTCTACATGGCCTTCCTTCCGCCCCGGGCCAGCTAAACACAGCGACGGGCACGTCCCGTCCTCAATTCCAAGCATATCCGCCTCGTCTAAAACGCTCTGCGCGCCGTCACCACTCCCACCCCCCTCGCTGCTGCTAGGAACCTTCGTCCTCACAACGAACGCCCGCTCGTCCTCCACGTCCATCAGCCCCGCCAACCCGTCCTCCCCGTCCACATCCTCCTCCTCGTCCGCCTCGTACTCCGGATCAGCCCGCACGATGCGCACGCCGTTTCCCCAGCTCGTGCGCAGGCGCGCGCGCATCGCGCACAGCTGCGCGATGCCCTCGTTCCAGCCCCTCGCGAACTCCGTGCGGATCGCGTCGTGCTTGTCGGGCCCGACGGACGGGGGCGGGGTCGTCGCGAGCGATCGCAACGCGGGTAGCGCAGGCAGGATACGGATGCGCTGTGCAAGGGGCATGGTGCCCGAGGTCGCACTGGGGGGCAGTTTCGGAAGGATGACCGACTCTTTTGGCGGGCTGTCGCGGAGGGAGATGGTGGCGGTGGCGAGCCCGCGTCGGCCGCGCTTCGGACGGCGGGCTGCACGCACTTGCTGTTGCACGGCTTGTTCACCCGTCTCGAGCGCGGCTGCGCGGGCGCGCAGGGCTTCGAGGTAGGCCTTCAGACGCTTCTCGCGCACTTTAGCGTATTTCGTGCCTGACAATGCCATCATCTTGCCTAGCGCAGCCCAATGGCTGAGGGCTTCCTCCGGCCCTTGCTCTTCTGCAGCGATAGTGCGTTGGGAGACGATGTAGCAGCCGTCGAGGATCAGCGTGCGGAGACGCACGAAGCGGCCGAGCATGCCCTCGACGTCGGACTCTAGGACGTTGCACGTAGACATGTCGAGCAGTTCGACGCGTGGAAGGGCGTTGGGCAGGGAATAGAGAAACCGGGCAGCCTGCCGTGCAGGGACGCGAAGTCTAAAATTTCGCAGATTCTCGACGAAGGGCGAGCGGGCGAGTGTGGACAATGGGTCCAATCGGAAGAAGACTAAAGGCTGCGCGAATCTCGCAGGTGCAATCGTTGCGTCTAGTGGGTCTTGCACTATAGAGAGTGTAGGCAGATCGCCTGCTGGCCAGCGGGAGAATGCTACGAGCGTAGTGTCAAAGTATGCCCCCTTAAGGAATTGGTAGTATGTCGCCCGCTGTACGCTACATGATGAATTCAGGCGCGGAACGACTGGTATGCAAGAGTGTACTCACTATGGCCTGAATCGCAATGAGATGAGTTCGAGACCCTCCTTCGGCTTCTGGAACATCTCCTCCATATGTTCCGGGGCGAAGTTAGGCCCTATGAGGAGTGTTAACTCTTTGAGGTTGTGCAGCAGTGCCGTGAGATTGACAACTACATCCGCATCCACGGTCCAGCAATCCAAGGCAAAAGAGCGGACACGATCCGCATCCTCCGGGCTCCTCCTCAGGCGACGATGGAGCCGAACGACCTGGTCGCTGTATCTCAGACGAACGTGGTGGAAGATGAGATGGCCGGGGATAGCAGAGCGCGGTGCAGCGCGGGTGAGGGCGAGTACGGTTGACTGCAGGTCAAAGGTGGGTATGTGAGAAAGAATGGCATAGTAGAGCTCTAGGGGCAGAGAGTCGAGAGTAGGAGCCATGCAGCGAGGGCGAGAAAATGCGGCAAGGACAAGGCTCACTGTGTCAGCTAAAGGGAGTGTCCGAGGATGTTCCGCCACCGCTGATGACGTCATGTCGCTCCGATCGACCGCCTGGGAACAGCGGCATCGGCCCGGAGTCCATCCGAACCTTGATGTCACCATGATAGCCACATCCTCCGAGTCGACGCTACGCCTACGCCAACGCCATGTCCAGTCTCTTCTTTTCTACCTTTGAGGTCACACGGCAAGCCTTCTACCGCAACTCACTCGTATACGCCATCGTGAACCTCAAGCCCCTTGTACCGGGACGTAAGCACGCTACGGCACAACAGTTTCACAGCATACCATGCATATTGACTGCCTCGACCACCAAAGACGTCCTAGTAGTGCCCAGGCGCCCCGTACAGCGGCTCTCTGAGCTAGATACGAAAGAACTCGCGTCGCTCATGCTCTCCGTGAACCATGTTGGCAAGGTCATCGAGAAAGCGTACGCTGCGGACGGATTGACCATCGCGTGCCAAGTGAGTCGTTGCATGGTTCACCTCAATGCTAATGCGCAACGGCATTTATAGGACGGCAAAGCCGCAGGGCAGACCGTGCCGCACGTCCATTTCCACCTACTTCCCAGAAGGTTGATCGGGGATCGCTTCCCCAACAACGACGATATCTATCCAGCCATCGAGAAGGCCGAGGGATGCCTTCCAGAAGAGGTGAGAGCAGTAGAAACGGCCAGTCCTTTGAAGGTCGACGCAGACGAAGATCGCAAAGCACGTACCTTGGAAGAGATGGAAAGGGAGGCGGTGTGGCTGCGAGAAGTATTCGCCAAGTACAAGGATGAAGAACCGCAAGTGGACTAAGCTGCTGCGCATAGTAGAAGGGACCAGTACTAGTTATAGGCAGATACTAGAAAATGACATCCGTAGACATTACAGGCATCACGAGGCTGGCTGGAGGATACAGTAGGGAAATAGTGCATACAAGACGACCGTCTATCTCCAGAGGTGGGGTATAGTCAGATGTCTTTCATGTATCAATACTCTGGATACTTAAGACCGGAGGTAGCAGTAAGCACATCACTACCCACAGCCGCTGAAGCTGAAGGTGCAACGTCTGGGAACATGCCATCTTCCCAGGTGCCGGGAACCAGGGCAAAGGTAATAAGCCAAGTGGCCGTGAGGACGACACCGTTCCCTGCATGACAATTCAGCTTAGTGTTCGGATATCCTTCTCTTTGCAACACACCTTTGTCGAATGATCTGATTGCGTCCCAACTCCAAGCTACGAACGCACCGAGGTAACCTGTGTATGGAATGATGCGCCTAAGCATTGGAAGCGCAGGGCGCATTTGTAACGGCACAGCAGCCGCAGGTATATGGTCGAGCAGCCATTTGAGAGCAGTGGTCAACAGAGCAGCGCGTTTCGTGTTTTCCATGCGCTTGTTGTCGAGCACACCCAATACGGGGGGCGGCAGGTAACTGCCTCCCGCTTTCAGTAAATTTGAATGCTTTGGGACAAGTCAAGCGTACATCCTGTATCCCCACCACCGGATCTCCAAGGAGATCTTCTCCCTCGACGGTACCCAGATCCTCGTTTCCCTAGGGCGCTCCGCGGGCAACCTGTGCCCGCCGATCCTCACCCCGTCCGACGGCCATAAGCTCGCGAGACGGTTCCGAATCGTCGTCTCCCCCTCCGGCTCCGGCTCGTGCTCGTGTATCGTCGTCTGGTCGGAGAACATCGAGATGACCTCCGAGCGCGCGACCTCGACCTCCGAGGTGTCGTCCGGCACGAGCGGCGCGTAGAGCATCACGCTCGCGCGGTCGTCACCGTCTGCTCTCCCTTCATCCGGGGCCGTCCGTCCTTGGGGGCCCTTGCCTTTGTCTGCAGGTGTCGACGCGGACGGCCTAGATATGCCTGTGGTAGACTTGAGCCTGTTGAGTAGGTCCCAAACACTGGCGCGGCCATTCGTCGCCGAGCCGTTCATGGCCTGCGGGGAGGTCAAGTATGACACCAGCCGCGAATCCGCAACCCACGTTGGCAGAGGGAGTCTTGGAGGATGCGACGGGTCCGCCTCCGGGTCGGTGGCCGGTGCAGCCTCAGCAGCTGGTGTCTGCGGCTGCGACTGACTCGCGGTGGGTAACGTTGCGAGTAAGGCCTGGATCTTGCGAGCGATGTACGACGGCTCCGGGGCAGGCTCTGGATCTGCGCTCTCATCCGCGCCGTCGTCTTGCGCAGTGTCCACTGCATCGTGCTCGTGCGTTGTGGCTGTGGCTGTGGGAACGCGGTCCTCTCGGTCTAGGAGGACGGTCTCTGGAGAGCCAGACCGGACAGGTATGTCTATAGCATTGTGGTGGGTAGCTGCGATTCCGTGGTCGGGAGCATTCGCCGTCGCAGAAGAGGATCCACCAATGTTGTCGGCTGGATCTGACCAATGGGGAGGGGGGAACGTTATGGTGCCGTCAGTGTTCTTCCTCCCCAACTGCATGAACCGTTCGAACGGCGTCAACTTCGCCTTGATAGGTTTGTGCGTGCCTGACATGCTCTTCGGTGACCACGGTGAAGACAGTGCAGATGATATGTAACTCAGTGAGCGAACGAGTTTGGTGGATTTGCGTTGAGGAGGCAGGCTTGAAATTGGAGAAGAGGGGTCTCTGTGTGTTGGGGCGGCCATGGCGCACGGGCCCACATCTCCAAGTGCTGCGAAGTGCTGAGGATGCGATGAGCGGTGACGACACCGATCGCCGGTGGTGTTGCCAGTGCCACACAATGGCGATTATTATGAGCACAATGATTATAATAAGAACTGGGCCATCAAATATAACGCCTGCCTAGCTCAATCGGATAGAGCGTCAGACTCTTAGTGAGCTTGAAATGGCGAGCGTAAATCTGAAGGCTGCGAGTTCGACCCTCGCGGTGGGCTAGTACTTTTTTGCACCTTGGCTACATTTCTCAAGTTCAAACTGTTTCGTTGTCATCCCCCTCACCTGACTAGGACACCATTGTGACTTTAGGTGACGAACTATGGCTGTATGATCTAGTTGAATGCATACACTCCTCTATGGTGACGATATGGCGTAGACGGTACAACAGAGTAACAGATTAACATACGATAACTCTAGTGCGATGATCACAGCGCAGTAATAAAATATTAGATACGGAAGGAAGAGAGCTGACGAATAGATAGTAATAGGATCACGCATGCCAAACGCGCAGGCCTCCGCGCAGCGGGCCGATCGCAACGAACCGTCGTCAGGTCGTCGAGCCATTCAATAGCTCTGGACAGCCCAGCCGGCTGAACATATACCAAGACACACCTCCATTGTGCTGAGTTCGCCGCACACATCGGGCGGTGGCCTTCTTCCGTACACAGGCACCCCCGCTTGGCTTGGGCAGTGGTGCAGCTGAGCCAATGAGAAGCCCACGATGCGGACCCGGCCGTCTTCAGAGTAGAGGAAGTGGCCGGCGTCGCGCAACTGACCGTGCAGGACACCAGCGGCGTGCAGACAGTAGATTGCACCCATACGTCGACGACTACGCCCGATGATCAGAATGAGAGCCACGCGGTTCAAATCCAGAAACTCACTTCAACTCCTCTCGCTTGAGGGAGTAGGATTGGTTGCACCACTCGAGGACGAGACAGCCGACGAGCTCGCCGTAAACTTCGCCCGTGTAGAGGCCGTAGAAGCGGGGGATGACGTCGCCTTGCAGGTGCTTCAGCTCGTTCTTGTACAGCGAGGCTTCGTAGCGCAGCTTGTCAACGCCGAGCAACCCGCGAACCCACTTCACGGCAACCTCAGTCGGTTCGGCCCGCTTGCGGGCTACCGGCGATCGGTAGGTCTCGAGCATCGCGTGGTAGACGCGGTTGACGTTCAAAGCTCCCTGCGTGGGCCCGGCGGGCTCAGCGTCCGCGGAGCAATTCCACTTCGAGTCGAGCTTCGCGTAGGCGTCGGGGAGCCTCCTGGAGGTGGAGACCAGCCGGACGGAGGTAGAGTCTTCGAATATCACGTCGAGTGTCGTTCCAGCGGTCATAACGATCGGAGAGGGGGAGGAAGAGGAAGAGGAAGAGGGGGGAGGGGGCAAAACACGTATGTCGGTGACGCGGACAGATAGTAGCGGTCGCAATGGGCCTTTTAACCAATGATACACATGTTGCCCATGCTAGGTTGTGTCATTGTGGTCTCCTTCTGGGGGGAACACAAAGCGCCATTGACGTTGGTGAGTGGCAATGAAAAGGTCAAAGCGCATCAACCACGAATGATGCAGCAGCCGAAGGACTGCAACACGATGTGCACCTTTTTGTCCCCATGCAACCGCAAGGTCGCGATCCGGTGAGAATTGTGCTTTGCATTGTAGTGCAATAACTTCACACCCCTTCACAGTCCGAATGAGCATCCATAGTTGAAGTGCTCGCGAGCCTCGTGTTGGTGTGAGCTTTCGTCACTCCGTGTTGATCGCGATCACGTGGGTGGTCCTCATGGCCCTTGCAACGCGTTGAACACGACTCACCATGCCACCGAGGGTCCGACGCCACTGATCATCGTACCGCAAGGAATGAGCTGGAGTGGCATTTGAACGATGATAGCACTACTGTACACGGTCCTGTGACATGATACACACTGTGAATACACGAATCAGTACGAGAACAAGGATGCCGAAGACGGGATAGCAAAGGGTGGCGGTGGCGGTGGCAAGCTTAAAGTTGCCAGCGTACGTTTACTCGAGCCCTGTCTTCCACTCTGAGTCAACAACCTGCACGCTCCTGCGTGACAGGCGACGCCGCCACTCGACCAGCTCTCCCTGTGTCCCTGCCTGCTGAGCGCGCAGAGACATGCCTGGGCGGAGCCACCGGACGTCGCGCGCCCTCACAATCTTGAGCGCTGGCATCTTCGGCAACAAGGCTTCAAGGACCGCCAGAAACTCGGGGTTGGGTCGAGGAATTGACAGGATGTGTAGAGGGTGGTCTGGGTCCGACTTCCTCAAGGTGAGCACTGGCAGCGGGGTTTCCAGGGATAAGTGCGAGAGGTTGGGGCAGGTTTGGAGGAGAGTGGTCGGGGAGGGCAATAGCATCGCGGGCCACGTCTTCATGGTGAAGAAATGGAGCGATGTCAGCCGCTTCCCATGCGCAAAGATAAATTGAGGGACCAAGGAAGCGGGGACGTAGCCTTCGTCGTAAGGCGTGACCGTGAGGTGTCGCAGAGCAGGAAGGGGTGTATGAAGGAGGGCATGCATCAGTGGCGAATACGGCATTGACAGCATGACGAGCTTATGCAGACGAGGCAGCTCGAGTATCGTCGGAGAGCCAGCGTCATCCCACTCTCCCGGTGCGTCGAAGTCGGTCACGTCTATCCCCGTGCCGATGATCGTCAACTCTTCTATGTTGACGCAGGCGCGTACAAGATCCACTAGGTGGTCGTCGGACGTGCGTACGGAGCACTTCAGCCGAAGCCCCTTCAAGACGCGGAGGTGTGCAATCTCATAGCGGCTGCCGAGAGCCATAGTGGCCCGCCGACTGAGCGCAAGTGAGGGGTTGAGTGCGCAGCGCCTGAGGAAGGGCAGCAGCGGGAAGAGGGCAGTGAGGAGGGTGTCCGCGTGCAGCAGCTCGGAAGCGAGACATATGTCGATGTCCCGGAGGTCTATGTGCTGCACCCACCGACCAGGTGTCGAATACGGTATGCGGCGGATGGAGTCCCATTTCTTGTCGCACAAGCGTACGTGGTGGGTAAACTTCTCCAGGGCTGATAAGGAGCCCAGGGCGACATATGCGTAGAAGAGCGGCAGCGCTACGTCCTGCAACCGTACAGCATGAGCGTCCCTTGCTACTGGCGGCAATTGTTCCCATAAGCAATGAGACAACACCAAGCGTACTACTCACATGGAGGTCCTTTGATAATACCAGCAACCCCCGCTTCAACTCTTCGCGCCGCGGGTGGGGCTTCTCTGTGTCGGTGTCGTAGTGATCGAAGGCGTACTTCAAAATCTTCGTCCAGACCTCGCCTGGCAAAGGTGTCATCTCGCGCCTATGCGGAAGCAGCGGCAGCAAAGTGAAGCGGCCCGCAGCACGCGACAGCGGTCGCGGCTGGAGCAAGATGATAGCGGGCGTAGCACTGTATACGGCCATGGCCATTAGGGTATCAAGACGGCCTTTACACAAGAGTTGTCGAGGGGTTTAAGAAAGATGGTGCGTCGAAGACATAACCGGTGAAGGCGAGCAAGGACCAGGCTGCCAGGGAGGATGGCAGCGGTCTTAGTCGGAATTCTCGCGATATTCGGTCATATCGCGAATCCGAGTCAAGTTCTCGTGGAGGCACGGCTCCCCGCACCGACCCCGCACGAGGCATGACACACCCCTTCTGACTACCGCGCGCACTCCCGCCACACACGCGCCTGAACAGACATCGCCAAGTCACAGGACGGTCGAGATAATATCGTATCTAGCCGCAAGCACAGGCAGCTACACGCAGGATTGTCATTACACGGCCCTATGTCTTCGGACCTAGAATATCACCCATCTCATCCAAGAACTTGTCGTAGTCGTCCTTCGGCTTAGCCGCTGAGCTCTTGACACCTGCGCTCTTCAAGGGCACACTGACAGCCGACCCCAGGTTCTGCTTCAAGGTGCTCATCAGGTCAGGACGGGCTGCGGCGGGAGCTTCTGGCTCCTCAGATTCTGCCTTCGGGGCGGCATTGATCTTTGATGATGCTCCTGCCACGGCCTTCTTGCGCTTCAGAGCGGCCGGTACAAACGCCGTCGCTTCCTTCTTGAAATCGCGCAGCTCTGGCGCAGCCTCGATCGTCGCGGCTGCCGCCGGTGCAGGAGGTCGCCCAGTGGTGGACAGCGCAACACCGCCGGACAAGGGTCGCGACTGGCCTGGAAGGGGAGGAGACGACTGTGTGTTCCTCACAGCACGATGCGCCTGGTAAGTCTGATGCGGGATGGACGACAATGGATCTTGCATAGACGCAGAGGACTGCGCACGCCGCGGGAAAAAGCCTGGAGGAGGGGGAGGCATCAAAGAGAAGCCCGGCGGAGGTGGTTGGACGCCGCCAGCTATATTTGGGAACGTCGGAGGGAACGGCGGGTGCATGCTTGGCTGGAGAGGCAACGGCGGCGGCAGCGGCAGCATGTGCGGGGTACCGGGGGGAGGCGGGGGATAGGCCGCTGAAGGAGGCAGTGGAGGGGCAAGAATACCTGGTGGTTGCGGTGCTGCACCCGGGAACCCGGTAGGTGGGGGAGGAACAGGCATTAGTGGAAGAGGAGGGAAACCCGGCGGGAGCGGAGGGGGTGCGCTAGACATCAGAGATGCTGGTGTGGGTGGCAACGGTGGCAAGGGCGGCGCAACTGTAGTTAAATTAGTAGAAGCAACGGACTGAAGTCTCCGGTACATACCTGGACTAGTACCACCCTTCGGCGGTGGGGGACCTTCAGGCATTGGTATGTCATCATCACTCTCCTCCTCTTCCTCAGCTCCCGGAGGAGGCCCTTCTGGCATGACTATATCGTCGTCGTCGTCATCTGTGAATGCAGTCAATACATGACCATTCATGGCTTGCCCAGCTGATCATACCTGCGTTCCCTTCGCCATCGCTTGCAATTTCGTCCGGCCGCAGTGCTAGTGGAGTGGTCAGTACATGCAGCATCTAACAACCTGGGTATGCTCACGTCTCTCGGCATAAGGCATGCCTGGAGGCGGAACACCATATGGATTCATGACAGGGTCATAGTAGATACTCCTCTCCGGATGCCGCGGGAGTCCATGCTTGTTGAACAGATTCCGACTTTGTGGAGGCGGCGCAGGTTCCGTCTTCTCTTCACCGTCGTTCTGAGACCGACGGGCTTTGAAGACAAGCTTGCGATGTTCAGGATGTTCTGCAACATATTCTTCTTTCCTTTTGTTGACCTTCTCCAGTTCAGCCTTCAAGTCTTTCAGGCGGGTTTTGTCGGCGGGAGAAGACTCCGGAGCAGCTTCAAGTTTCTCTATCTCCTCTTCAAGCTCTAGATGAGCGTACATGTAGGTCAGCAACGAGTTCGAGAAGACACACAGGGCCGTACCCCTGGTATCCTTTTTCACAAGGGCAAAATCGCGTGCCTTTGCACGATCAGCCTTATTCTACTGCAGTGGCATGGTCAGCAAGAGTACGCCGTAACATTCGATACGGCCACTCGCCTTCTTAAGCTCCTTCTTTCGCTGGGCCTTGCCTGCATAGATGGGTGGAGGTCAAACGAGTAGACTGAGTGCAAGGTGCACCACTCACGGAACGCATCTGCAGGGTTGGCATTCTTGCTGCCTTTTGCCATGAGGGTCGAGAGGAGGTGCGGTTACCGGCGGTCGGGCGTCGGGAGCGAGCACGTGCGTCGAGCCTTGAGTCATCGAAGATGGTGACCTCGGGTCTGAGTCTCACTCCCAAGTGGTGGTCACTTCCCTCATCCGGGGAGTTCACCACAGTGCCCTGCTCGTCCCCAGCTCCCTCGACACCCCTAGCCGTGATAACACAGGCAGCGAGGACTTCACCGTCTCATCCTGCTTGCGCCATGTCTACCCAGCCTCTCAACAGTACCTCCAAGGGGAAGCGCCCCTCCAAGATGGCCGGCAACTCGTTGAATTATCTGCTCAACTTCACCTTACCCCCGAGGCAGTCGCACCATAACCAGAGCTTGCCTCGTCGCACCAGGAGGTCGAATGCGCACCCGGCGATATGGAACAAGGAGAGTGAGTAGTCGCCATCTCGGTGTCACTGCGTCGTCCCTACTTACCCTATCATATCCTCAGGGTTCGTGAATGCCCAGTATCGCTTCGTTATGAACCCTCTCGGAGACTACACTGTCCATTTTGCTGATCCCGACATGTATGTCGCATCGTAGCTCTTATCAGCGCGCGCTCACCCTCTGTACTCAAGCTTCTTCCAATGGCATGATATCCTCCAAGTCATCGTCCCACGCTCTTCAGCATACGCTTCTGCTGCTGGCTCAGGAGAACAGGCTCCCCTTGACGAAGGCGTCACAACCTGTCCTATCTGCTTGTCGCCGCCTACGGCCCCACGGATGACCAAATGCGGCCATGTACGCCCTAGATTGCTATCAAGCATACCTCGGTCTAACGGCCTCGTTACAGATATTCTGCTTCCCCTGTATCCTCCATCACCTTAATACCGCTGATAATTCCAAGTGGGTTAAATGCCCAATATGCCTAGACTCCGTCCACGAACGACAACTCAAGGCCGTCAAATGGTTTGATGAAGTACCCGCATTCGATGATGCAGAGGATGCCCCGCCTCATGCCTCTTCCTCGTCCTCTAGCGCAGACGACGGTGTGCTTGCCACGCCACGCCCTGGCTCTATGCTCCGCATGCGCTTAATCCAGAGGCCCCAGATCACTACACTGGCCCTTCCTCGCTCGGACACTTGGCCTTCAGACTTACTGCCCCCTCACCAAGCCCCCTTTCACTTCCTACCGGATGTGTTTTCCTTTGCCAAGTTCATGCTTGCTACTCCAACATATCTCATCCAGGATCTGACCAAGGACCTTGACGACTTGGCTACTGAGCGGCGCATACTATCGAGCATGGGTGACGAACTAGGTGTAACTTTCGTTGATGCCGCGGAAGCCAAGCTTCATCTACAGACTGCGAAGGCGTCGGCATTGGAGACGTCTCAACTACAGGAAGCCATCGATAACGCTCATCACTTACAGCAACAGATCCACGAGCGTTCCAACCTACATGCCCGGCGCAGGAGGGATGAACAGGCGCGATCTATCCCTCTTGATCCAGAAGAGGTACCTCAGGAACTGCTGGCAAGCCAGGGTAGTGGTTTCGTGCAGTCGGGTACACCGAAGACAAACGTTCCTGGTGTGCCCTCAACACCCGCTGCCCGTTCTGCTACCCCCACTCGTGGTCCCCGGCAGCGGCGAAATCTCAACCCTCCTCCGCCGTCGACCTCTACATACTACTATTACCAAGCCGCTTCAGGCATGCCCATATTCCTGCATCCGCTCGATATCCGAATTCTATTCTCGCACTTTAACGGCTACCCAGCGTTCCCGGATACCATTTCCATCCGCGTGGAATCTTACGCTGAGGGCACGGTCAACGATGAGCTGCGGAAGCGCTGCAAGTACCTCGCGCACTTCCCCGAGGGCACGGACGTGGTCTTTGTGGAAGCGGACCTGGAGGGAGTTGTCGGCGCGGAAGGCCTGAAGAACTTCGAGGGCCCGCTCCGCATGCGCCGTGCACGGCGCAAGGAGAGGGGCAAGAAGGACGACAAGGCACGCGCTCGTGCAGAGGAGCGCGAGAAGGAGAAGCTCGCGCAGACGTGGGGGTTCGCCGCGCAGGTGGTACCTGCTGCGTCGTACGCGTTGCCATCTTCCCCGGCAGGTGTCATCGATGCGGAGGAGTTAGCGGAGGCTGTTGCAGAACAGCCTCCGACGCCGCAGCAAACATCTGGGGCGTGGGGAGCAAGGAGCTTCGCCTCCGCTGCGCAAGGCCGGCCGACGGGCCAGCGACCACAGCCGCATCACGAGCAGCGTCCTGCGGAAGAGGACGAGTGGGACTTTGACGATGCCTTCCACGAGCTCGAGGCGCGCGGTGCAAGAGGCGGAAAGAAGGGCGCGAAGTTGGTGGTACTCGGTGGCGTCGGTGGGAGGAGGCGATGATTTAGCTTACATACACGTATACTGTACGCAAGGACCCCCCACAGCATATCCTTCTGTCGCATTGTGTTTCTAGTACATGCAATTGGTACCCAGGAGCAGTGTATCACCAATCCCGAGCAATACAGCACCTGTACTATAGACGCATAGACGATGCTTCGTTGATGTCCTTCCGTCAAGGCAGATTTTGGTCTGATTCAGGATTCCATGTTATCGAAGAAGCTACTCTACAATCAAGAGCACTGGTGTCAACAGCGTATTACAGAGCAGAGGAGAAGGAAATGGAACAAGCAGAGAAGAGTAACTGCAATGAGATCGTGTAGCAAGAAATCAGGGCTTGCCAAGACGTACGATAGACGTAGCGCATGAGTAGCATGTCGTGACTGTTCGTGCAGTGGAAGGATAAAGGATAAATACGCGTCCAAGGTTATGTTATTACTTGCAGATAATTTGACGGCGCAACTGCAGGGATGTTCGTTCAGGGGGCACATAACATAACCAGCAGCGTTGACTTACTTCCTACTGTGCCATCCGACTTTTTCGCCTGCCACCACTTCCCTTGTTTGTCTAGAATCTCCATGATCTCGCCTTTCTGGAATGATATCTCGTTCGGATCATCAGCCGATGCACCGTCTGGTATACACTCAGCAAACATCCCTGGTACCGAAGCGCAGTTGTGCTCACATGAATACAGCGCCTTCGCCTTGTATAGAACACCGTCATCCAGAGCCGCCTCACCAGCTCCCGGACTGGCGGGCATGGGCGGACCTCCACCAGATCCTACGCCAGCGTTGCCACCCATGAGAGGCGAGTTGGCAGACATGCCGTGGTCAACACCCGGGACCCCACCGACCGGGGCATTGTTAATGCTACCCGTGCCGGCAATGCTGCGAGGAGGTCCCTCCACACTCCCGGCATTGAAGCTGTTCCCACTCCCGACAGGACCTCCGAGACTGCTAGCCATCTTCGTGTCGTAACCAGTTGCCATCCCGCCCGGTGTAGAGCCAAATCCGGCCTGGTAACCGTTGCCCGCACCCATGGTGTGCATGGAGGTGGTGCGTGTCGCCCGGCGGCGGCGCGACGGAGGGGTGAGGCCGCCCGTTCCCATGGAGTTGAATATGTGGAGCATGAGCGAGTCCTCTTCCGAGGTGAAGTACAGCACCCAGAGGATGTCGACGACGGCGAGGATGAGCCAGCCCGCGGCCATCGCGTCCAAAGAGGCGCTTCCTGAGAAGATGCCTTGGTTGACACCGATTACGGCAAAGACGATCGTTACCGCGCCGAAGGTAGCTATCTGGAAGCGGTGCATGGCGATAGAGTCACTGGCTAGGGTATGGAGGACGCCGAGGATGAGGAAGAGCTGGAGGAAGATGGCAAACCATAGTACGCCGACACGGGTGTGCCCCGCTAAGCGGTGTGGGGAGTCAGCAAGTGCGGGGTTTGTGTGGTAGACACACAAAACACTTACTATCCAAATCATCAGCAGTTGCCACGGCTTGTGCGATGAACGCCAAAAACCATCCCACCTGCGCAACAGAACAATTAATCAGCCCAGGCTGAACGACATCTAGACCAGACACTCACCACAGCGAGGATGGCCGTGAACAAGAACAAGTAGTGAGTGAGGATCGGTGTGAAGTCCAATCCCTCGCTCCCGCGAGGCGGCATATTGAACAAGGCGGAAAAAGAGCGAGCTGGATAATGGTAGGTGTACGTAGGCCCCTGGGCACGAGCGGTGACCTGTAGGTCGTACGACCGTAGACGGACGGAAAGTTGAGTCGAGATGAACAACGGCGTTCTGCCGGAGGAGACTGACAGCACTGACGGAGTGAGCCTGCAGCCGCGACTCGAACACGTTCAAGCGTTTCTCACACTGCGCGTCTCCTGACTCTCCTCCTCAACGTCCCCGCTAGCGTCTCTTTCTCTCGGTTTATTTTCTCCGACTCTCCTCCTTGCCCGACGTCCGCAGACACTGACGCAGCACTCGCCGTCGCTATGTCCCCGCACAGCCCCGGCGTGTACACATTTGCCGTACGATGGCATGGCATTGCTCGCACGAGCCAGACAAGTCAACTTGTGATGCTCCCCTACAAATTTGGTCATCCCCACAATACATGAGCTTGCACTAATATGTACCCATCGCTGAGGATCGCAGAACGCTAGCCTGTATGTCGCTGCAGGCCTCACCAGAGGGTTCGTGCCTTGCCCCAAGTGACAGCGCGGGCCAAATATGGGAAAAGTAAGTCGTCAGCGCCGATGTGTGTGACCGCTCTGATGTCAGCTCCCAGCTTGCGCGGTATGGTTGCCTTGGAACGCCCAGTTTGGTGTGAGTGCACACGTCAAGACGGTGCAGTACATCTGTAACGACATATGAAGCGACCGACCCACCATGTATGAAGCACTTGTCTGCATCTGCGTATTCCATTCCACACAAGAACCGCCAAATAAGAAAAATCTCACACCGTGTTGCGATGCTCTCTTGCAGGCTTCTCGAGACTTGCACTGCACCACTAACTGCAGCGGTGACTGTCAGCGGTGGTCAAATTAGATGGCCGCGCGCAGCCGCGGTGACAATCTGTATCAGAACGACGAGATCACCGCCCAGGGGATGAAGGGTCGGTGTGTCGGCGCTACTGATATATAGCTTGCGCTTCCGAATACTGCGCTACCGATGAACCCACTGACATCGCCTTCAAGCATCCGTCGCGGAATACCGGTACCTCGCGCGCAGGAGGCGCAGTTGCAACGCGGTTCTGTTCATATGAAGACTGGCTACTCTCTTCTGTCTGTGCGCCGGTCGCTCCTCACACGCCCCTTACCTTCGACATTCCGGCCTGTGGTGCCACAAACCTGGTCACCAATGAACAGATCTCATTCGTCGCCCCACACCGTCGCTTTTCGTTTTGCGAGCGTGCCATACGCGCTATTCGGATTTCTTCTTGTGAGTATCTCTGAGAGCATTCGTGGATCAGATTCAGCTCAGATGGTTTACAGAGTGCTCTCTCAGTCGTACTGCTTGCAGTGATTGGGTTATTTACCATCACCCAAGTTCAACCGAAACAAACTATCATTTGGGGTCAGGCTGGCCCTCACAGCCGACCGCCCAGTGAATCGACATGCCCAGCATCCAGCACCTCGCCGCCAGACTCGGATGCAAGGCCTGTGGCGAATTCTGCATGTCCCCCCTTGCGCGTCGACAACCCACCCATCGTCACCTTGCCTACAGCCTCTCTGGGCACGTCCTGTCCACGACAAGTACGTACGCCGCACGCCTTGCCGAAGGGAGGCATACTCCAGTCCGCGCGGACTCCGTGTCTCAAGGCCAAACCTGGCGAGCTGCGCTCTCCGGTGAACTCAACAATAAAGCATGAAAACCAGAAGCAGCCATGGAAATGTGTCGCCGTGACAGAAGGGCAAGAAGCAAGGCGTGGTGTTAACAGCCAGTCCGCCGCGAAGCTGAGGTCGGCAAGTATGCCGCATCTACCGCAGGGTGGGTCGAACATACTGCTGTCGGATTCATCTCTCACCTTACATGAAGTGAAGCGCTCTCCTAAGTTCACGCTCAGTACGTCAGGCGATAAGGCGACTGGGAAGCAGCCAACTAAAGTACCGAGGGCGATACCACCTGCGGCTCCGCATTACGTTGCTCTACCGGGATTATCTCCAGCAGGGAATCCGACCGATCAAGGCCGCAAGGCGAACACGACTTCTGGTGTTAAATTCGAGCAATACCACATGTGGAGTCGGAAGGCGAAGTCGTTACGCAACCTCAAGGCTACACAGGCAGACGCGTTAGTCTACCTCTCCGGCTCTACCAACACATTCCCGCGCTCCATGTCTTCACCACCGCGAAAGCAGAGGCTCCTGGATACTCCAACACGGCCCTCAATTAGCTCTGTACTGCTGTCTGCACACACAAAGGAAGGGACCGCCGTTGGTGATATGCTGCGCATACGGCGACGATCTATTCCGGGAGATGCGCTTCTCGAGCGACCCTCATCGTACGTGTCCCTATAATTAGGCGGGGCGTTTCGCTCAATTCTTGCGTTCTGCTCAGCGCCGAGTCATCCAGTGAAGGTTCATTACACCTCGGCATACTGTCTGCTCGTTCCATGAGCACAACGGCGCTCCCGGAACTTGTGAAGCGACAGCCTGAAACAACATCCAAGCGCAGCCCACCTTGGCTTGCGCGTTTCCGGCGTCGCGCTCCCTCTGCTGCAGGGAGCACGTCTGAGCACTGGCAGTCGAATGCATGATGTTGCCATATCAACGCCGTTGTTGCCTATCATTATTACGGACGACGCGCACAATAACCTTGATTAACTTATTCACGTACACATAACTTATGCCTACCCTTACTGCTGTCAGAGAACAAATAAATATGTACCAGTGCCAAGACAGCATCTGCCGTGGTGGAGGACGGAGATTGCTTGGAGATTGCACTGCAGAGATCCCGAGTGATCGAGGACCGTGTGAGATAAGATTAGATGACTGCAAATGGATGTGGCGTCGCAGCCGCTCTCCTCGACAGAGCCGCCGGTGCGGGGAACGAACGCATCGCTCGCATGGACACCACGTCTCCAGATCCTCCGCTCAGTCTTGCGCTCCCTTCTGCTGTGGGACACCCTCGATATACCCCTCGCTCAAGCTCCAGAACGTCACTTACTACTCTTGACGAGCAGTCGTCCCGTCTCTCATCAACTCTGGTTGGCGACCGCACCGCGAGGACAGTGCCGTCGTCCCGCGCGCCTTCCCCTAGTACTACAGCAAAGATGTCGAGGCCGATGTCATCGAACGGTGTGCACATGGCGGACATGGATGGGTCGCAGCTTTTAGGAGGACCGCGTTCCCCGGACTTGAACCGGCCGCTGAACGTAACGGACGCGTTGAGCTACCTGGATGCTGTGAAGATGCAGTTCCAGGACAAGCCAGATGTGTACAACCACTTCCTGGACATTATGAAGGACTTCAAGAGCCAAGTGTGAGTCATCGCTCGTTTTTTGGTAGCTTGTGCTCCGCGAGTGGCGGTCGATCCTTCCCTTGTTCTGCGCCACTCGCTTTGACCATGATGGCCCCCTCCTTGTCTCGCTTATCTACAATTCCTTTTGTCTATCTCTTCCCCGCTTCTCACCCCTTGCTGATGGCTCTATGCTTTGGCCTTCTATTAGGATCGACACTCCTGGAGTCATCGAGCGCGTGTCTATGCTTTTCCACGACAATCCCTACCTAATTCAGGGTTTCAATACCTTTCTGCCCCCTGGGTACCGCATCGAAATATCTAACGACCCGCGGAATATGGACACAATCACGGTGACAACACCTATGGGTGTCATGACTCAGAACATCTCTGCGTATGGGGCCCCCGTGAGGATGGCTCGTGAATCGCTTCTGCCTACTAGCACGCCCATGATACCCCTTCCTCAACAGCCGCCGTTTCCGTTAGGACCCCCACCCGTCTTACCAGTTGGTATCGGGAATGGGTCCAGGCCTGCGACCCCCTCTCGGCTGCTCAGTCATCCACCCGACTTTGGCTTTTCGCCTTCAGTGATGTATTCTTCTCCTGCAACCGCCTTACAGGCCAAAGCCGCTGCCGCATTTCTTGGCAACATGGGAAATAGACAAGACGTCATCCCGCCAGGAGAATTCAATCATGCCATCCAGTTCTTGAATAAGATCAAAGTACGCTTTGAAGATGACTCTGAGACGTACAAACAGTTCTTAGAAATACTTCACGCGTACCAGAAAGAACAAAAGCATCTGCATGACGTGCGTCCACTTACGTGTTCACCTCTCTTCGCCGGACTCACCACACTTTCAGTCCCAAGTCTATGCTCAAGTGCAGATGCTCTTCAAGGAGGCACCCGATCTCATGCAAGAATTCCGTGACTTCCTGCCCGAGGCTTTCGGTCCATCCGCACAGCAGGCGGGTCTCATTGGCATACTGCCTCAACCTCCGAACACTCCTAGTCCGTGGGGACAGGTAGACGGACCTTCCTCAACCTCGAACGAGAAGGGTGCGAAAGCTCCGAGTCGGAGACGCAAGCGCGTTGGAGACAAAGAACCCGTTGGAACCCAGAAGGCGGCCGGTGGACGGGTGAGCATATAAATGGTGCTACGACACAGCCTGACAAACTCACATCTTCGATTCAGGTGGCCAAACGAACGAAGCCCAACCAGAAGCCGGAGCCCCAGTCCCCGAAGTTTGCGCCGTTCCCCGCACCCCCTCCTTCGCCGCCACCGACTGTACCACCCGGTCATGTTGTCATGCCGGGCCCTCAACCTCCCCAGCCAGGCCACCCGAACTTCCTCAGCCTCTATCCACTGCCGCCACCGGCGAACAATCCCGCAGTCGCCTCGATTACTACCCCCGACGAGCTTCTGTTCTTCGATCGGACCAAGAAAGCTCTTGAAAGTGGCGGTACATACGATGAGTTCCTCAAGTTGCTGAATCTCTTCGCGAGGGATATCATTGATACGAAGACTCTCATCGCCCGGGCCGAGATATTCCTGGATGCTGAGCTAATGTGCCAGTTCAAGGAGCTGATGGGCTGGGATGAGAAGGTCGGGCATACCGATCATGGGCCTCCTGGCAGCGTCCGGACTAGCGAGGTAGACCCTCACATCGCCAGATCTCCAGATGACGGACAAGGCCCGAGCTATCGGCGGTTGCCGGAAAGTGTGAGTGCATGCTGTCCGTGGCTGCGGGGCGGTGAGCAGGTGGAACTGACTTCGAACTGCAGGAGATCCATTTGGCGTGTTCGGCCCGTGGCCGTCTAGAATGGTCGGTTCTCAACGATGTCTGGGTGTCTCACCCTACCTGGGCTTCCGAGGACTCCGGCTTCGTCGCGCACAAGAAAAACTCCTTTGAGGACACCATCTATCGGAGTGAAGAGGAACGGCACGAGTACTCGGTGCACCTCGAAGCACTCTCACGCACTATCACCGTACTCGAGGCCCTGGACGCGCGTATAGAGGAGCTGTCCCCAGAGGAGCGTGCTCAGTTTAGGCTGAAGCCGGGCCTCGGCGGCTCCGCTCCCCAGGTCTATGAACGTATATTCAGGAAGATATACGGAAGGGACAACCTCCGGGAGGTCATGAAAGCGCTACAGGAGTGTCCAAGCGTGTCCGTTCCTGTCATCCTTCGTCGTCTGAAGCAGCGGGACGAGGAGTGGCGCCGCGCTCAGCGGGAATGGGGCAAGACGTGGCGCGAGGTAGACGCAAAGAATTTCTATAAGGCGTTGGACCACCAGGGCATCGCTTTCAAGGCCAACGACAAGAAGAACATTACTGCGAAGCATTTCGTGCAGGATATTGAGTCCATCAAGGCTACGCAGGAGCAAGCTCATGATTTCGAGGCGGGCCCGTCCTGGGCTCGGAGCTCGCTCGGCCCACAGCTCGAATGTGATTTTGGGGACATTGGCGTGCTACAAGATTGCCTCAAGCTGATCTTCTGTTTCCTGGACCATTCGTCAGCGACCTATAGCATCGCAGAGAGGCGCAGCGTGGAACGCTTCCTCCGCGCATTTGTCCCTGTCCTCTTCATGCTTCCGGCGCATGAGTTCAATGCTGCGTGTGGTCCAGTCGAGCCTGGCCACGAAGACGACCTGGCAGAAGACCTTGCTGTGACCGACGGGGCAGATGACCAAACGAGAGCCAGTCGCGACCGCTCGGCAAGGCGTCCTCAATCCACGGGCGTGTCTGCGGGTGATCTGCGGAAGAGATTGCTGAAGACCGCGCAGGAGAGATCTCCCAGGAGCAGCCCTCTGGCGCTGTCCGTCAAGTCCAGCGCCTTGACAAGATCAACTTCACCGGCCCCGAGCGATGGTCAATCGGCCTCGAAGGACAAGGGCTCACGGCTGAACCAAGAGCTCGATAGCGAGGTGGATGACTCCACACTTCCTGACGACATCTGGATACAGGAGGTGGTGACGCAGTCTGGCGTCCCGGCGGGGGCGGAGGCGGTAACGCGTCGGCCGTTCTTCGCGAATACGACATTCTACACGTTGCTGCGTCTATTGCAGGTACGCCATCGCTCCGAAAACAACATGCTTGACCTATAGCTGACGGTGCTACGGCCGTATAGCTGCTCTATTCACGTCTGAGCATGTGCAAGCAGATTGGCGCACGGTGTGCCGCTGAAAAGCACTCTTCGCTGCTCGCTAACACCGTCGCGGTACAGTTGGGATTGGATGAGCCGAATGGGCCAGCGTCTGTATTGGCTCAAGCGGCGGAAGCGTTGGGTGAAGCCCGCCCGGGAGAAGAGCCCAACGTGCTATACTTGTACTTGCTGGACGCATGTGAGAAAGTCTTCGACAATGAACTGGACCAGGCAACCTTCGAGGAACATATGCGGTGGTTCTTTGGCACGAAGGCACGTCGTATCTGTTTGTCGGTGTTCGAAACGCATACTGACCTTGTGGGTTCAGGCCTATCACCTCTTCACGTTGGATAGGGTGATCATCGCTGTCGTCAAACAGGTAAGCTCGAGGCTGACGCGCGTACACAACCGGAGCCGAGGTGACCGTGCCTGTAGGTGCAGACCATCGTTGGCGATAACAAATGCCAGGAGCTGTGGTACTTGCTGCAACGGTCACGAGGCGTGGAGACGATTACGGCCCATGACACCATCCGCTACAGAAGAGAGGCCGAGCAACACGTTGGATCAGATGATAACCTGTATAGGTTCGATTGGGTACGTGGCAATCTAAATATACTCTGGCGGCAGTATGGTGGCTTACGACAGTATGATACAGGACGGAGACACTAAGAAGGTGTTTGTACAACTGCTAGGTGCGGCAGATCCCAGCATCGAGGAAGACAGGTCACCCGCTGGACGCTGGCGGGAGTATATCGCAACATACGTAACGGAGCATCCGACAGAGTGGGTACCTCAGCCAGGGAGAGCAAAGCGATCACTATTCTTGCGTCGGTATGTAATGGGACACTACATGATGTCTATTCTGGAGGCGTTTGACGATACCTGCGTGCTGACCTCCGTCCGTGAATGTATTTTTAGGTGCGTGATGGACGCCGCCGAACACGGGGAAGCAGTGCACGAGCAGCGGCGGATGCGGGTGCATGTGCGCGCGGGAACGTACCAGCTGGTGTACGGGGAGGGCGGCGAGGATGTGCTCTGGCGGGGGCGGCGCGCAGAGGACGAGGTGGCGCTGCAGCGACGGGCTCGGGGACGACAAGAGGAGCAGAAGCGCTGGCTGGGGCGTCAGATGGAGGGGGCGTGGGAGAGCGCTGCTATGTATAGTGTGCAATAGATGGGTGCTAATTATAGGGTGTCCGAGTCTGGAAATAGCGGAAATAATCAATATGTAATGATGGATAGGAAGTGCGAGGACGGGGATTTGGTTTTATAATCTCTTGGTCAACTCTTGGTTCCTACAATCGACGCTACTCGCCTAGCCAAGCCCAAGCCCGCCCCCGCCGCTGCCCCCGACGCCCTCGCTGCCTCGGCGTGCGAGCCTCCTTGGCACCTGCTTTCTGCATGGCCAAGCCACCCAAGAGCAACACCATCCCCAGCACCAGTTCCTTCGCCCCCGCCCGCCCTCCGCGTGTCTCTCCCACCCGCACCGGCGCGCCGCGACGACCATCCCCGTCTCCCTCTCCCGCCATCCTTGGCCTCTTTGCATCCCTCGCGTCGGCAGTCACCGCCGTCGACGGTTCTCCTGTCTCCACGCCTCCCCCGGACTTCCTTTGTCCTCATCTAGTGGCAACCGTCACATCCTCCCAGGCGCCCACCACCGTGCCCAGAGATCGCGTCCGTCGCCGAGCTGCCACTACTTCAACATCTAGCACCCAGTCATCCAGATCGGGGCCCGTGGCCGACAAGTACGTTTCGTGCGACGACGGGAGGTGGCGTAAGACAGACGTCTGGACATTGTATGGATCTACTTTCTGCGCGGTAAGCCAGCGTCCTCATCTCTCTCATCGGCACATAATCATATCCTACAGGGGGCCGCGTGCACCGCGACGACGACGGCGATACCAACCGCACTTCCCGACAGCGATCTCTCTTCTACGGCCACCTCCATGCCTGCCGCTATCACAAATATTGACATCTCGGATGGGGACACCCTACCTTCCGGGTGGAACAAGTCCTCGTACAACCACGATGACCCCCTTACGCCACTCATCATTACATTATCCGTCGTTCTGGCCCTAGTCATATGTGGGTTCATCGTGGTCTGCGTCGTGTGGCGACGAAAACGAACACGAAAGCTGAGGGATCCGGAAAGGCGAGGGCGTAGGAAGACTGCGGAGGACGAGGATGCAGGTGAGGAGCTGCAGCGTATGAAATCACAGCAGCGTCTATGGGCAAGGGCAACTGCTCGATGGAAAGCCAATATCCGACAGTCAGCGCGACGTCGACGGAAGCGCAATGCCACCTCCGCCAAAGACATCGACACCTGCTCTCTCGTCGACACACCAGCGCACTCTACCTCCGTCTCCCTTCGTACGTCTGCCTCACGCTCTAGCTTCTCGCACAGCATCGCCAGTACTACGTCTTCCGGGCATCGCGACTGCTATGACCCCTCAAGCTCCGCACGGCATGAGACGCCCCCTTTCCCTAGCCGTCCTCCCGCGTATCTCTCGGAACCCTCGAATACAACGGTAACGCCTCGAGAAGCGTCTCTATCTGCAGCCTTCCCGTCCCCGCTCCGTCCACTCTACAACAAAGCTGGCTTCCTCATTAGCGACGCACACGATGATGTTCCATTGGGTAGAGGAGGCGTTCTTCCTCCTGCAGATCCATTCAACGCCGGGCATATAGCCACCGATGATAAAGCCGCCCTTGCGCGAATGGCAGCTCTCGCGAGCGCCCCGCCCTTGGGCGGTGTATCAGCCTCCGAGGAAGAAGGCGAGCCGTCGACATTGTTCCCTACCGTCCCAGTCCTGGAAGACGATTTCGAGCCTATCCCTCCCGAGCTCTGCATCACGGACTACGACGCCTACATTGGAACGTGTTCTGGCCTGTCCGGCGGCCGGGCTGCATACTCGCCGGGTCCTTCTCCCCTCCTGTCAGCCTCAGGCACCCAGACGCCGTCCTACTCACGTGAGCCCTCCCCGCATCCGACTCTACCTGCACCACCATCCAGAGGACGACTCGCGGCGCCGACGTTCTACGAGTATCCCGTGTCCTTCGAGGAAGACGTCTTATCTGCGGAGCCGGAAGCGGGCCCATCCGCGCCTCCGTTCGCGCACGACGACACTCTAGCCGCAAGTGCGCCGCCGGTGGACCTCGATTATGAGCCTCTGGACATGGTCGCGCTACCCTCTGCACCCCCCATTGAAGACCTTGATGGGGAATTGTTGCCTGAGGGACCAGATGCTGACTGTTGGGACGCAGGCTCACGCCTGTCAGTCCGCCCGGCGATGTCGTCTGAGTGTTCCGCGAGTCAACTTGTGCCTGATCCGCGTGCGAGTCCTCCGCGCTACATTCCATAGGAGTGTAAGCTTTTTGGGACGAGCTGATCCCGGTGGTTGTAGTCAGTGTATACTATACCTTACCTTATTGTGCTATCGTTGTTCATCGTGGTTGTCCGTCGTCTGTTCGCCGCTTGGATTGCTCTACATACATCGTCCGAGATTTAGTGAAAGCGGAATGTACGCTATAGGAAGTCGTGCCGAGACTCCTTGCACTCATTGCATGCGTCGCCAAAGACATTTATCAACGTACCCGTCCTGTCGAGTAGCTCGTGGTGCAATCGAGCGAAGTGCCAATACAGTGCGATGTTTCGTTGGACGAGGAGCAATCGTGGGACCCAGAATGTCTTCCAGAAACCGTGTTATTTTGGATACACCGAGTGGCAAGCACGCAACAGCGCAACTACCTCTGACGTTGTCTTCACGCGTAGCTGTTCATAAACTGACAGTGCGGAATGACAACCCAGATACATCGACGGTTGCAAGTCGCGACTGTGACCCCGGGGCCGCCGCATCATCGTGTAACAAATTCGTGTCAAAAGTTAGTAGCATATCGACGCAGGTCAACAGATTCATTGTGCCTTCAACCGGTTCACGGCTAACCGAATATCGCGGGACCGCGCAGGCGACGTTGCGCGCCGATGTCCTCAGCCAGGCCTTCGGCGCCGACGCCATGATGTCACTCAGCCTTAGCTTGTCATTTCAATAACAAGCTTACCCCGCATTGTACTTGCGCTCTCACAGAACTCGCTCACGGGGTCAGACATTTGCAATTGAGGGCCACTAGCTTGCATCTCTGAAGGTAGATTACTATGGGGAGAGCGAACATGGAATGAGCACTACCTCTTCACTGTATATATCTCGTGTCATCAGGATGTTCAAGTAGTAATCAGGCCAGGACACCAATCTCCCCGAGGTGTGGCCACATACCATGCCTCGATAGTCAATGCCAGTCTGACCATTCAGGTGCCAGATGGTCGACAGGCCGGCCAGTTGCGCGTCGGCGTTATTGCCAGTCGATCATTGACAAAGACGTGAAACCGACAAAGTCCGGAAGTCATAATAGACATCACGCCCGTAGTCGTCAGTTGATATCGATCACACTATGGATGCCGTTGATTACTGACCTCCCCCTCGTCCATCCTAACAACACGTCAGAGAGAGGGTCCAGTCCCACAGCAGAGCCAACGACCGCCTGCCACAATTTGCCAGTGCCGCAAGCTTAAGCTTAAGGATGCCACAACAGGATCTTAACCATGCAGATCATCACCAAGACTATAATGAACCACAGCATAGGACACTCACCGGTACCGGCAGTGATTATCCACAACACATTCATACCACACCCGGGCCCAGCATCATGAAAGTGAACAGGTCATTCAAGCACTGAGTAAAAATTACGAAGCAATGTATTGATACACCATTCTCAGTCTGTTCGGCAAGCCCATCTAGAAGCCGATTGACTTCACAATAGAACACACCGAAGAGAAAGGAAAGTTGAAAAGAGGTCCCCCGACGACACAAGCCGATACTGCAGTGGCAAGGTCATCGCGCCTCCAGGTTGCAAGCAGAGCCCAGAGGCAAGGGCGGCAAAAATTAGATAACCAGTAATGGAGGCGGTGCCTCCATAATAGTGGTTAAACTATTAAGAACAGATACTACACTTGATCTAAGCCAAAAGGCCAGAGTGGTAAGGACTCGAGATGTCGATGCGTGCCTTATATACCAGCGCGAACTCTGCGCACGGACCAGGCGGGCGGCTGCACCCGGCAGTACCGACGCCTACGACATCACGCTTGGAATTTTTCTGTCGTTCACCGCGTTGGCCGGGCCGCACGTTCGCGTTCAGTCGTCATGCACATGGGAGGCCAGGGAGTCAGATGTATCCGGGCCCGTACCGCATACATTATCGATTCCGAGAATATATACAAATCTATATATCAATTAAGTTCACAGGCGACGAATTATTGGTCTTGCCCTACAGTATAGTGCGTTCATTGAAGCCCCCGTTTCCCCGCATACGAAGGTACTCTGCGTGTAAGCCCATCAGCTCCGTCGGTGTTGTGGGCTTCAACATAGTTGCGGTCAACCTGGGGGACCGCTTGAGCTTCGTGCCTAGCTGGCGACGCAAGGGGCCCGAAGACTCAGACGCCGACTCCACGTCTCCGCCTTTCTCGCTCAGAGTAAACGCGTCGTCGGTACCGCGTCCACAGTTCTCCTTCTCGGACCCGTCCCTCCTATCACCGGCGGGCAGTTGACCCAGAAGGCCAGACCCAGCGAACGCGTTCCTGGGAACCTCTATCTTGTCTGCGAACAGCCGTGTGGACGAGCTCCGCTTGAAGAGTTGTTGGAATTTCCCTTGCTTCCGTCCGTAAGTCGGATGTAGGAGCCCTGGAGAGCATGAGAATCGCAGAGGCGTGAGCGTCTTCTCCTTTCCGCGCGGACCATCTTGCACGAAGTACTCGAAGCGCCATCGTAAGGCTAGAGGGGCTTGGTGGCGCTGAAGGTCGAAGTACTCGGTGCCATTGACTGAAAAAGCCCCGTCAGAGCTCATAGCTAGAGTAGCCTTTTGAGATACGTAGTCCCTCGTGTCGTCGTCTATCATGGTCACCCGCCGAAGAGTGGGAAGCATATCAGACTTTCCGGAGTCAAAGAGAAAGGATCGGCGCATCATAGGCATAAACTCGGCAAGACCGTAGGTCAGGGCGTTGACCAGATTGTTTGCGTCGTCGGATCCGGGCTTGCATGTAGTGAAGCCTGCCAACTTGAATGTCTGCCGCACCGCATGGGCCCCCTCCTGATCAATCCAGAGCTCGATGCGAGTATTCTCCAGCCAGTCCAGAACATCAGGTAGGTTCCGAGTCATCCTAGGCTTCGCAACTGGAGAGGCTAGGGGACTGGAGATGTGGCTTGACCGAACTGAGCGAATGGAGCGGTTCGAGGCGTTCGTGGAGCTCGACTCGGTGCGCCGATGTTGCCGGAACGTTGTCGGGGAAAAACAAGACGATAGAAGGAATGGCGTCGTCGGTTCCGAAATAGGTGCCTGAGTATCCAGATCATGTTGTACGTTGCCAGGCTTGATGTTCGCGAGAGTGAAGGGAGAGCAGCTCGTCGACTTGTACAACTGACGGACCCGGAGGCTATGACTACCAGGGCTGTCTGCGCACGAAGCATTGAATGTGATAGACGGCGAGGGGGACACCGCGATGGAGTCAATGGTCCCGTTGCTAGTTGTTGAGCGAGAGCGCGGGAAGTTGCGGTGATAGCGATCAAGAGGCGAAGGAGGCCGGCGATCGCCTTCTGTAGCAAGTTGTTGACCGATAATCGAGTACGAAGAAGAGAAGTTGACGGAAGCAAGGCTTGGAGAGACGGTGAGGTATAAGCCAGAAGAGCCGACAAAAGAGTTGACAGACGACGCTGTGGGAGACACGGGGAATACCAACTGCTTGGATGGCATGGGGTCGTCGCAGACAGACAAGGGAGAGAGCGAGGCATAGGACGCGAAAGAGGTGATCAGAGCGTCTCGCCTCTCACACTCACCTTTCGCTGCCGTGTAGCGGCTGCTTCCAGACAACGGTACCGGTATCGGTTCGCTGCTCCAGGCGGGCGTAGTACATGTATCCGCACCGACGCATGGCGAGCTCCCTACTCCGTCGGCTCCGGGCACGTCAGCCTTGTGCAAGGATATGCCGGGATCTAGAAAAATAGGAATGTCACCATAGGTGCATGAGGAAGTCGTCTCGAAGTCGTCGATGGACGTCGATGGACTAGGTAGTGAAAGAGCGTTGAGAGCCTCTAGGACCCTGCTGTCGTTTCCGCGCGACGGTAGGTAGTCGCGACGCGCGGTGTCGTGTAGACTTGACTTCTGGCAGGTAGGCATAGAGTGTCGGCTGCCAGCAGCGGATTGGGTTGAGTGCTGTAGTCTGTCTCTATGGTACTTTGGTAGAGGAACTTGAAGAGGTCTCGAACATGGAACGCGACGCGACGACGCACGATCACGTGCATGGATGGCTCGTGGCGTGTGCTTCCACTTGGACGCCGGACTCGGGGTCGTCGGGCCAGCGCGAGGCGAGCGTCAAGGACTCAGGTTCACGACTTCCACTCCCGCCAGTCAAACTAGCCTAGCCGCCAATGAACAAGTCCTAGCTGTTGGTACGCATATCTAATGGCGTCAAACATACAAGAAATCCGCTTTAGGCGGCCTACCCACCAGCAACCTGCTGCCACCCCTCCGAAGCCAAAGAACCGGCATGCTGGCATCTTGCAGGACCAGTTGCGCAGGTTAGTCTTTCATGCAATGGACAGACTTCTCCTCAGTAACAAAATGAGATAGGGCCCAAAAAGCACCATGGTGCCCAAGCTTCTCGGTTGCACTGAGGATGTTCCTCCTTATTCGGGTTGCGGGAGCAATGTATGGGAACATCCAGGACTGCGATGAAGGTGTGTCTACTATACATCAGAACAACGTTGCTCAATCTCACGAAGTGCTCTTTAGTATTCAACTTTTGGGAGCCGCTGCATTACCTTGACCGTGGATACGGATTCCAGACCTGGGAAACGTCTCCTGCATACGCGATCCGGAGCTGGGCGTATATCCTCTTCCATATGCTACCCACAAAGGTTGTCTTCACACTCCTGGGGCCCGAGAAAGTGAGCTTTGTGCCCAGTTCCTGCTTTTCCTCAGCCAACCCGGTGCACATATAGAGGCCAGCCTTCTTTGCCGTCAGAATCGTCCTGGCAGTTACTTCGTCCGCATGCGAATCCACATTATACAGGGCGGCAGTTGACAAAATCAACTATCGTGCGGGGCGCTATCTACTGTTCATGCTCCTCTTCAATGCAGGCATGTGGACTGCATCAGCGGGTGCGTTGTTCGTGGCTATCTTCGGTGTCAATCTTAATGTTCGTATCAGCATTCCTACCGTCATCGTTCGCCATGTATGCCAATGCGATTGCCTTCGCGCAGTCAATTGAGCCTGCCAGCAATAGGAACTTCCGGCGCACTATGTTTAGTACCCTGGCGTTTGCAACAGGGGCTATTGTGGGATGGCCATTCTCACTCGCGGTAGCCATCCCGTTCGTCTTCGAGGAGCTATTCTTGTATGGAACAGACAAAGTGACATCCGAGAACAAGACGGCTTGGATAGTCGCGCGCTGGAAGCGGATGCTTACATGCGCAGCTGTCGCAGCGCTGCTCTTCGTGAGTCCAGAGTTGATGACGTCATACAAATCTGACGCTGTTGGATTGATAGATTCCAGTTGTCGCGCTAGACACCCTCTTCTACGGGAAGCTGACGATCGTACCCTGGAACATCCTCAAGTACAATGTCTTCCCCGACCAGACGCGCGGGCCTGAGCTCTACGGCACTGAACCTGCCGGTTTTTACCTGAGCAACCTTCTTCTGAACTTCAACCTCCTCGTGCCGCTTGCCCTGTTCTCGCTCCCGGCGCTGGCTGTCACGTACGTATACGATCGCAAGCGCCTTGGTGAACGTACCATCTATGTGGACCAGACGTCGCCATATAGACTCATGGTTGTGAGGCTCGCACCGGCGTACATCTGGGCTGCAATCATGTCAGCGCAGAGTCACAAGGAGGAGCGCTTCATGTTCCCGATATACCCGCTCATCTGCTTCAATGCTGCCATAACGGTGTATCTCATGCGTGGCTGGTTTGAGACAGCATATGTCGCGTACACGAAGTCTCCATACAGGGTATGTCAGCAATGATTCAAGTAGTACCGGTGAGCTGACAGCACAGCTAACTAGGCATCACGCGCCAGCATGTTCAGTCGATTCACGCTTTCCGTTGTCTCGGCCTCTGGCGTGCTGTCTGTGTCGCGCATCATGACACAGTGGAAGTACTACCATGCACCGATGTCTATCATCCACGCGCTCGAGGCAGACGAGATTCCTCGACTCCTCAATACCACCGGACATATCTTCATTCCGCCGCCTTCTCCGACGCAAAGCCGATTCGACGAGGAAGAACGTATCCCTCGTATTGACCTCGCGCTGATCAAACAGCTGGGTCTGCACATGTGTATCGGTAAAGAATGGCATCGTTTCCCCAGTCACTACCTTGTGCCTGATGGCGTCCGGGTCGACTGGATCAAGAGCGAATTCGACGGAATACTTCCCGGGCACTTCGCCGAGACGCAGGCGGAATGGGGCTTGCCGGCGCGGGTGCTTGGCACTCGGGTCGTTCCTCCCAGCCTCAACGATTTAAACAAAGAAGCATCCGAACTCTATGTACGTTGCGATATCTCCGTGGTCTGGCACAAGTCTGGTATGGCCGTTACTGATTGGGAGGCGCTGCAGGTGGACGTTGCTGAATGTGACTACCTCGTGGACCTCGATTTCCCGTTGCACCCGTCCGAGTCCGTGCACGAGCCCCGGTACATCCAAGATGGAGCGACTTGGGAGCGAGTGAAGTGCCTGCCATTCTTGGATGCGCGTCACTCATCGCTCCTGACACGCACCCTCTGGATGCCGGGGGCCCGCTGGCAGGAAGGAAACGAATACGGAGAGTACTGTCTGCTGAGGAACCGAGAGCGAGTGAAGAGGATCGAGAAGGAGATGACAGCGAGCCGAGGTCTGTGAAGCGATCAAATATTGTTAGACAGGCTAATTTCCGCGAATGTTGGTTAGCTGTGGCTTGGTAGCCGGCATGACCGCCGTCGTGCATGCAATGCTTAGGCTTCGTACCGCAGAATAGTCAAACGATTGAGCTTTGGTCCTTGGCGACGGGATCAGCTCGATCACGAAGAGAGCAGGCTTGTGCGTGAGGCACGCGGTAGATGTCGACGTGGCGGCTTCGTCCGCGGAGAGCGCGCGCATCTCGTTCCACGAAGGCGGCATTTTAGGAGGTGTGTCACCCGATTTGGTAGGTTCCTTCGTGCGGGCATATTTCCCGGAGGTTTCCTGTCCATTGTCCTAGTAGTGGGCTGGACATGGACATAGGCTTTGCCTAGAATTGGCAGTGATAACGACCCTCTCTACTTCTCCACGAGGATTGGCGTCGAGCACGCCTCCCGGGCCATCGTTGTTCGTTGCCGTCCCGCCAATGCTCCAGTCCGTGGCGTACACCAAGGCTCCCGCGGTCAGACAGCGCTGCGAGGGGTCGGTCGACGGTAGTGACAAACGATGGCCTGCCATGTGGATCGTTGTTTGGCGGGGAGCGGAGGGCATCTGGGAACATGCCCGGTGCGGCGCTGTGGCGGGGATGCCGCACGTCAGGGCACTCAATCGGGCAGCTCCTTGCGCAATCAAGCACTCCTCGTCCCAAATCCAGGCATGTGGTACGCTGTCGGCATTCTGGAATCTCGCTGGCCGTCCAAATGGTGGCTTCTCCCCGCCTACCGCACACACCGTCCACTCTGCTTCATATCTTGTCTCCCTTCAACCATCATCATCCCCTCCCTCCCCTCCCCTCGCCCCTGCGTGCCCTCACCCCCTCCCTCTCTTCCACCTCCCTCCCCCGCCGAGCGTAGGGCTCGCTCCTCAAGACTCTACCACTTGTCACAAACAGTTTCGTCAAGATGGACGCGTCAAGTGCGACCACAGCTGAGCACTTCATTTTCGTGTGCGTTTAGTAGGCATCGAGAAGTATGGCATGAACTGATGCGCGACGGTCAGTTCGCAAATCCATTTCTGTGGTTTGTCGCCTCCCTTTCCTTGTACTCTATAGTCTATGGCTAATATCTGATGACCTACGCTGCAGCGATGTGTGAGTAGCGTCGGCGGCTCTCATGTAGTCATCTCGAAGCTCACAATATTCTCAGACTCCGTAACGTGCTGGGATTGGATACTGTCCTTCCCAAAGGAATGGCGATATGTACGCGTTTCTCCGCAACTGCACCCTTCATGCTTATTTTGACCCCCTTTAGGTATGGAAAACGAGCTGGACGCCGGTCAAGGTCGCGTACCTGTTCTGCCGGTACGTCGAGCGGATGACGCGGTATCCTCTAAGCTAACGATTGTATAGATATTGGGTATTAGTCACCGTCCCATACCTCCTGTGGGCGTTCGTGACGCAGCATTCACTGGAGACTTGCGAGAGGATCTACAGGGTACGTCATCTGCGGTCCACCAGTCGAGGCGTCCTCCGACATATTCGGCTAGGTCCCTGTCTTGCTCGCAATGTGGAATCAAGCAGCCGCCGAGATCATCTTGCTCATCCGTACATACGCATTCTTCAACCGTAACAAGTATACACTAGCATTCCTTGTATCTGCTCTGGGCGGAGTAATATCATTCCAGCTCTACGTGGCTTCATCCCAGATGCTTCGTGAGCGCCCTTCTATTCACCATACAGGCGTGTACTCATAATGCGTTCCCGATTCACAGTTTTGCCATTCGTGCCTCCTGCCGTACGTCTCTACCTCCACAGTGGTCCAGATGTCGCCGAAGAATAGTCCTGGTCGACGGTCAAGCCGAGAAATACACGCCGGATGCGATCGTTGGCCGATTTCATGCATATATGCGCGTATCCGTTGTGTATCTCTCGGTTTGCTCCAGCTCAGAGTAATCTTTCGCTATATACGGACTGATTTCAAAAGGCAGTTGAGCTTATGAATGGTATCCAGACTTCAGGGCCATGTTTTCCGCGGTCGAGAGTGGGTTCTGCGGATCTACTTGGTAAGCTGCACCCGACACTGTATATTTCTCCGTGTTGACAAGTGATGCTCGTAGGGTTTTTCGTGAGATGCTTCAATCGGTGTTGTAGGCCGCTTGCCATGCTCACGCCACGTTAAACAGATCGCACCCCTTGCATTTGATACCATCGTCACCTTGATGACCGTCGCAAAGGCTGTCGCAATGCGACGCAGGAGTGGTGGACCCAACAGCAGACTTATCCAGACTTTCCTACGTGAAGGTGAGTTGCTCGGCCGTTGATTTGCCGCATGGTCACGTCGAGTAACCCCTCGCCCTAATCTAGGTGTCTTCTACTACATGCTGATCTCCGTAGCAAACTTAGTGAGTTCTCTCAATGTTTTCTCGCATCACAGCGCCAACCATTCATGTGCTTCTCCGTTAGGTAAACGGCATCTTCTACCTGCAGTGAGCCCTACTTCATTGACATTTGTTGTCGTCGCCAGCTGATAATCTGCCCAGACCTCGCCAAGTGATGTCAGCGATCTGCATTCCTCTCAGTGTCATGCTAGCACCCGTGCTGGCGTGCCATCTTATCCTCGATCTTCGCGAGCGAGGAGCAGAGACAGTTGCCCAGTCTGCAGGGACCATCGCTTTCACTGCCGGCGTCTCGTCAAACAAGTCGAACCCTGGTTCCCCGTTCTCCGGCCTAGGCTTCGGCTTCGGGTCCCCATCGAGCTCGAAGGCGCTTGTGCGCCCTAGTGGCGTGCTACTGAGCACCATGGGGAGCATTCCAATGGAGGGCATCGAGGTGGCGATGGCGAGCGGAGTAGAACTAGACAACATGCAGGTCTACGGTTCGGAGAGTTCCGTGGACAAGGATGTCGAGCTGGGACTCGGGAGCACAGTAAGCGGGATCCGTGTGGACGTGGAGAAAACTACCATGTAACAGTGCCCTTCAACCCCTGGGGCAGCGCTGCGAGTCACTGTCTCCTTTCGACGAACCTTGCGATGCCCACCATGACCACGGCTAGTAGTTTGTATTACATTCAATTACATTTCTCCTGTAATCCTCGCATCGCAGGCTTCGCTTTAGTACTTTGACACCTGGTTATCGTCTTCCAATGTAGTCAATGGCTTCCGCACGTTGTAGTCAAGTAGATCATCATAGTTGGATTGAAGTGAAACATACTTCATAGATTTCAGGTCTTGTCGCCCTTCCTGAATACTTGGCGTGCTGACGACGCGTCCACAGGCACGTGATCGCGTCTTTCAGCTTCGAGACTGAGTTGGAGGCTTCAATTGGGCTTTAACAATCGACTCTCGCCGCTCGCGGCCAGGACATCGTCCGAGGATCATATCCGCGGTTTCCGGTGTGTGTAATCTTTTCTGCTTCTGAGAATGCACCGGGAGTCCGGGACTTAGCGATGGTCCAGATGCAACTTGAAATGCTGGTGACGCCGTGCTATCGCCTATACATCGGGAATCGGGCTACCCAATTATTTCGGGGCACCTTTAGTAAGCTCAGCCTGAAGATGATGCTGACGGGCTGGCGATACGCGTGCATAACTATACGGCATGTGAAGCGTAACTCCGGAGGCTGCAGCTGCCGCATCGGAATACGTCTTCCCGCCGACTCCCAGTTAGTAAGTTCAAGTCCAAGTTGTTCGTCCGCTATGTCTACGAGTCAGCGTACTCGGATGGCTATGTCAGTGCGGCAGCGTCACCACTGAGTCTGTACCGCAATTTGAGCCGCTAGATCGTCCTATACATCGGCGAGCAAGCTTGCGTGACCCCAACATCAAGAACAGCCTCTTCGCTCAAGTCCAATCATCTTTCAAGTGAATACCACCGAGACAGAATGGCAGCGTTTGGACCTCCTCTGCCGCCCCCGAATACGCGACTTGGTCGTCACCGCCAGCTCGCTCCTCTCGCTGGTCTGCACGTCTCCCCCATCTGCCTCGGCGGGATGAGCATCGGCGACCAGTGGGGAAAACTCGGGCTAGGTCAGATGGATCGGGAGAGCAGCTTCAAGCTTCTAGACGCGTTTTACGAGGCGGGCGGGAACTTCATCGACGTTGCGCACAACTATCAGGACGAATCTTCGGAGAAGTTCCTTGGTGAGTGGATGGAGGCGAAGGGAATTCGCGACCAAATGGTGATTGCTACCAAAGTAAGCAAAGTACACGACTTCAGATTTTGAGCTCTACTGACTCGATGTCCTTGTTAGTATACGAGCAATTATAAGCTCCGTGCCACGGACATCCAGCAGAAGACGAGCTACCTCGGCAACAACATAAAGTCGTTGCATATCTCTGTGGAGGCGTCGCTGAAGAAGCTTCGCACCGACTATATCGATAGATTTATATGAGCACTGGGTGCGTTCGGCTGCTCCTTGTGCCAGACCATTCCTTGACCGCATGTAATGCATTTAGTGGGACTGGTCCTCCGGCGTTGAAGAGGTTATGAACGGCCTACACAATCTCGTCGCGCAAGGCAAAGTGTTGTATCTGGTAAGAACGCCGGTTCACGTGAGGTCGTGAACCCTTGAGCTAATGCTTGCCCACTCCTAAGGCATCTCGGACACCCCTGCCTGGATTGTGTCTAAAGCCAACATGTACGCGCGCATGGCGAACAAGACGCCGTTCGTGGTGTACCAGGGCGCATGGAGCATTCTGCAACGTGACTTCGAGCGGGACATCATACCGATGGCGCGCCACTGGCAGGAAGGTTGGTCACGACGCGTTCACTTAGTACTAATAGGGCACATATATACTAACATCGTCGTGTGCAGGCATGGGTCTGGCTCCCTGGAACGTGCTTGCCGCAGGGAAGATCCGCACTGATGCGGAAGAGGAACGTCGTCGGCAGACTGGAGAGAAAGGTGCAGCTACACAGACGCGCAGCTCGGCCGCCGCACATTCACGCTTATCATGGCTGTAGGCCGTACTATCTTTGCCTCCGACTGGGTTCGCAGTGAAGACGAACGCAAGGTCTGTCTTGCTCTCGAGAAAGTGGCCAAGCAAGTCGGTGTCCAAAGCATCACCGCCGGTGAGTAGACGTATTCTGTATAGGAACAACTTTGCTGAAGTCATGTACCAGTCGCGGTAGCGTACGTGATGCAGAAAACGCCGTATGTCATCCCCATCGTCGGTGGGCGAAAAGTCGAGCACCTGATGGACAACATCGCCGCACTCGACATCGCGCTGAGCCCGGAGCAGGTGAAGTACCTCGAGGATGTGCTACCTTTCAAGCCAGGGCTCCCTCATGAGATGATCGTGGGTATCAAGTTGATCGTGGTTGACAGTGCGGTGTGTGCTAACTCTGTATGCAGGGCGATGGAACGGAGTACACGACGTTGTTCAAACTTTTCAGCGGTGTGCACTATGATAGGTGGCCGAACCAAGAGGCGCTACGACCTGCTTCGCAGTAGGTGTCTAAGGACAATAGTAAATCAGATTCGGTCTCGACATACAGTGTAATGATTGTCAAGACTTTGCTACGATCATAGGGCTGATTGGCGCGGATGTGTGACTGTCCGAGTCGGTGAGGGCGCCGTAATCAAGAACATAGGCACGCTTGGTCCGTGCGCGGGGCACACACTGGTACATAACACGCGCGTAGACATCTCAATACCTCACCACTCTGGCCTTTTGGCTTAAATCAAGTGTAGTATCTGTTCTTAATAGTTTAACCACTATTATGGAGGCACCGCCTCCATTACTGGTTAAGTATCTAATTTCTGCCGCCCTTGCCTCTGGGCTCTGCTTGCAACCTGGAGGCGCGATGACCTTGCTATTGCAGTATCAGCAGGCTGTGTCGTCGAGGGTCTTTCTTCACATGCATTCTTTCTCTTTGGTGCGTTCCGCTGGAAAGTCAGTCGGCTTTCTGGCGAGTGCGTCAAATAGACTGATTGTCCGGGGGGTGTAACTTTTAAATTGTGACGCTGGCAAGCTGTGCAGTCATGACCACCTCAAAGAGGATCGGGCAGCGTAGCAGTCCACAACGATGGTGTGCCTGTGTGAAAGTGTGTGAGCTACCAAGTTGTTCAAGTTGTGGCGTACCGTGGACCGTGGGTTTCTGATGATGCGGCGTTTCCATCCAGGATTCCTATGGAGCGGGCCACTAAGACACCGCTACTTTGTGACAAGGCTTCGGGAGCCTCAAATTATCGCCCAATTTCTTATTGCTCTTGTAGAAATGCTCCTTTTAGGACTAGGAGTAAATCTACTAAACCGATCTGTCTAAAACTCAAAACTGACGAAGTTGGGTTTCCACGATTTGGCCACATCACGTGTACTAGTCCCAATGCGGAAGGACCTGCTATATCCGGCAGTGTAGGCGCCCCAGTGACGTTCCCAGAGGACCACCTAGGGACCTTCAGACGCCGGGGAACCGTCTCCATAAGAGATCCAGATGCCCGATTTGCTGAGTCATGGGCGCTCAATGCCCTTTTATGGCTACTAACCTTAAGCTAGGGCTCACCCAGCGCTCGGTGACCAATTTGGCCACTGTACACAAGTAGCGGCGACTTAGTGGCCCGCTCCATAGCTCGGGACGCTTCTTCGCTCGAATGACAAACTAACGTCAGTCGGATGCTTCGCTTCCCGTGCCATGTGAACTGCGGTACCAGTTCGGGGTTGGTACCTCAGAGCCGTGACATCGATACCGATCGCAAGGTACGTCGTTCGTGAACGCTGCATAATTCCACCCAAGTAGTACAAGTGACTCAATGTACAGTGCGCGATATGGGAGGGTGTCAGCCATTCTCATTGAACACCTGAAAAACGAGGCCTCGTACGGCATGGTCACCTGCGCACCACGGCCTACCACGGCGTCCTATCTAGTACTGTCCGACACACGCTTCGGGAGTAGCAGTCCCAGGTGAACAGTGCCCGGTAGCCTAGGTCGCCGCTTCTTCCCATACATCCCCCGCAGTGGCCGTGTCGATAGCACACACCGGCGAGTCTGAGAGCCATAGCCGCTGGCAGATTAGCTCAAACGAGTCGACAGGACACCTCGACCGACGGTCGCGGATTTGACCTCCCCTACATTGCCTGCTTATCTGAGAACCATAAACCTGATCAGGAAACCTTTGGTTATACCATTGGGTTCGCGACTGCCAGCCTCCCAAATCATACTTAAGCAGTCCCGACTTGACCAGTTCATCCATCGTCTAGCCGTCACCAACATGAGCACAGCAGCAGAGAACCAGGAGCCCCTCAAAGTCGCACTCGTCGGTGCGGGCGTAGTGGGACTGACATGTGCACTAGCTCTGCGCCAGAAGGGTGTCTCGGTACAGCTCTTTGAAGCCGCGGTATGTGTTGGTCTTTCTAATGATATTTCTTTATTAACTCACATATGCTTGTAGCCTCAGTTCAAGGAGATCGGCGCTGGCATAGGCGTCGGTATGCCATATTCAATGGCACCTGGGTATCTGAATCGCTCATGCCGTGACTTGACTAGGTCCAAACGCAGCGCGTATTCTCCAGCATCTCGGCGTCCTCGATGAAGTTATTGCGCAGTGCAAGGAACCCAGTTTGAACTTGGGCGAGTTTCGGTTTCTCTCTGCGGAAGGAGAACACGAAGTCTTGTACGACGTAAGATACCAAGACACACATTTGATACGTCTAAAGATGCTCATATGCACAACACTGTTCACAGTATCCGGTCTCTCCAAATGGCGCAGGTAATGGCTTGGGTGCTTACCGGTAAGTAGCTCGCCCATTGTACTCGGCCGGCCGCCCCATGCTGAGCATACACAGACCGGCCTATCTGGACGCCCTCGTCAAGCACCTGCCGCCTGGCATTGCCCAATTCAACAAGCGTTGTGTTCGCATTGAGGCATCCCAGTCGAACACTGAGCGGAGCGTCCTCCATTTCTCTGATGGCACGTCGGACGTAGCTGACATCGTCATCGGAGCGGACGGTATCAAGAGTACGATCCGGTCTGCGGTCACGGACAATCCGGACAAGCTGCCTGTCTTTAGCAACACGAGATGTTTCCGCGGCTTGATCCCGATGGAGGAGGCGCGGGCTGCAGGCTGGACCGAGGAGTTCAACGACCGCCCCATTTGCTTCGTGAGCAAGAACAGGGTGCGTTCCTCACGACCGTATCACCGCACGATCTCATCTGCTCTACAGCACCTCATCGTATTCGGTGTCAACGGCTATACCACAGTATGTTGAACTATCATGTTGGCATACATCCGGATACTCATTGCCGTGTTCCAAGATCAACGTGGTGGCATTCTATGCCGACCACATCAAGCCCATTGGCTCGGAGTCACTTCCGCCCACCGAGCCCTGGGTGCAATCGGTGCCCCAGGAAGAAATGTTCAAAGTGTTCGAAGGATGTGGCCCCCAGGTCATGGCGCTCCTCAAATGCATCAAGACGCCGAGCAAGTGGTCGATCCACGTCGTCCAGCCACACCTCCAGAGTTTCGTCAAGGGTCGAGTCGCCGTCATAGGCGATGCGGTGAGCATGTTTGCTTGAGCAGCGGACTTTGAGCTGACGCTACGCATAGGCACACGGAATGCTGCCACACCTCGGGTCTGGTGCAGGTCAAGGCGTCGAAGACGGATATGTTATAGCCCAGTTGCTCGGGCATCCTCAGACGACCAGAGACAACGTCGAGGCAAGTCGCCCACGATAATGACAGCTCTGATACCTCATTCATCTGCCACAGGCCGTCCTTAAAGTCTTCGATCGTCACGTCCGGCCACGCGCGCGGATGGTGTGGGAGGGCAGCTACAAGGCCGGCAGAGCATACGATGGTTGGGGCGAGCATGGCCTCAACGTGGATGGTCTCGCTAAGGACATCGGAACGCAGTGGGACCCTGTGTGGTTCCACGACATCAATGACGACATTCGTGCGGCCATAGATGAGTTGAAGGCGGAAGGGGTCTACGCCTAGGGTGATAGGACTTACCGTAACATAATGCCATGCATAGACCGACTGATACGGAGATAATGCACATGAAGGTTCTCATTGCGTTGACATAATACGGCCATAGTACTGTAACAAAACCCATAGAAGTATCACAAAAGCACACGGTAACAAAACAAGATAGGAAACATTCTCAAGCACCGAAACCGTAGAGAGTACGGCCAGAGCGCTTGAGCGCGTACACAACGTCGAGAGCCGTAACGGTTTTTCTGCGAGTACATCAGAGAGAGTAGCAGACCCCAGGGCCACAATGACGTACCTCTTAGCATGCTCTGTGTACGTGACGGAGTCCCGGATGACGTTCTCGAGGAAGATCTTGAGGACACCGCGGGTCTCCTCGTAGATAAGACCCGAGATACGCTTGACACCACCACGACGGGCGAGACGACGAATGGCCTGTAGCGTGGTCAGCTACGAACGCTCTAACATGCAACACGGTAGGCACTCACGGGTTTCGTGATACCCTGGATGTTGTCACGCAGAATCTTACGGTGACGCTTAGCACCACCCTTGCCGAGACCCTATGCCACAGCATAAACGAGCGGTCATTTGAAAGGAACAAGATACTCACCTTGCCACCTTTGCCTCGTCCAGACATTGTTTGTGAGAGCTAGTGTTGCTAAGGGAATGTTAGTTCGAGTGCAAGAAGGGTTAGGATAGCGCGAGGCGTACTGAGAATGGGTTGAGATGCGCGAGGCTGGTGGAGGAAGGTGGTGGTCAGAGGATGAGAGCACGCCCTGTCGCGTTCAACGCGTTTAAGGTGTCGCGTTTGCAACTGTTTGTTTTCATCACGTGCGCGTGCCCCATTCACCCTCGGTGGCTGCAACGCCATTGATCAGCATCCTACTGCTTTGTGCCTTCTCCACTCGTCATATCCAGGTCTTGTTTGACTATGGCTATCACTCACATAACTTCTACTTCTCAGCTTGAGGGATTCCTCTCGAAGTCGCGGGACAAGATTTCTGTAAGCGCATTCCTAGATAGTACTCGGCGAGTGTTCATGGGACTTTCATTGCTCACTGAAGGTCATTGACTTCCATGCACAATGGCATGTTTAATGTCGAACATTTCACTCCATAAAACTCACAATCTGAACTGTAGGTGTGGCCCCTGCCATATGATTGCACCGACTTTCGAGTCGCTGGCGAAGCAGCATACCAATGTCAACTTCCTCAAGTGTGACGTCGACGTCGCAAAGGACGTGGCTAGCAGATATCGCGTCACTGCGATGTAGGACATTACCCATTGGCGGTGTTACCAATTCAATGACGCACTCTCTAGGCCAACCTTCGTCTTTCTGAAGGGAGACAGCAAGGTCGACCAAGTCAGAGGGGCAAACCCGAGGTTCGTCTGCTCTCCTGCCATTCATGCATACTCTCACGGATTCCACCACCACTTTCAGTGCGCTTCAAGAGACAGTTCGTAGGCATGCATCTGGTTCATCCGCGGGTGCGTTCAGTGGCAACGGCCAACGCCTCGGTGATGCGTCGTCATCTGCACCGCCCGAAGTGCAAGCCCCGTCCGATGCACCTGCCATCGTGACTGCCTTCAACCAGCTTGATCCAAAGGTCAAGGTCTTGGTATATCTTGTAGCCGGTTATCTGTTCCTGTACTACATTAGCTGAATAGTGTGACAAGCTTATCGAGGATGTAATAGTGACACTCTGTTTTTTGCCGGAGGATATATCATTTCTTGGGATAGCGGTTGCCTCTATTCCTGTATTACCCGCGTCATACTCTACCAGAGAAATCGGAGTACCGAGCGAGGACGGCGTCGACGCCGAACGGGTGAACGTTGTACTTGCGCGGGGGATGCGTGTACTACGGTCACGTGTAGCGCGCGTTCAAATGGCATTGTTGTTGACCGCGAACGGTGGCGGCTGCCGCACCCTCCTGTCCTCCTTGCTCTCCTCCACCCGGTCCTCAAGCCGACATCAACGTCTGCCCCGCAAAGCCTCCAGCCCCTTTACCTCAGCTCTAATCGACACTTTCCACATGAAACACGAGCACTGCTCATGACGACCGACGCAAAAGGGAACGCGGCGCCACCGCAGAGCAGAGACACACTCATACCTGAATCCTTCCTGGATGTCCCCACGCAAAGATTATACGCATTCAGTATTGGAGCACTCTGTCAGGTGTGTGGAGCTGCTTTCCGTGACAGACGGCTATGCACGTCGACGTGGCTTGTTGTGCAACCGCGTCCCAGACTAACTCAACTTCATCAGGCTATCAAAATCTTCGACTTCTTGCGATACTTGATCCTTCCGGACACTGGCGCGTTCGTGAAGAAATGGCTTACAGTAGACCTCCTCTTCTGCGTCGGTCTGGCGCAGCTCCGAATACCGCGGCTGAAGTACAGCAAGTCGCTGGTGGCGCTACAAATCCTGCTTCTATGGTTCCTTGATGGACTTATGTTCGGTGGTATAACCGTCAATGTAGGGAGAGGAGGCTCATGGACGCTCGTTCCCTCACTCGGGCTTGCTGGTATGTTCAGTCCTATGCTCCTCATACGGCGACCTCTCTTACGCTGTCCGCAGACCGTGCAGGCATTGCTTCGACGCCTCCTGGGTCCGCCATTTGGAACATGCTCCCCGGCTTCGGCCTTGGATATCTCACTGGTTCAACTGCTCGCGGGGACTCGCACCTCTCCGGAGAACACGTCGTTAGGATGTCTCCCATCAGCACTGCAAAGCTCAATCCATACGGGGAGACATTCTGCCTGGCGTCCCCTAGCCACAGCATCCTCGTGCCGCTGCTTCTCAACAATACATCGCCGGCGACTGTGCGCTACTCGCTCGTACCGCTCGGATATGTCGAAGGGTCAGGTGCGAAAGTCGATAAGGTCGACCTGTCTGCCAAGGACCTGAAAGCCATCGAGACCGCTCGCCTGGAGGCGCTGCAAGCCGTGAGGGCTTCCGCTTCGAAACAGGACCATGATGATTACGACGAATATGATGATGACGAGGACGACGAGGACGAAAGTGATCCTCATGCGATGAGATTACAGAAGACACAGAGCATGACATACATACGAATCAGCAAGCCCGGCACATTGCGCCTTGACCGCGTCCTAGAATCCTCCAATGTCGACGCTCGGCTCGTCTATCCCCGCGAGGTGACCGTCGTTCCTTGCCCTCGGGCGGAGTTCGTGCCGGACAACGTTGCAAACATGCGGTGTGCAACTCCTGGCATCACTGGCGGTACTGGCGAAGAGCTCAATCTCGAGATCGACGTATACGGCGTTCCTCCGCTCAGCTTGCGGTGGTACAAAGAAATCGACGGCAAACGAGAGTCGTTCATGGTCGAGGGCATCGAGAGCTCTGCACACGGCCACCGGCGGACAACCGAGGAGAACAACGCACTGGAGCGCGTACCGATTCAACGCCCGGCCGCCGAGTTGCGCATTCCTTTGACGGTGTCCCTTGACTCGCTGGGCACGCATTCCTACGTCCTCGAGAGCGTCACCGACGCGCTTGGAAACATCGTCTATGCGGGATCCATAAATCAATTCTACCCCACTTTCTCGGGTGCCCTGCAGAAGCTGGGCGTCGTGCCGTCTCACAACGTCTCATCGGCACGCACGCGTCGCTCGGTCAGCGTTCTGCGCCGCCCGAGTGTCTTGTTCGAAGGCTGTGGCCCTGGCACACCTGTATCTCTCCTCATCGGCTCTGACGCGCCCCTCGTCGTGTCCGCCAAGAACGCCGATACTCAGGATGGCCCCTGGGACGTTCGCGTGCACTACGAGCCGCTGGGAGCGGAGGACGATAGCAACAAGAAGAACACCAAGAGACATAAGCCATGGACAAAGGATATTCAGCTTCCCGAAGCCCGACGCGATGTAACCTTCCGTGCAAATGAGCCGGGTGAATACACCTTGGTTGGTCTCAAGGGTAGGTTTTGCGAGGGCGATATCCTGAGCCCGGACACGTGCAAAGTAGTAGAACGGCCGTACCCGACTGCTGAGATCGAGTGGAAGAAGATACATGAATGGTCAGTTCTCTCGCATCCGTGCCTGTGCTGTTGCTGATACGACCGCAGTTCCGGAGATACGGGCGTGTCAGCATCCCTGGTGCTGCACGGGACACCTCCGTTTCAAGTTTACTACCGCATGCAACGAGACAACGAGCCTCCCAAAGAGATCTCCAAGTCGTTCACCAGCTCGCGCGGCGAGCTCACCATCCAGCCCGAGCGCAGTGGCCACTACACCTTCACGTTCCTGCATCTCAGTGACGCGAACTACAAGAAGGTCAACCTCAACGGACCGAGCATCGACCAGGTGGTGCATCCCCCTGCGCATGCAGAGTTCTCGCACCGCGAGCCTGTTGGCAGAGGGAAGAGGAAGATCAGCAGCTGCTCGGGCAGCACCGTGGATGTGGACGTCGACCTCCGTGTAAGTCTACGTTGCCTACAGGGGGGATAGGGCCTCAACGATTTTTCAGGGCACGGGACCTTGGACTCTCGAGGCACAAATCGTTGGACCCAAGGGATCGGAGATTATCCGCATACCGAAGGTAACCAAGTCGCGCCACATCCTTAACCTCCCGATCCCGAAGGACGTCGACCGAGATGGTGGCTCTTTCGAGATTGACCTCGGTGAGTCTGCTCGAAAGACTGATGAGCTAGGGAGGGGTATTGACGAAGCCTTGTAGTTAGTGTCGAAGATGCTTACGGGTGCAAGCGCTCACTTTCTGTTCCTGGCGTAGCCGTCAACGTTCGCCGGGTCAAGGTTCGTCGTTCTGCGCTGTTTCGCGTTCTAGGGTTGCTCACTAGTAGCAACAGCCGACAGCCAGGTTCTACGGCAAGGCAGTGGATCGCCACATCACTACGTTGGACAACGAACAAGCCGCATTGCCTCTTCGCTTGAGTGGTGACGGGGTAAGTCGCCGTTCACTCTGAGCCATATTTCACAGTTGCTAAGCCCTTATAACGCGCAGCCATGGCGAGTCAGGTACAGACACACTGACCGCCCGGACAAAGTCCTATCAGCAACGGTGTCCTCAGCCAATGGGGAGCTACTAGTCTCGGAGAAAGGGACGTACGAGTTGGTTGAGGTAAGTTCGAGTCCAACTCATTCACTTCGACATATCATCAATGCTCCGTTGTAGGTTTCAGACTCACAGTGCCCAGGATCTGTAGTGCCTGGCGAGGTCACATACAGGGTGAACCATGTCCCACGACCGTCAGCGAAGTTGTCTCCCGAGATTCAATCTACGTACGAGCCATACAACGGGTCGCACATCCTCCCGCCCATTTGCGAGGGTGCTCATGACCACGTAGATCTCGACCTCACTGGTGAGTACTACGTGAGCTGCGTCGTTCCGACGATATTGAACTAGTTATAGGTCGGCCGCCGTTCCAAATCATGTACAACGTCGCACGGGACAACGATGCAGGAGGCACGAAGATCCTGGATCAACCTACTTTCAGCAGCATCCAGCCGAGGACCAGCTTCCAGCTCCATACTAGCGAGGCTGCCCGGATATACTACGAGGTGAAGCAGATCGGTGACGCTGCATATCCCTTGGCCAAAAACAGGAACGCCGTTATCCCGCGCTCAGAACGCCTGCTCTTCGAGCAGCAGGTCCTGATGCGACCCTCTGCTCGCTTCCGCAACGTCAACCGCCTCGCATACTGCCTCAACGACGTCCTGCGCCCGCAAGATACCAGCAGCCCGGACGGGCAGGTCATCCTCGAGGGCACCGCGCCCTTCACAATCGATCTGTCGATCCGTAACCTAGCGACCAGTCACATTTACCGGGAGTCACTCAGACTGGACGAGAAGCTCTGGAAACTGAACGTCCAGAAGTACTCGTTCCATACAATCGGGCCACACATCGTCACAATCGAGTCGGTGCAAGACGCGTCGCACTGTGAGCAAGCGGTGCCGGACCCGTTGTACCGCTCGATCTGGGTGGACGTCGCTGAGACTGCGGCGATCGTGCCGTTTGACAGGAGGGAAGACTTCTGTGTTGGTGACGTTACACAGTTCCAGCTCGAAGGGACTCCGGCATGGACCATTGGGTATGTAGCACACACTCCCTCTGCTTTACACCACTCATGCTCTCTGCAGGTACCGCATCAACGGCAAGTCGTACACGCAAGAAGCCAAGATTTCCCCCTTCGCGATCGCGCAACAGCAGCCTGGTGAGTTCACCATCGCGTCCATCGCGCACCAGAACAAGATGTGCAAGTCCGCGGTGTCCAACCTGCGCTACACCATCCACCCACTGCCCTCCGCACGCGTCGGCCAAGGGGATCGGATCGAGGAGGACATCCACGAAGGCGATCAGGCGGAGATCATCTTCACGCTCATCGGCGAACCGCCCTTCACCTTCACTTACCAGCGGGCCGAGCTCACCCCCAAGGGTCAGCAAGGTAAGGTGCTCGAAACGCATACTGTCTCAGGCGTGACGACAAAGGAGTATTCGATCTTCTCAGCACTGGAGGGTAAGTCCAGTACATGGAACATACTTTGTGCACGTCACTTACATGGTGCTGCAATGTAGGAATGTGGACGGTCACCTTCATTGCGGATCGTTACTGCAGATATCCGCCGGCACAACCGGACGGTGTGGATAAGTCAAGATAGTCTATGACGGTGAAAAGTATTGATGTATCTAAGCGTGCCAGAGCACACTGTCCCGGTCTGTAACTCTATAATCCTGCCCTTAGAGAATGCAATGGATCATTTTGTGATGCGCCAGTGAAGTGAGCGACATCGCTCACCGACCTCTGGGTGTATTGTTGAACGGATGACTTGACACTCTCAGTAGCGAGAACGGAACGAAGGAGCATCGTTACTCTGCAGGCAATAGATTGACATTGGCTTCCTATTTTCATGCTACACATACACCCATGGAACGACTTATACCGGAGCAGATGCAATGTAGAACCACTTGGAGACTGTTTACGAGTGAAGTTGTCAGATTGGGCATGATGGATCTGAACCCATGTAGACTCACTGGCAGGCTCGATCGGTGCAGGGGGCTTCCTCGAGTCGGGAGGAATGCCCGTGTACGACGGATCGTCCTTGGTGACGTGGCCGGGCGAGTTGGGGACGGTCAGGTTGCGGCTAGAGAGGGGACGTTCAATACCAGCTTCAACTATCAGGGCAGGTGGGAAACTTACATCGACAAGTCGTAGGAAGGGGTCTTCGCGGGGACCTCACCGGAGACGAGACGGCGCCACGCCTCATGGCACTCGTGAATGATCTCTGTCGCGTACTTCTTGTTCTTCGCCTCGCCAGAGAAAGCGAACTGGTTCTCGGGCTTGCCATCGGGAATTTTGTAGATCCTAGTAGATGAAGTGCGGCATGAGCAACGCACCGACGTTTGGCCTTCGCAAGCAATACGTACCGGAACCACTCGTTGGTCGCGCGCACAAGACCAGGGAGGTGCCTCTCGACATCCTCAATGTCGTTCAGCTTCGACGCAAGCGGGTCATTGACGTCAACGACGAGGACCTTCCAGTCGGTCTCGCCCTCGTCGAGGAGCGCCATGATACCGAGGACCTTGACCTGCTTGATCTGGCCGACGTAGCCAACCTGTTCACCAATCTCGCAGACATCGAGCGGGTCGTTGTCGCCGTTGGCCTTGGTCTCAGCATGGGTCTGAGTCGGGTCCTCCCAGGTCTACACAACGGCACGGCTACGTCAGGGCGCGCTAGCGGGTTGCCATGCAGTGTGACGCACCTGGGGGAAGGCACCGTAGTTCCAGATGTACCCGTGGTGGGGGAAGCAGTTGCGCACGTAGCGGAGACGGCCCTTCTTGATGTCCTGCTTGATGGGGTTGAAGGGCTCCTCCTTGGACACCTCCATCTTCGCGTTGGTCCAGCGGGGGACCTCAACGACCATGTTTAGGATGACATTGTTGCGATCCGCGAAGAGAGGGATGTCATGCCAGATCGAGACGGGGCTGCCGTTTTGCTCAATGTACACACGGTGTTCTGCCAAAGTCTGATCAGCTGGCCATCTTTAGACGAATATAATAGCGCAGTGGACGTACCAAGCGTGTTGGGAGCGCCAATGAGGCGGGGAGTGTACTCTACGTGTGAGAGCTGTGAGTGTTACTGTCCTGGATAAGGGCAGACGGCGGGACGTACGCGTCGCCATGGTGGTGGTGGTGGTGGAGAAGAGGCGGGCGTGGTGGGATAGCCGTCGAAGGGCAGTAGCAGCGGACATTCACCTTTTGTGGAGTTTGTAAGAACGTTGAATCGATTGACCGCCGTCCAATGATCGGCCACTTATCGCGATCGCTTCACTGACGTAGACGGCGACCGTTCACCGCGCTACCCTTGCTCTACTTTAGCTATTCACCGCGCATCCCAGCCTTGAGTTTGCCTCGTGTGCAGACATTGTACCACATTTCACGCAGAAAGCACGTAAAATTACAACAGATGGTCTTATCTCGAATACAGACCAAGAGCATCCAAAGCCAATCAACCGGCACTCCTTCGCAAGCTAAGCAAGGCCGCCTTGCTTCAGAATCTCCTCCGTCTCGCTCGCAGGTACCATGACGTTGATAGTCGGCTTCGAGAAGCCATCGTTGAAGTCCAGACGCAACAGCAGGCGTTCGACGTGTCGACGGACCTCCTCGTGTCCTGCAAGGTGTTTGCCGCGCTTCGGGCGAACAAACGCATGAAAACTTGAGGCGTTTGCCATACTTGCGTTCTGCGTCATCGACTTCGAGGCATCCGTGACCGAAGTAAGGGGCTGCTGAGTCGTCGACAGGGATAACTGTTCGTAGAACGAACGCAAGAGTGAACGCAGCGTCTGTAGGGTGCGTCAGGGGGTCAATTCTTAGCTAGGCGATGTACTTGGAACCTACATCGTTGAGCTCAGCCACAACGGCCTGCCGCTCCTTCACCATCTCCCCCACTCTATCGCCGCCCTCAGCCAGGCTTCCTTCGAAGAGAAGAGCAGGGAGTATGTCCCCTCCCCACCTCTCAGCCTGCGCCACGAACCGCTCGCAGATCTCCAAGATCCCTCGGATGATCGCCGTCAATGCAGGGTTCGACAGTAAGCTCCCGGTCAGCAGACGCTCTAGATAAGTGGTGTGGATGCTACGCAGCGTGCTGAAGTCCAACTGCGAGGGTGCGGCTGTGGAGTAGTGTGAATGCCCGCTGGTGGACGCGGGTAGCGTTGATGAGGAATGAGCAGCCCCGGGTACCGGCTGGGCGGCCGTGTCAGGTTGCGCGGGCTGTGTCCCGGTCGACTGCTGCCCAATGCGCGACGCCTTCTCCAGGAGTATCCCCTTCAGTCTCCTGAACTCGACGTCTACAACATCCGTCATGATATAGCCCAAGAGCGTGTCTAGGAACCAGCTCATCTCGCGGACTACACCCCACCCACAGCGGAGGAGCTCCGTTCGGACTTCGAGATCCTCGACCGTGCCGCCCTCTCCGAGGCCCGTCCATCGCCTCCGTGCGCGCTGGGCATTCGAGAGAGACGTCCAACAGGTATGGATGCGCGTGTGGGTCTTGCGGAGCGCAGAGAGGTAGGCAAACAGGGCGCCGTAGATCTGGAGATCCGACGGGTGCAAGAAAAGATCGAGCGGCCAAGACACACTGTATGTCAGGATGAGAGGCGTGCCAAGCAAGAGGTCATCGAAGCTAGTAGCTTCGACTGTGGATAGTGATGCAGATAGGTCCTTGGCGGGGCCGGTAGCCAGTGAGGGCAAGAGGGGACGTAAGGGTCCAGATGGGAGGCGGAAGCGGAGGTGGGTGAGGGACGGATCTTGCTGTGCTGTGGTCCCAAGTGACGCACGAAGAAGAGCGAGATGCAGATCTTGCTCCCTAATCATGGTTGTGGGTCCCGCGCGACCTGTCAAACGCGAGACCTTGAGGCGCTCGATCTCTCGAATGAGCGACAGAGCGAACTCCCCGTTCCGGAGCAAGAAGTAGTTGGCACTACGAGAGGGCTAGTCAGCTTGTACATGCCAAAGATGCTAAAGCACCTACAGAGACTCTACTGCGACGTCAACGTCTTTCTGCGTAAGAACATTGAGCCATAGCCATTCGCTGACAGTCGTCCTGATATCAGCGATGGTGCGGTCGAAAGCATACTGCTCTTGTGGAAGGACACCCTCCAAGATCTTGCTGTGTTCCAGCGCAAGTTCCCGCGGAAACTGGCGTTCCCATCTAGCGGCTTTGACAGTACCGATGGCACGACCGACGTAGGCTATTGACTCCCGTGAAAGTGCCGACAAGCAAGACGGTACAGCTCCTTCTAGTAGAGAGTAGTTCTGGTCTGCCAGGGGTTCCTTTTCTGTGACGGTCCCATGGATCAAGAACGCTTGCAGCTGTGCCATCCAGACTCGTTGGACCGCCTCACATAAACGAGCGTGTATGGACGCAATGCGGTGTATCCCAGTGTGGGAACGTTTTTGCAGGAGGTCGATCAGAGGTCCAGGGTGCCAAGTTGTCTGGGACTGTAGCTCATCAAAAAGGGCCTCCAATGCGGCGAGGGGAGCGTCCCATTCAGAGAAGGTGGCTCGGATTGAGGACAGCGGTACGAACGACCCACTGGCCACAAGGTTTGGGTCCCGTCTCAGAACCTTCGCCTCCGTCTCAACTACAAGGTTCTCGTAGTCATCCTTGAGTATCTGATTCAACGTGGCGCAGAGAGCGGCGATGTAGCGCGACTGCGAGCGAGAGAGTGCGGAACATGCTGCCTTGATCTTGCGGTAGCGAGAGGCGATTTGGCCTAGGGACTCCAAGCATTGCCGTTCCCCAGGATGTAGTAAGGGGGAGAATGCCGGGTGGACGTGATGGTCGGTTGGAAATAGCGAGGATGAGTGCCCGGCGAGCACCAGGAGGACTTCTGCAATCATGAACCGCTTTGTCTCATCAACTGGAGCAAGACTTGATTTGAGAGAATCGCTCACTGCTGTCTCTCCAATAACGGGGTCTGCGCGTGAACTTGGGCGTCGAGCACGGCAGCGTGAAGAGGGAACGAAGTAGGCAGGGACGCGCGCGAATGGACGCGTTGGGTCGCGTCGCTGTGGGCGCGTGATTCCGGGTAGGGCCCGCGCTCCTCAGCACGGCCTGCACCGAACGCCGGACGACCCACAGCACTGCTGATGACTACGCGCCCCCCTCCACTCCTGCTGTCTACTGGTGGCCATGTCTAGCTCCCATACAGACCACTCAGACGGCGAAGAAGAAGTCCGCGACGAGAACTACGTTCCGCAGCCAGTCAAGAGTCCGTTCGACGATGCGTTCTCCGACGACGACGGGGACGACATGCCGGGGTTCTCCCCCGAGGCAATACGGGAGGAGTTTGCCAGGTCCTACAGTATTGAGGACCGGCTCTCGCAGGACGAGGTTGCCGACTTCGCCTCCAAGATAGGTTTCTCGGCAGAGCCGTACCTGTCACCACCGCCAGTCGAGATGGAAGAAAGCGACCTAGCAGAACAAGCATACTCCGCACCGCCCACCATGGAGCACCCACGCACATCATACGAAACGCCCTCTGCGCCCTCCCACCAAAACTCTTTCTACGAAGTAGCACTTAGCAGCGCTACATCCGAGCTAAACTTGCAAGACAGGGTCCCATCCCCTCCTCCGTCTCCACCAGCCTCGCCTCCTGCGCCACCAGAAAGCGCTGAGCAGCGACCTTCAGCAGAGCACCCGTCGGTCTACATAGACGCTTCCAGATCGCGTGTCGAAGTGCGAGAGGTGCATCCCGACACTGTCGACCAACCGAATGGTGCAACAACCCTCAGTCGCGATGCCTCTCGTGAGGACGCGCGGGCTCGCAGTGTTTCTCCACGCCGTGAACCACCTCGTTCCGCACCCAACGCTCAGTCCATGTCTGTCTCCCACCTCCCATCATCATCACACCCGGCGTCCACTTCCCATGCAACCTTCCCTCATATCGCCGGACCCCCCGCAGCCTCTGCCTTCCGTAGGCAAAAAGCGAGGTCCATGGGTCCAAGCATGCTGGACAAGGTCATCAGCAAAACACGGCCGACGTTCTTGCCTCCGAAGCCCCGCGCGGAGGATAGGAAGCACATGGCGGACTGGGAGCAAATGATGAAGCGTAGTCGGGCAGCCGGTGAGTAGAGCGAGTCTGCCGCTCCACGCCGTGCTTGAGAATTTATTGGCTCAGCCTGTTTACTGTCTTGCCTGTGTACTGATTGACAGAGGAGAAGCGGCGCAAGGCTTTGCAAGAGAGACGAATCGCGCGCGAGACGCAGATCGAGGAGTCCATCCCCCACTGGGAGCGCGATATCGTGCCCGACTGGACTGTCGTGCAACGGAATCCCGCATTGCGGAAGCTCTGGTGGGCAGGTATCCCGACGAAGCTGAGGTCCACTATGTGGCAAAATGCAGTCGGCAACACGCTTGTGTTGAGCAAAGGTAGCTCTCATCTCTTTGTTGTGGAACCATACTGATCATCGGCAGACGCATACAAGACATGCCTGGCACGGGCGAAACGGGCTCTGAATCATGCATCCTTCCCAACGACCGTTCTTGGACTCATCGAAGATGACATAGCAACAACCTTGCCCAACCTCCACTTATTCGCGCCAGGGGTCGGGCCGATGTACGAGGACCTCAAAGACATGCTTTGTGCTTGGGTCGTTGCTCGGTCAGACGAGGGATTAGGCTACATGCCCGGAGTAGCGAAGATTGCTGCCATGCTGCTGCTCAACATGGCACCGGCCCAGGCTTTTGTCGTGATGCGGAATCTGCTCGAACGGCATTGCCTACGATGCTTCTATGGGGGTCTTGCATCGAAAGCCGAGGTGTGTTTCTTACAAGCCACCATCCCGCCCTGTCTAACGTCCTGTAGGTCGAAGCGTACTACAGGTAATTGGTGGTCCTCGTTACGTTGATCGTAAGCTCATGGCTTGCCAGAATCTTTGACACCCTTCTGGCTGACGGAATGCCAAAAAGTAAATACACTCTCATCCCTCCTATGCCACTCTCTGATTGAAGATACGCAGTCTACTTCAACTTCAAGCAGCATCAGATCTCACCTGCGGCATACCTCCCTGAGTGGCTCATACCGCTATTTCTGGATCATCTCCCGTTCGAGGCGTGTGCGCGATTGTGGGATATCCTACTATTAGAAGGCGATTCTTTCCTCTTTCGTGCTTCCTTGGCAATCCTAGCTGTGCTAGAGCCGCGCCTATTCTTCCCTGATCGACGTGAACTCTTGGAGTTGCTGAAGTACGTATCGTAAATCGTGCGCTTGTCACGTTCTATGCTCATGGTAATCCTACAGGGGGGAGAACAAACCTGCCCTTGAAGTCGCAAGGCGAGAGGGTCGACCGCTCAATGGTGCCAAGTACGAGATCTACAATGTAGATGAAGAAACGCTGTGGGAGCGTCTTGATGCCATGGACGAGTGGTGGCGGGAAAACACATGGACAAGGCTTATACAGAGAGAACTGCCGGACTTGTAGAGCGCAGCGAGTAATGATGACCGACCGTATTGTTGTAGTGAGTACTCGTTGGTGATATAGTTGTAATGTTATTCCTATTCTGTCGTGCAACGCAGCGCTCGTCGTTGAGCTCAAGTGTGGCGATGTTGCTCAGGTCTGAACACGGCTTCTCGCACAGTGAGGTCATTGATGCCTAACATCCGGAGCCGTCCGACTGACACTCGGAGTAAACAAGACACGCGGATGCGGATGGCGTACACCAGACCCGCCGGACGCGATCCAGCCGCGCCCACATAATCACGTGGGCGCGACTGGATCGCTCAAGAGCGGTCTCCTCCAACCTCTTGTGTCGTCCAGACCGTATGTCGCGCCACCCCACATTCGGCGCGGGGCCACCTGAAACGTGATCCTTGTCGTCGCTCGCAGGCCAGAATGAGCTCGACGCGTCTTCGCGTTCCGGTTTTTCTCGACGTCAGCGGTCCGACATCGTCAAGGGCGGTGTCGGTGCTCGTATAAAAGCTGGCCTAGCTGGGCTGCTCTACCCCAGCCCAGAGTTCAAAGCCTCCTACAACGCGCATTCAGCGACACTCCAAAGCACACATACAGCGAGTATCCGCCCAACGCTCCCCCTCACCTAACTTCCCAAGATGATGAGCCTTATTGCCCACCGTGCACCCGTGAGTCTTACTCCCATGAACCCCACCCTGTGCATTATTGATTTTTGCTTATCATACAGTCACTGATCCTTTTTGGCGGTCTCCAAACTGCTATGTGGACCTGGGTGTGGAGCCAGCAAGAGTCGTCCAAGTGAGCTCAAACGTTCCCTAGACATGCGAGGCATGCGAGACGCTAAATCACTCTGATTGTAGGTTGATCAGTGGACCTCTCCATTCCGCCATCCCGAAGGGCTACATTGGTCAATCTCGCTTCCAGCGCCACGCTCACGGAACCTATGCCTACGCGTAGTTGAGCCGCACCGCTCGCCAGCCCTGGGCCACCCTTGACGACCATTATTTATCCACGCATACCAGTCGCCAGTCGTTTGTACCTCATCATCATTCCCGTTTCGGTGTATAATAGAGCAATAATAACCTCACAACCTAGGCGCGATCTTCTTCCGTGTGTGCCACCAGACACTGAGTGAGATAAGCATAGGTTTCACTGCATACTCTAACTAGCATCCACGCCCGTGCTGCCACTAGAATCCTCATCTTCGGTATGACTTTTCCACAGGTTGTACATCTTCCGCCGGTTCGCATCCCGAGTGTCCTCTTCGCTAGCCACGTCGAACATCTGTCTAAGCAGCATCTTCCGGAGCTTCACCCGCTCCACTGCGCCCTCGGTCTTCGTATCAGTTGCACATGCACTAGCAACGAGGTTTGAGTATGTCGGGCCCAGACGTGGCCTCTTGCGGCTGGGCGGCTCGTCGTCGGGTTTGGGTGTCAGTGCGGTGAAGAGCGGCTCCAGCAGGGCGGACTGTATGCGCTCGTAGGTGACTTTTGTGGGTGCCCTTGCTGCGAAGGTGAGGAAAGGGTCGAGGAGGGTCGAGAGCGGTGCTGGCGGTGGGGAAGGCTCTGAGGAGCTCCCGAGAACTTTGTCTAGTTCCTCGAGGTAGATATCGGCTAGGTGATATGCGAGGCTGGTTGGCACCCGAGTGTCTTCTGGGCTAGTTTTTGTTGAATATATGCGGGGCATTGATGGTGCAACATTATTCTCTTACCATAAAGGCCCGCCACGCTGAGTGAGGATGGCATTGTACCGTTCACATAGACCCGATTCCCACCGATCCCGCAAGAGCAACCTAAATGAAGCGTTTACAAATCTGCGGACAAGCATGTAATACTTGTCGATCCTGCCACATATTGAATTAGTTAAGATATAGGAAGAGTCAAGAGCCTACTGACCGTAAGCGGTCTATGCCACTCCATTCGCGTACTGTAGCTTCCCAAAAGCCTTGAAGAAAGTCGAGGGCAAACGGGGTCGATGTAACATTCAATAAGATCTCTGCAAGCTCGCTAGCCAAAGCTTGCTGTATCAGCGGCTTGTCGGACATCCAAAAGCCTTCGAAATCGCGTTGGACATGAGTCCTTACGCGCGGGATAGCTGAGCGTGATGCATACAGTAGAATATTCCCTTCCAGAGTTTGGCCATCTCGGCGTGAGGCAGCCCATCACGCGAGGGCTCCGAGAGGAAGGAGGCTAGTTGCTTGGTTGCCTTATCCCTCGTCTTCTTGTCTACCGAGACATGCTGAGCATTCAGGATACATTTGCGTTCATGGGCATCCTTGGGCTCACCTGTAGACGCCAGGTACTTAGCCAGAGGTGGCGCATCGGAAGTGGACGGTGTTGACGCCATGTTTCAGGGACACGGTGACTTATGTTCTGCTTTTGCCGCGGGTGGCTGCAGTGGACGTAGTAGGGAGATGCGATCGGGTACATACAGGGCGAGGATGTTTTCGCAGCCACGTGACCTCCGATCAATTAACTTACCAGCGGCGTACAGCGCGGGCGCTTTTCATTCAGGTCGTTTGACGTCGTCAGGCTCTGACTCAGGACGCCTCACTGGCAGGCAGGTCCTCGTGTCGCAGCTTTCGGACAGGTTCTCTACGAGACTACCTACCTTGAGCGCTCAGGCTGCTCATATGCTCAATGAAAGGTTGCAGAACTCACAGCCCCTCGGTCGTCGTATATATAATGTCTCATTGACAATGGGGACGAATTTGAAGGGGCAAGCGTTCACTGGCAACCCATGAATCGCATCAGAGTGATGCTGTGGGAGGCAGTGGTGAATGAGATGCATGCCCAGCCCCGTCGAGGGCGGAAGGCATCAACGCCGGGTGGCAGACGCTACCATATAAGACGTTCGAGCACCGATCTGGCTTTATCATTGCGATCATGTCGAAGTCGCCTATAACCTGCCATGGTAAGTGAAGGGAATGCCTTGCCTGCGCGCGATTCTCTGTAGCTTCTAGGTCTGACTTGCACATCCACTGATCCAGTGCTTGACTCCTCGCTGGGCAAGCCAGCAGCAGGCGTCCGCGTGCGCCTTCAGGTGTACAACCCGGTCGGCGAAGCGACGGCTGCGTTCGAACCCTTGATTGAAGGGTGCGTGTAGCAAGATTGCAGAATCCCCCACCGAAGAGTGGTCTGAACGACTATGTCCGCAGAGAGACTGACTCTGATGGCCGTTGCATGCAACTGTGGCCAAAGGCTACCGAAGGCAAGACCAAGGAGGAGCTCGCCAAGCCTCTGAAAGCGGGTACACTGTACAAGGTGTTCTTCAAGACAAAGGAATACTTCGAGAGCACTGGGCGAAAGTGCTTTTACCCTTGGGTAGAGGTGGGTATCCGCGGAGACGAAGAGCAGCGGTCAGAACTGACGTACAAGCAGATCACATTCGAAGTAGAAGACCCCAACCAACACTATCATATCCCCCTGCTCATTAGCCCCTACTCGTACACAACCTACAGAGGTAGCTGAACATTGTAATATACTGCGGACTTCCGATACGGATACACGTACATGTATTCTAGCTATGAACAAATGTGCATGATATATGCGAGTTAGGCTGATACAGCAGAGTCCTATATGACAGTGGCAATGCGAATATGGAGGGATGCGAGTAATGGACGATGATATACACAGCGAGCAGAGAGTAGACAAATCATCCGGGCACAGTGTGGCCTTGCAGTCAGCTGAGGAACTTATCCGAGGTTTAGGCCGTTTACACCGTCGCCGGCGCCATCGACTTCTCGCTCTTCGTCCCCATATCGCCGTGGCCGAGGGATAATGGGTCTCAAAACGGGGCTACCAAGGCCGATCTGTGCCCGCAGTGTAGGGCTGGACAGGGCACTGGCCGGGCCACGATTGAAGTAGGAGGAAGACGGCCCGACGATTGGGGAGGAAGCAGCGGAGCTTGGACCAGGCACGGGAATGGGGATCGGCATGGAGAGACGGGGAGTGCCAGAGGGTGTACGAGGATTGAATAGCGATGACTGACTATCGCGAAGCAGGCTGATGGACGGTGAAACGGCCCGCCGCTTATTGGTCGTTGGGTAAGGATCATATCTATCGTCCACTGTAGAGAGCTCAGTCAAGAACCACGGAATGCATAGAGATAACGTACTCTTGCGCTTGTTCGTCCGGACGGCGCTCGACGTTGGGGGTGGCGTATGTCGCCAGGAAGACGCAGCGGGGGAACCGACCACAGAGGATGGCTGATAAGTTTCGTATTGTGAATCAAGGGGTCAATAGGGAAGCGAGATGAAAGGGCGCACAACATCAACATCCATGGCCGCACCTCCCGGGCTGTCTAACATGTCCTCTCCATTGATGCTTGCTGCCGGTGTGACAGACTTGGAGATGTGGATAGGCTCCACGTACGAGAAGGGCACCGAGTCATCTAGCTCCTCGTCGTCGCTTGGCGTATCCTCTCTCTGTGGCTCCTCAACGTCCGCCTCCTCAGGATACCTGCCCCGATCGGACGGCGGGCGCTGGACGCGGTGTGGCGAGGGCAGGTCACAGAACGATGCGACGAGTCGCTGGAATTGGGCTTCTGATCGTAATTCGTCGTCCTCGGGTCGCGATTCAGAGATGAGCGACCGGATGCGTGGTGCCTTTAGCTAGAGAATGGGGACATAATCAACATGTAGTCAATGAGACTTCATGACAGATTCTCCGCGTACCCTCTGGGACAGCCTTCGGCTATGCGTGCGGGCGAAGGTGGAGGAACTGGCCGGGGTGTCGCTCATGGCATCTGAGTGCTTCCTGCGCGGCGGTGGTGTGGACGGGCTTCGTGGCCTTGCCGTCTTCATGACGGTGTCACGATCGCGGGGAGCACTCGTGATGACGGGCCCAGGGAGCAACGGGGTGCACGAACCCGAGTCGCCTGAAGGGGGCGTGTCCGTCTGCATCTTCACGTTCTCGCGGTCGCTCTCAGACTCCTCGCTCGTATTGGTGCCGGAGCGGATCATGGTCGCTGCAAGCGGGCTTCGCGGTGGCCGGTCTGGCAACGAGGGGGCGCGAGGCACACTGAGGAGACTGGGCCGGCGGACATGGAGCATAAAGGGACTCAGATCGTCGGCGGCGTACTCCGTGTTGGAGGATGAGGAGGACGTAGATGGTGGTAGGGCGAAGTCCGATGAGGAGCTCGGTAATGGCGGGCGCGATGAAGGCCGAAGCATAGTAAACTACGTTGGAGATCCAGAGACGAGGTCGTTGTTGAGGATTGAGAGTGGTTGTGATTCAGCTGGAAGAGCGAGGGAGATGTGGGAACACTAGCCATGGAAATGCAATTGTGGCTTGAGGTGGGCAACTCGGCCACGGCTTGCCTCTTTGGGCGGCACAATAGCAATGCATTCGCACTCAAACACAAACTATATGCGCAGTATTATTTGGCCACTGTACTACACAATCTCTCACAAGCAGACGTTTCAATCAAAGCGCGCGGACAAGCTCAACTACCGTCCAGGTCGAAGCACCGAGAAGGGCTAGTGGCACATCAGTCGTGAACGTGCGACAAATCAATGAAAGGGAACGCACTGATCCATGACAGCATCCCAAACAGACCAGCTCCGAGGTTGTTCCTCTAGTGAGACTTGGAGTTAGGCTTCCAAATGTACTCATCATGATGTTTCCTCACCTTTGCCGGGTCACCACTGCTGTAGCCTATCGTGTATACGAAACGAGAGGCAGCCCATGTGCCACAGGCGGCAGCTGCAAGGATGGGGTACTTCAAGGAGGTTATCAACGTTCTAAGGTGAGACTTCAGCTTCGGTTTTAAGTGCGCGGACGGATGGAACGAACCCAGTGATGATGAGGGGCAAGTATTCCAATGTGTTCTGGTGGGCACCTGTATCGACTGTCAAACATAGCAAAACTGAGAGCGCGGCGCACTCACGTTGTGCGCAGTTGAATTTGTTGGCTTCTTTGGACTCTGCCGCTTCAGCCTTCTCGGCATATACTGTCAGCGGTACCGTGAGCCGTCTAGCAGGCATGTGCAGGCTGATACTCGGTGCGTACATTGAGGGTACGGAATCTTTGCCCTTCCCCTGGCCCGGCCTACGTTGACAGTCTGGAAGACAGTCAACCAGAAGGTGGAGACAAGTGCTGCCGCAGGGTAGGCAATGCTGCAGCAAAGTCACTTCAGTGATCGCATGAGGATTACCGGTTGCAACTCACTCCTTTGTGATGAGGATAGCAGACATCTTGAGCGGATGAGCTAGGAAACGCGTGGTCGATACGGGTTGCAAGGTGACAAGCAAGTCCGACTAAGTACTGCCGGGAATTCCGAATTCCGCGGGATATGGATTGCCTGGGAACAACTACTTACGCGCGACTCTGATGCGGCCTTCGCCTACGTCAGCTACGGCGCGACGACGGCACGAGTCCAGTAAGCGGTTGCTGACACAGGCCTACTACGGCGAGGGCATACACGTCAGTGCAAAGTACGCGGCGGCGGGACGCGAGGGACCATTGCTCACCGGGCCCCGGGGGGATTGGTGCTTTGTCCGGGTGGCTGCCTGCCCACTGCACACCGATTGCCGGCGACTTTATAGACAGCATACGGCGGTACCGGTGTGGCGGCGTAGATGTAGGTGGAAGCATGGGAGTGACAGTTCATGAACCTGGACGGTTATTATGCTCGTTGCCCGCCACTGGGCATGCGCTTCCCCTCCGCCTGTCCGTGTCCAAGTCTTGGCTCCCCCAAGCATCGGCGTCTATCGCAGATCTTCCCTTGATATCATGTGGCCGCGTCCGAGCGTCTAATCCTAAATTTACGATCGAGCACCTCCCAGTCTCATCCACAGAATCCCAGCTCGGGCCCTGCAACACTCTCCGTCATGGCAAAGCGCACAGCTACTGAACTACAGACAGCCGCATCTGATGATACAGCGCCGAGAAAACAGCTGCGAGCGAACGAGCCTAAACAAACCGTCGCTCGAGAAGATGAGATCGGTAACTTTGAGGACGACTGGGAGGACGAATATGAGAGCGATGAAGAGGTTGTGGATGGGGAGGCAGAGGAGGACCGTGATGGTATGTGCCTCTGATGGCGGACAAGTACGTGAACCTCATTTCCCGCCTCTGAAGCAATGGATGTCGACGAGGTCCTGCCCGCCATTGAGGAGACCGATGAAGCAGAACCTGCTTCGAGCACCTTCATCGCTGGTGTCCATAAGCTCGGGCCGGACGAGATACTGGAACCTGACGAATCCGTGTACCTTATGCGGCACTCCATGAACGTCAACTGGCCTTGTCTGTCCTTCGATATCCTCCGAGATAACTTGGGCGACCAGAGACAACGATTTCCTGCTACTGCCTACATCGTAGCAGGCACCCAAGCGGACGCCGCGAAAAACAACGAGCTGTCCGTATATAAGATGAGCTCGTTGCAACGCACTCAGAAGGATCCAGGTCAGTCACTGTGCATGTTCTCCGTTAATCAGCCGCCTCACTCTGTGTAGATGCCTCCGATGAGGAGGACGACGACGACGATGACGACGCACTCGATGAGGACCCAATCCTGGAACACCGATCTGTCCCTCACTTCGGCGGTGTAAACCGAGTGCGGGCACACCCTCTGCCATCTTCATCTACGCTACCGCCTGTGTCCCAGCCGTACTATGTCGCAAGCTGGGCAGAAACGGGCAAGGTGCACATCTGGGACGTTCGGCCGCTCATCGAAGCGCTCGACGTGCCCGGCTATTCACCAGACAAGTCCCGAACCCACAGTCCGGTGTTTACTGTCACTTCTCATGGCCGCGCGGAAGGATTTGCTATGGACTGGGCATCGTCTGGCGACGCTAATCCTTCCGCTCTGCGCCTGCTCACAGGGGACATTCAGTCCAAGATTTACCTCACTACAACCACACCCTCCGGTTTCAACGCGCTATCGCAGCCGTTCGTCTCGCATACGTCCAGCGTCGAGGACCTGCAGTGGAGCCCGACGGAGGCCACTGTCTTTGCGTCCTGCTCCGCCGACCAGACCGTGCAAGTATGGGATGTGCGGAGCAAGGGCAGGCGAAGCGTAGCGGGCATTGAGCGGGCACACGAGGCAGACGTGAATGTCATCAGCTGGAATCGCTCCACGACGTACCTCCTGCTCAGCGGAGGGGATGAAGGTGGCATCAAAGTATGGGACCTACGGAACGTCAAGAAGAAAGGGTGCGTGTTGTTACGGGTCATGATTGCCATAAACGCGACTGCTCATATGGCACGGCCATCAGGACGTCTGCACCAGACCCAACGCCCGTGGCCACCTTCAATTGGCACCGAGCGCCGGTCACTTCTATTGAATGGCATCCTACAGAAGATTCCATTTTCGCCGCTGCGGGGGCGGATGACCAGGTTACGCTGTGGGACCTTGCGGTAGAACAGGACGACGAAGAGACAGGGGCGATGGAGGAGACACCAGAAGGCGGCCAGGACATCCCCCCTCAGCTGCTGTTCGTGCACCAGGGGCAGAAGGATGTCAAGGAGGTACACTGGCACCCCCAGATACCCGGTACGGTCATCAGCACCGCGCAGGATGGGTTCAACATTTTCAAAACTATCTCTGTCTGACGTACTAGGCTGTAGACTAGACATAGACCATATCACTGCGTTTAGATCCGGCTACCTCGGATGGAGCAATGAAATGCCGTAGCGACGTATATTCTAGTCGCAGGATTTATGGCAGCGAGGGACCTGCTTGCTTGCTTCGGGGCCGATGGCAAGGGCCAACTGTTGCTCGCGGTGCATCCAGGCCCAGAGCACGGCTATAAATAAGAGGTCACATCTATTCGGCTGCATGCCTGTGTTTACGGTATTAGTGAGATCGGAATAGAAACAGGAGAGCTGAATCCCGCACGGGCCGGTGGGAGGGACGTCGTATGCACAGGCAGCGACACGGTGACGTTATTGAACAGGCGGACATCGCGGGAGGCGGACACATGGTAGGAGACTAGAACTTTCTGGCTCGACGACGCTGACACGAGTCAATACGCCAGTGCCCCGAGCACCGCGACTGGCGGCAGACTCCATCGCCCTGTCACACAGGTCAGGTAGGTCAATACATGCCGGAGAGATTGTTGCCCTTCGGAGAACGAATCTTGTACGGTGATAAATGAGACAAAGGGTAAATCAGTTCGTGCGCACCATGCGCTCACCTTCGCGATGTTCTTGTGAAGGATGTCAGTCAAAATGGCATACACGTTTCGCAGGTCGAAGAGGTTCTGCCGCGCGACATATATCTGCTTCTCGTCATGTTCCTTCAGCGCCAGCTATGAATAGAATGGGTGCGACATCTCAGCCATCTCCGTGAACGAGATGGAAGTAAGGAATTACACGCACTGCGTAGTCCTCTAGATGGGGGTATTTAACGATCTTCGAACATATTTTTGCACGGTGCAGATGGTCTTGTCGGCCAGCATCCCGAATGTTGTATGCGCTTTCTTGCGAGCGGTGGAGCTCGGTGAGAACCTCTGATAGCGTAATTAATATGGTTCCGAAGAACCCTGGCCACGGTAACGGTAACGAACCTTCCTGTATCTGAACGCCTGCAGAGGATAGTAAGTAAAGCTACACGATTTGTCCTTGTCGCCAACAGCACGGCCGAGCACCAAGTACGCACCAAAGTTATCCCCACTACAAAAGACGAGGGGTATGATTGTGAGATATCGGCATCAACTTAGCCACCGAAAATAACATCGACATACTCTTCTATCCTAGCGACGCGTTCGTTGATTAGCTTCGCATTCAAAACAACGCGGCGGCGATAGCTTACTTTGGCATGGATAAATTGACCCACAGTTTCACTTTGTCCTAGAAGATATGTGTGATGACAGGTTTCGGTAGATGAGCGCATTCAGCTTACGCATGAATCGGCCAATTGCTCGCATTCCTTCTTCACTATGGCGTGTACCTTGTCGACGTATTGGTTGGCTGTTACCAAGTTCGGGTAGACCGCATGGCGAACATCGTTGGCTAACGTTAGACCCGTAGTCACAACGCCGTTGGCATCATCAGAATGCAGCTTGCGCTTCTTGACATCTGGGCCTTCCTCTATGGGGCTCGGCGGGGGATGAACCGTCGTATTGGTAAAGTGTGCCGCGTGAGAGATCTTGAAAGGCGACGACTCATCATTGGTGGAGTCTATGAGCTGCTGCAGTTCTCTACGCGCCCTCGTCAATGCGCTGTGAGAAGGAGACGGGCGAAACTAGGACAATTACAATATCTGCGGCGGGTTTGTTGGACCTCGGTGGGAAGGATGAGGCCGAGGTGTGTGCTCACTTTACTGGGAAAAGTCTGAAAGACAACGTCCTCCGCTGCAGCACCAGCAGCGGTTCGGAATGCCTGTGGCAACGATTCGGACGCGTCTGGTTTAGGTTTCATCGAAGTGTATTATGACATACCTCTATCCTCTTCGTTGTCTCTTTGTCCATACTGATCTTGGAAGACATATCTCTATCAGCTTAATCTGAGGATAAAAGAATGTCGGTCTGAGTAGCTGCTATGTTTTGGTCTAATAGCGAGGATGCACGGTGCAGCGGTCGAACACGCGTGTCGGGGTATTCGTCGGGCGCCTAATACGTCATCAGGATACAGAACATTAGCGCCCAAGTACTGAAATTGTATTATGTAAGCGCTTGGTGCCACTCTCGGCTGTGGCTCAACCTGGGTCTCGAGTTCCCCTTGCTGCCTCCACGCCCTCGCCTCTCTTCGCGCCGTCTCTCACCGTGTTTAGAACAAATATTGCTTGTCTTGGACGCGCTCCGGGTATCGTCTTTACCGAGCTTGTCCCCCATTATCCTTAATCAGTACGATGTCTGGCGCTCAGGTTAGCCCTCTTCCTGGTCTGCGAGGTACATGGCAACTGACCGACGGCAGAACGAGAGTGACGTTATCTCCACCCTGACTGGATTTTCGTTGAACAATGTGCTGAGTGGGCTTGACCTGCCAACCGGTCCAGGTCTAAGCAACCAGCTGGGCATATCTGGCGTCGCGGGCTTCACTGCGAACCAGATCTACAATGACAAGTGGGAAAACGACCCTGATGCAGTGGGTCCAGGAGAGGGAGAAGACTGGGAAGATGAAGTCGATAGGGAACTGGAGGCTGAGGGCTCCGATGAAGGGGAGCAAGTCAAGATGGAGGCGGAGTCGCCACAGCCAGTCGGGCCGAAGGAAAGGCGAAAAAGGATCGTCCGCCGCTTGGTAGAACGTCCGAAGACTGTCTACGAGAGGTTTCCAACCTTCGAGAAGAACAAGATTCTCAATTTCACGGAGCTGTTCAAGGGATACACGACACACAGGTCGCGAGTATCAAAGCGGCCATTCCAGGGTGCGTTTGTCGGCCACCAGTCAACGTTGTTTATGCTCAATCACTTTCAGTCGAGACGGTCTTTCCGCGAAAGAAGGAGGTACAAAGAGGGTTCATCGCAGCCGTTGTCGGTGATACAGAACGACAAGTTGAGAATAAGAGAGTGGAGGAAGTCGTCTCGTCTGGAAACGTAGAGCTAGACCTGCGGAAAGCGTTACAGGTATGTTTCATGATACCCCCGAACCCCAAGTCGTCACTGATTGGTAACTATGATCGCAGGAACGCTCGCAGGCGGACGCGTCCATCTCGCTCCCCTTGCATGATCGCTCATTTGACCTCGTGTTACTCTCAAACTGGGAGGAACAGATAGTGTACGACCCTGACGTGGATGCTGCACCGACGCTGCTAGCAGAACCCCCGACGGATCTCACGGCACCCCAGAACAAGGTTCTTGAGACCGGTGCTTGGACACAGAGCATTATCTGGAGCCCTTGTACTCCGTTCCGTGATTTCACACAGCTAGAACTGAATGATGAAGACATTTTCTCCGAGGAGCGACCGTCTGGTAAGACGCTGTCCTCCCCGAGCAGAACCCACATCCTGACCACACCGCAGGCCAAGATATCATGCGGCCACGAAAGAGACTTAGGGCAGATAACCAGCCCAGGGATCGGTTCAACCTTTCCAACGACCAATTCTACGAGGTCAGCAAAGAAGGTGGCCGGCATCGTGTCCGTCAGACATTCGGTCAGCTTGTCGTTGAGCACGCATATCCCGCCCAGAAGCTTCAGTTGCCATTCGTATGCCCTCGTATCATGTCCGTCTTTCTTGAGTACTCATGTCCTATCTCGCTTAGTACAAGACGCGGCTGTCTAAACAGGAAGCGCGCTCTTTCCACCGGCCTGCCTTGCAGTTCCCCTCCAATGTCGAGATCCACTTTGCCAAGGTACGGACTGCCAAGAAAAAGAAGGACAAGGCGGGTAGGAAGGTTGGGAAGGGAGGGAACGTGGGCGAGGGTCTTCATAGGACGGGAGACCTGAGTCTCCGTGACACGAGTAACTTTGTACTCTGGGAGTACTCAGTAGGTTTCGTCCTCTCTGATCGGTTCGCCTAGTTTGACCAGCGACCTTCCGTAGGAGGAACATCCACCGATTGTTCCCAACTTCGGCATGGGAAGCATTCTCGTAAATTATTACCGCAAGAAAACCGAGAAAGACGAGCACGTTCCGAAGGTACGGTAGCCCCCTTTGGCCAACTGCACAGATGTTTACCTATTGCTTTAGTTCGACTTGGGCGAGCCGATCGTCATCGACCCTCAAGACGAGTCTCCTTTCATGAAGTTTGGCTATGTCTACCCGGGCCAAACGGTCCCCGCGATGTACAACAACCTTATCCGCGCTCCCTTGTTTCGCCACAAGCCGTATCCTACTGACTTCTTGGTCATAAGGCTAGTGCCTGTGTGCTTCCGGTCTATCTCCGAGTCTTAACACCCCCGCAGGTCAACCTGTAAGAACGAAACGAAATACTACATCAGGGAGATCAAGAATCTGTTTGTGGTTGGTCAGACGTATCCCGTGACAGAAGTTCCCGGCCCCCATTCGCGGAAGATCACGAATACTATCAAACACCGCCTCCAAATAATTGCTTTCAAGTTACTCGCGAAGAGCGCGGAAGAGCGCCTGAAGATATCGCGACTGATGAAGTACTTCCCTGACCAGAATGAACTGCAAATGCGGCAGCGCCTGAAGGTAGACTGACATTGTCTTGCTGACTCCGCGGTGATTGAGAGCTAAGTATAACCTGAAAGGAATTCATGGAGTACCACCGCCGTGGACCGCATCAAGGCTTCTGGCGTCTCAAGGGCACATGGGCCGTACCCTCGGACACCGACATGCTGAAGATGGTTACTCCGGAGCAGGTTGTTCTCTCGGAGAGCATGCAGGTTGGCCAGCGCCACCTGCAGGATGCCGGCTACAGCTTCAATGGGGAGGTAGCCGAGGACGATGAGGGGAATTTGTCCATCGAGCAGCAACTTGCGCCTTGGATTACGACAAAGAACTTCCTGTTTGCTACCCAGGCGAAGGCTATGCTGCGTCTGCATGGGGAAGGAGATCCGAGTGGGCGCGGGGAAGCTTTCAGCTTTATCCGCGTGTCCATGAAGGATATCTTCGTGAAAGCCGGGGAAGACTACGAGCAGAAGCTGGGTATGTCATGCCGCTTTGATAACGTACATGGAGACTTACTAGCAACAGCGGAGGCTGAGAATCGTCCTAAATCTGCTCACCGCTACAATGTCGCCGAGCAGCAGCAGATTTACAAATCAGAAATTGAGCGTATATGGAAGGCTCAGTTTGATTCGCTCAGTCGCAAGGATGAGCCGCAGCTAACCGAAGAGGATGAGCGGCGGGCTGAAGCCAAACCCGAGGTGAAGGTGCAGCGCAAGCAGTCCGGCGTACAGGACGGCTATACGCCTGCGGGCTCCCCTGTAGCTCAACGCGATACTCCCGGACCATCGTCTCCCACGTTCAGCAGAGGCTCGTCGCTTGTACGTGACCGCGAGCTGAGCTTAGGCCCTGATGCGCAAAGGAGGGTGCTAAGGATACGGCGCTTGGTATGGATACACTACTGTGGGCAAACTCTTAACTGATCATGCCTCTAGGTCAATGGCGAGTGGAAAACAGAGATTGTCAGGGACAGTGCTGTTATCACTGCGTATGTGAAGAGACGGCAAGCGTTAGAGGAGGAGGCAACTACTGCCGATGCGTTGGCTCCGACGGGAGACGCTGAGAAGGATCGGCGGGCGAGGAAGAGGTACTTCCTTTCTCGCCTGCTTCCATTATCTGCTCACCCTTTGCTCTCAGGCTGGAGGAGGAGATTGCCAGGATGAAGAAGAACCAGGAGCGGCGTCTTCACCGCAAGAATGCCAAGATCGTCAAGGAAGGCGGGACCCCAATGCAACTCAATCGTCCACTCAAGCCCGACACCACCGTAAGTAGTCCCCTGTGCCTTCCCAGTGTACATATGACTAAATCGCTTGCAGAGACGTTGCGGGCATTGTGGTCAGATGGGACATATGAGTAAGTCGTCTCGTTATCAGTGTATTGCATCAATGTAACACCGCCCCAGAGACCAACCGGAAATGCCCTCGATGGGCTGAGTTCAACTCTGGTAACCCCCCTTTGCCGACTCCCGCTGCGACGAGTCCTCCCGCCGCGTCTCCCAGCACCTCGGGAGGGTTTGCGTTCTCTTCCAGTTCGGAGGCTTTGTTCTCACCGGGTGCCTCGGGATCCCTGCGCCCTCCGAACCAATCCTTAGGGCTGGGAAATCACGGTCCTTCACCGCTTGCAACCAGTCCGCCCGTGATGGCTATGGACGAAGACGACGCATCCCCTTCGACTCCGTCTTTATCCGGACCTAAGTTGCGACTGACTCTCAAGAAGACATAACCATACAGACGTGTATTAACATTATGTAGCAATAGTCTGTTTTCACTGTATTGTGCTTGTAGTCTAGAACCCATCGGGACTGTCGTGCTCTTAGTCACTTGCTACTCGTTATCCATACTTAGCAATCACGGCTGAAATCGGTTTGTCAATCAAACATATTCACACACGCGTCGCCAGTCTACTCAGTTGCTCCGCATCAGAGCGCGCCGATTGGCTGAGAGTTGCCCTTTAAGGGTGCCTTGGCGCATTGCTTGATCCGTATTTACACGGCGGATTGTCCCAAGCTGGGCACTTCACGGGTCATTCCGCCACAACGGGACCCACTGGCGACCACAACTGCAGTTCAGTTAAAAGCCGTGCCCAGCCTTTGATGCTCGAATTCCGGCGTCGAACTCTCGCGTGCTAGTGCGGGATTGTGTGCTCGGCACTGATTCACTACACTGCCCACTCTTGTCCGAGCCGGCCACATCTGGTCGCCCCAGTGACTAACGCCCCGATACCCACCCGCTTCTCAATCATTCGGCGTGCCCGGTGCACCTCTGTCTCTGTCAGAATACAAGGCATGCGGTCAGGGTAAGATGTAATGCTTGATGCGAAGGGCGCGGCGCACCCTGCCACTTACTCCATATAGATTCCGTACTTTACACCGACCACCCCGACGATATATGTCACCGGGATGCAGTGATCGCTATTAGAGCGGTGAACAAGACGTTGTGGGGCTCCCTATCAGATCAGAGGTAAGTCGTTCCTGCGCGCCCCTACGTCGATTTTTCACTGGCCGCCATGGCCGTGTGGTAGTGTCGGGGAGGTGCGTGCCATACCGCATCGTTCAGCAATCTCAATTGCTTGCAGCAGGTGTGCGGCGAGCCGAGGCTAGGGCTCCCAATACAAAGGTGAGGTGGAGTAACGTTTTCCGTATCTCCATGCGTTGTCGGATGGCGCGACTCGCCCTTAGGCCTTGGACACGAGATGAGAAGGAAGTGAAGACGACTGAATGTAAATGCATAACATGTGTCGCGCCCTATCGTCCGTATGGATTGGTGCGCTGGCTGAACTAGCCACTGCTTCGAGCATCTGATTCGTTACTTGGCTAACGGACATTTTCCGAGGACCAATACCGATCACGCGTTGTTTGCGTCTTGGTTCCATTCGTCGTCGATATCAATTGGTGCTGCCGATAGTTGAGCCTTTGCTCCCGCAGCCCGAGTTGTGCGCAATTGAGACGTATTTCAAACCCATGCGTGAGTACACCTTACTCACTATGTATTGGTATTTAGCTTTCGCTCATCGGACACAGTGAGCACTGTTCACGCAATCCTCGGGTGTTGCGTTCAAACCCTTGGATTTGGAGATTGGACGATACGGGAGCCTGGGCACAGGGTCAACTGACGTGGCAGGTATGTCTACATTTCATCGCGGGCCCCTCTTGTCGTATCCGACACATACGGGTCTCCTGCTGTCAGGCCATCTGATTACTCCTCGGTATGCCAGGAATCCATAGTAATCACGAGTTTCCGTGCCCCACTCGTCACTGTGCCAAGGACAACTTGAATCAGCGGTGAGAGCTTTCGCGGATCATCAGCCTGTTCTTCACGACGGGACGTGTTAGCAGGTTGCGGGATAGTATCCTGCGGGTCATCAGCGCTCGCGCCAGTCGTTCTCGCGCAAAGATCGGATGTGCGGACCTGCTCCTGCTCCCTCTCAATCATGCTTCCACATCAGACGGCGGGAGCAGACACGTCAGCTTGTGCGCCTGGTTGAGCGGTACGTTTAGATTCCTATGATCCTGTAGCCAAGGTTCAAAGGGTCCTGTCCGATACGTGCGACATGGTGAGCGACGTGGCGGCTCCGCGCTTCCACGTTGGGTACTCACTTTCAAGATGCCGCCGCCGGATGCAGGGGCGTTGTGCCACAGGGTCATGTCAAGTGGGCAGCCTACACGACTCCCAGAGCGGGTTAGTGCGGCTGTACTTCAACTGGATGCTATTGCCTTTGCGTTAGAAGAGATCATCTATCTCAACAGCATCTGGGGCCCACGCGGTCTGCTCACCACCGTCGGTGATCGCTTCTACACCGTACAGCGAGCAGCAATACAGTACGTGATATTGTCATGTTGTCTTTGCACGCAATCATTGGGCCCAGAAGCTAAGGGACCGCAAAACTCAAAATTTCCTGAGCGATAGACGCACCGGGTCTTACGGCAAAGACAGCGTCGACTGCTCTCGACATACAGCGCATGATGCATGATGCTTAATGGTTTGCCACGCGCGCTGAAGCGGGCCGCTATGGCAGCTCGCTCTGTCACTCTGACCTGATGGTCGAGCCTCCCAATACTGAAAAATGACAGTACCAAAAATAGGACTGCATCCAGTTCGGCGCCAGAAGCGGGGACAGCGGAGATACAATGGACAGCAGCTCCCTGAGTCTTCGTTGTGGGCTGAGTTTGTGCGGGACACAAATGACTGCCCTCCGCGCTATGACGGGCGCGTAGTAGCCCTTGGGAAATGCGCTCAGGAACAGAACATAGAGTCGCGCGAAGCCAACTTCCGGGCGCACCCGTCAAAAAACCGTGACAGTTACCTCACTCAGGCAGCGGGCATGGCTGTTCAAGGCGACAAGTGTTGCATGCGGGTGGCATTCCACGATCTATCCCGCGGGCGCAGTGTAGACTTGTTCAGTTGTGGGAGACGGGCCTCCCGAGTGGACCCGCGTTGTCGCAGCTGTACAGCTCATGCAGGATTCTCATGCCTCTCTGGGGGGATTATGCTGGCGGGGGCCGATCGAACAATCGGCCCATCAGGACGTCTTCCGCGAGTACCCGGGAGGGCGTGGGGGAAATGCTGGGCGAGGGCGGGCGAGTGGGCCATCGGACACTGTGCGCTCCGAGCGACCCGGGCGACGTCGCGAGCTGGCTCGGCGCATTGGCAGCTATTCGCACGGAGCGTGTGTTTCTGTGAAAGGGGCAGAAGGAGGCCGAGGGAGGGGGACGGCGGTTAGGAGGGCACGCAGCGGGCTGGAGCTGGCTTGGGGGCGGCTTCGCCACTTGGCAGTGCTCGCCGCGCTTGGCGAAGTGTAACGATGGCATCTCTTGGCTCTGCGCCCCTGCCTCCGCAGTGTCCGGAGTCCTGGCCTTGCAGTGTGCCTCATTCCTCCGTCGCCTGCTCGAGCTCGCGTCTCGCTGTCGTCTGCCATGCTCTCGCTTCTTCGCCCTTCTTCGCCTTCTCCACGGCCAGCTAGCGCGCCTGCGGGGCCCGCTGGTGCTGGAGAAGTCGCGGGATAGGTCACTCCAATCGGTGCCATTGGATTAGTGGGAACGCAGTCGCGTACATTGCACCCAGGCTCCACGAGTTCACAAGCTTACAGCATAGCGGCCGCCTCTGCAGGGGCTGATGCGAGCGGGACGCCGACGCGGGATGTGGCCGCTGGCGGTGGCCCAGCTGGCGCAGGCTGGGGAAACGGATGAAACATGGGTGATAGTCGGGCAGGAGACCGCGTCCGCGGCGGGAGACGGGTCACGAGACCGTGAGGATGTCCGGGGCCTTATAGGGAAGGCAGGGGGCAATGCCAAGAGGGAGAGGCCAAGGCCGCGCGAGAGGGGCTTGGCAGCCAAGAGATCGAGATAGGACTCCTCTTTTAAGCCCGTGCTCTCCACTGCCCGCCATGCCGCCACTCATCGCCCGCGACCTGGTTCCTCTGGCCGACCTCGAGCATTCTCTCTACCGCCACCTTTATCCCCTCGACCTCCACCCCAACCAGCACCCCCTCCCCCTCACCGGCCCCGTCCCCTCACTCCCCATGGCCGCCTCTCCGCGGCAGTCCCACTCTTCTCTCTCCCCGCCCCCGCTCTCTCATTCCGACGGCTCCTCCAAGGCCTCGTCTACCCCTGAGGCTCGCACCCCTCCTCCAGCCACGCCCGCTCCCGCCGCCTCTGCAGAGGACTCTGCTCCTCGCTACGACTGCCAATGGCAGGAGTGTGACAAGGTTTTCCCCGAGCCCGAGCCCCTCTATAACCACCTCTGCAATGACCACATCGGTCGCAAGAGTACCGGTAACCTGTGCCTTTCCTGCAAATGGAAGGACTGCAACACCAGCTGCGCGAAGCGTGACCATATCACTAGCCACCTCCGAGGTGCGTATCTGTCCTTTTTTCGCAGGTTCCCAGCCTAAGCCTCGACTAGTCCATACCCCACTTAAACCACACGTCTGTGTGATATGCAAGAAGCCATTCAAACGGCCGCAAGACCTCAAGAAGCACGAGAAGATCCATACCGAGGAGCATCATGCCCAACACAAGCACTCCAAGGCGATTACCGTTGCCGACCCGACCTACGGCTCGCGTGTCCGAGGCGATTCCATCACCGACCAGGAGAAGAAGAACATCCCTTCCCACCTCCTCGCCATGCACGGTATGGATAAGGCCCACATTCCCGTCGCACGCGCCAAGTCAAATTCCCTTTCCGTCTCGGAGCGCTCCTCAGGTAAAGGCATTCTATCCTGTGCGCGTTCCGACTTTCGGGCTCAACTCATGACAGGCCCAGAGTACGGCGGGCTTCTGCACACTCCTTCTCCCGAGATCAGGGAGCAGGTAGCTATCCGATATCCGAGCTCGGATGCTCCCTCCTCGCGGGCCAACCTGTATCAGATGCAGAACCATCACCAGTTGCCCACCTGGGAAGTTCTCACGGTCGATGGTACGCCCAGTCGGATCTCGGGCGGTGGTGCGAAGCGCACGCATGACGAGTACAGCGTCGATGATTTCTTCACCGACGTCAAGAAGCGCCGCGTCACTCCTTCCTACGATCCCAGTACGTTATCTGTTCGCTCCCAATTGTTTGTTAGGCTTGGCTGACAGCTGCTTCCTTCTCTTAGCCATGGCTGCCCGCCTCAACAACCTGGCCTATCAGCAGTCCATCAATCACAGCGCGCCGCCGCCCCCAACTCACCCAGCCAACTTCAATCCGCGTTCCGTTTCCTTCGACATCCGCAGTCCTGCAGAACTCGCCGCCGTCAACGAGTTCCTCATCACGCTGGGCCGCGACGTGAGCAACAATGTCCCGCGCGTACCGCATCACCCACCACCATCTAGCGATGCGCACTCTGGCTCGTTCTTTGACGCCGCTTCCTTGAACCAGCTAGGATTGGCAGGCATGCCTGGCATCCCAGTAAATGGTCCGGGATCTGGTGCGGGCTATCACGGCGACTCGGGCTATCTCTCCGTCGACTTCTCCTCCCATCATCTGCCTCCCGTGTATCCCAGCCGCTCGTCTCACCAATCGGTCCAGCCGGTTCAGTTCGGCGGGCACCCTGCTTCACACGAGCAACCGGTCTACGCCTCCCAGTACACAGGCTCGCGCATTCGCGGTCAACGCCTGTCGTCTGACTTTGACGACCCGCACGGACGCTTCATGCAGCCCGAGCAACCGTATCCGCGTCAGGGGCACTACCTCCCGTCTCCGTTGGACGGCATGCCGTACGCCGCCCCGTCGCCGCACTCTGCTGCGTCAACGCCGTCGATGGGGACACCCCCTCATCTGGGCGAGACGTCGTCGTTCAATTCAGAGGGCATGAGCGTCTTCGACTATCTTGGGCCGAGCAAGACGACGCCTGCTGTCCAGCTCGCACCACTCAATTACGGTGGTGGCGCGCGTCGTACATCCTTGCAGCTCAAGACGGCGCCATCGAGCGTGCCGCGGCCTGCGCCCGTCGAGCCCAAGCTTGTGGCGACCGTAGAAAGGGGCCTACCCGCGAGGTTCACGCCGAAGGACGTTGCGGGACTGGGCACGTCGCTCTCTCGGCCGCGCCTCCCGCCGAGCTCCTCTACGACGCTGCCGTCGCTCAGCAAGGAAGGCTCGCTCTACCCTCTTCTCACGGCAGGAGACGAGCAGTACAAGCTCGCGCCGCTGAAGACACGGTACCGCTCGCCGTCGCCACCCACGTCCGAGTCGACGTCGTCTCCAGTGCTCTCGCGCGCATCGACGGTCTCGCCGTCACCTTACGAGTCGCGGCCGTCTACCGCGTCGTCGTCCTCGTCGTCGAGCCCGCGGCAGACAGTCCTGCCAAGCATTCGCGAGATCGCGGAAGGAGCCCCGCGCGCGAAGGCACGTCGACGGGACTCTGATGACCTCGCTGGTGCGGTCAGTAAGATCGAGCTCGAGGGCCGATCGGTGCGCGACGATCCGGCGCAGCGCGAGGCGCATGCGCGCCTCGTCAGGGATCTCCTCGTCTCGATCAACGAGGAGTACAGGAAGAAGTTTGGGGCGCCGCCGTCAGACGCACGGTACATGCACGCGCATGAGGAGGTGCGGGACGTCGAGATGGTGGGCGCGTAACCGTCCAGTGCTCCTTTCTTTGTATCATGCACACTTAGCGTAGAACGGTATCGTATATTCGAGTTTTGTGTACTATCAGTTCCTGCGGTGTAGTGTAGAATAAGTTTCTCTCAACTCAGATGCTTTGTCTAGTATTATCATAGACTAAACACGTTACAATGGAGTTGCCGCTTCCACAACACCTCTCTGAGTGGGCCTAGACGTATTGCCGACAGTGAACAGTGCTTTGTTAGCGGGCTACAAGCCAGGTGTACGTTGTCCCGCGTGTGTGGAACCTCCGCAAAACCTACGTAACGACACAATCAGTCCCGAACTACGCAAGCAACGAGAAGGATTGCGCAAGGCTAGTGCACGCTCACTGGTCTCTATGGTACTACCCACAGCCGACACGACTGTGATGAACCCGTACCCATCTACGCGATGGAGGGATACCGTAATCGAAGCCGCATTGAGTTGCACCAAGTAATCAACACATGTGGTCGGCACTAGCGCGAAACGTCCCGCAAAATATGAAGACCATCTCGCCTAGGACCGACCCGCCCGCCAAGCACGCTACGGGACACGAACTAGTGGATCACGCCAAGGGCTGGAATAAGCAGGATCTCATACCAGTAGAGGTGTCAGTGGGTCCTCCCAGCGGGGATGATCGGTTGCGCAGCGGGAATGACAACGAAGGCCTTGGCCCCCGCCTGGCTGGGCGAGCTGGGCAAGCTTATCATGGTCTGGTAGCTCACGGGATGCGTGCCTCGTTGGGGCGCGTGTCCTGCATGGGACGAGCATGGGATATGCTAGCGCGACGGAGGGCATGCCGAGCGCAGGATGGATGGCTATGCAGCAAGGTTCATGATGAGGCGAGAAGACAGCTTGAAGCAGGAGCCGGGAGGAAAGGCTTGCACTTGGCGGGCGGATGCTGTTGAGCACTCCCCAGAGATGTGGCTGAGACGGCCTCGCGATCGTAAATCACCAATGAGGTCTGCCAAGTGCACTCCGCTCGGTTTGTAAATTGTTGGTCTTCGTGTGCTCAACGTGCCCGGCACTTGACGTGCCGTGTAATTGGTAGGCCAACTAGCGACAGCGGAGGTCGAGGCTGGACAGCCTTACGATAGGTGGCGAATTTCATTTTTGCTGGCTCTGAATGTTCACCTAAATGGGTAAGCATCGAGGCCACGGCAACATCGGCAGTGGATCTCTTTTAGTGGCTGAGAGGTGTTCTTCCCGGCGTCTCTTAACTACGTTCACTAGGGGCATCATATTTGGCGATGTTTTGTCCTGAGCCACCCGTACACCCTCTGAGGGCCTCCAGAACGTCAGAGACCTCGTCGTGAAGCGTCGAGTTGATTCAACGCCCTGAGCAGCTCGGATATTCAATATATAAGTAGTGTAGAGAGATATGAAGGGAAGCATGAACTGTCATAATGCCGCACAAAACAGGACGCAACGTACTCACCAGCTACTACAGGGGCCGCGTCGCTCCTTCAACTCACCCTCCCCCAAGTTTACTATGTCCTTCTTGCAGAGACTGACCGTCTTCTCGACGAGTTACTGAGTGCGCGGAATGTCAGCAACCGCAGCTGCGTTCGAACCGCCCATGCATGGCCAGGTGAGCACCGACGTGCCGAAAGAAATTACGGTTGAAGTGAATAACCCGGATGGACCTGTACGGGGACGCTTGAACGGGTGCAGTTGAGGCCACTTGCGAGTTGCCTGGCGTAATAAAGGAAGACGTGAACATCGACGTGAACAATAACCGCGTCAGGCTCACCGTACCCGGCGAGTCAAGACGGTCCATGGAGCGCGACGAGAACGGATATGCCGTCCGCGAACGGAGATTCGGAGAAATTCTCAAGGACCCTGCAACTGCCTACAGGAATACTCATCAGTGCATGCTATGGAGTAGTTAAGATAGCAAAAAAAGTACTGACGGCTACCCGCAGCTCGGTGGAGAATGGGCTCTTGACCGTCACGTTCCGTAGAGTTATGCCGGAGCAAGGCCCAGAGAAGATCACTTTCTCGTAAAGGCTCATTGATTCACCGTTAGTTCACCTCCCGGACTTGTATATTGTTCACATATGCCAGTGCACCATGTATCGGATTGGCTCGTGGTCTGTATAGTGATCGGTAGTTGTGCTTCTCGATAAGCATTGTGCATAAAGTCTGCTGAACGAGGAACTGAGTTTGAGGCACTCACCTGCAGCAAGCGAGTTGAAGCGACGCTCGGTGTTAGACAAGGCCTGAGGCGAGGACGGACACGTGATCGTGTTACGGTGCGACAGCTCGACTCGCACGTCCCTATGATGTCACCGTCTTGGACTAAACTCCACAACGTACAGTATATAGCGCAATACTGGCCTGCCTCAGACTACGCCAACGACGTGCTCTCGACCTACCCCATGCCGACCACTCGCAGGCAAGCAGCGCAACAGAATGCAAGCGTTCCCAAGGACACTCCACCTCCGAAAGCGACGCCCAGGACATGGAAGACGAGCACAAAGAAGAAGGCCCACGCTGGCGTGAAGGAGGAGCCGGTAGCAGTCGGTGCGAACCATGAGAAAGAGGAAAACGAACACGACGCCGCAGCACAGGACGAAGATGAACATCCTGCGAAGAAGCCCAAAGTCGAGGCGCAGGTCGGCGATTCGCCCCATGCCAATGCAGAGGGTAATCAAGATGAACAAGAGGCGTCAGATAGCAAGCAGCAGACAGAAGGGGGGAAGACCGTCCTGCGAAGCATGCGTACCAGACGGGTGGGTCCGCTCGGACTGCTTCCGTGCTGCGTTCTCTGACAATTACGGCAGGCACCCTTGAGAGGGGTCACATTTACTTCTTTTATCGCCCAAAGGTGGAACTCGAGCAGGCCCACTCCATTGACGAGGTACAACGGTTCTATATCCTCTTGGTCCCCCGCCCTCCCCTGTTCAGTAAGGCATCGGGTCAGCGGACTGTCAGCTCTGAGGACACAACCGAGGACCAGGGGATGACAGTCCTTTCCGAAGGTGCCGATGCTGTCCCGGCGCCCGAACCTACATCGCAAACACGAAACCACTTCCGGCTCATCGTGCCTGGCAAGAAGAGCCTCCCCGATTCGGAACACGGGCGTGGAAGGGGGAACATATTCTGGGGAACGATCGTGTCCATCGGCAAAGACCTAGAGAAGCTACAGGATGGACTCAGTGAGAAAGAGTACGAGACGAAGACGAGAGGTGAGGTTACTCCTAGATTTGGGAACGGCTGTGCGCTGAGCAGGGGACAAGGCACCCGGCACCAGGCCGCGGCACGTCTTGTGGCACGCGGCGCATACGCAATAGTGAATAACGAAGCGCGAACACCATCTATGCGCGAGACCCATCTGGGATACCATATCTCGCATCCCACGTCAGAGGAGTGGGGCGAGGTACAGGCTGAGCTTGGCTTGCATCCTGCCTCGTCGTTTGTCCTCCAAGTGAAGAACCCTCTGGCACCCCCAACCAGGCCCGGTCGAGTCGGCCTACCGCAGAACCGGACCGTCAACTACCCGGAAGACATCATGACGGAAGTGTTTGGTAAAGGCGGAGGAAGGGGCAGAGAAGACTTCGGATTGAGGTTCTCGAGCGTCGAGAGAAAGGAAATGCTTGACCATGAAGGGGTCGAGCTCCTCTTTATTGCCGCTAGGAACGGAGAAAGTGGTCTGGAACTGAGCCTTGGCGAAGGAAGAGGCAGAGGTAAGCGGATGTGATACGTTTTCTTCCATCTGACTGACGTCCACTTAGCGTTAGAAGAAAATTCAGGGAAGGAGAGCCATGAATCCGTTCAGGAAGTCTTCAAAGAATTGGCCATGGACACGGACAAGATACCAGCCGATCCACTCGGCGGCCACTGGGCGTGACGTATCAGTAGCCTGTGAAAGACCCGTGCATGCTTTATGCTATGGTGACGACCCGTGGATGTTACGCGTTGGTTGGGCCGAGCTCGTGAGCTTTGTGGTGAGATTCCTCACGCGTCACGGAGCCGCAAAGGGGGCATAGAATACATCAGTCCTGGATAGCGTACATACTTCGCTGTCAGATAGTCCTTGTCGGAGATGAAGCAAGCGATGTCATAGAGGGGCTTCAGGCTCTTCGTTGTCCGCGTTGATCCGCAAGACCTTCACCCACTCGCGATAGTTAAAGTTCCCTTGTCGATCCGTGAAGGGTCCTTTCAAGAGCTTGTCAATCTACGGTGAAGCGTGACTTCAGAGCGGGTCCAGGCAGCAAGCGTCATAGCGCACCTCCTTCTGGTCCATTCTCTCTCCCACATCCCCTAACCACTTCCTGATCTCGTCGCACTTGACGAAACCCGAGTCGTTCTCGTCAAAGCACTCAAAGGCCTCTAAGAGCTCCTGCTCGGCGTCGAAGTCATAGAGATGTTCACCCATCATTGTGAGAAACATGGGAAAGGTGATGCCACGGTCGCCGGAGGCGTCCGTCTCGAACGAGGGTAGCCGTGAGTGGAGGCCGCTGCCTCGCCGGTCGCCCGGACGGTCAGCAAGCAGGTCCTCGATCATGGTCTTTGAAGGCGTGATGCCTGTACATGGTTAGGCGTTCCGTGTACCATGATGCATCGGGAATGTAAGCGCACCAAGACTCGTGAAGATGTGTTTCAAGTCCTGCTCGCTGACCACGCCGTTCCCGTCATGGTCGATTAGCGAGAACGCCTCACGGAACTGTTGGATCTGTGGAGGCGAGAATAGCGAGAAGACACCAGAGGGTTCGCGCCGCTGCCGCGATCGTTGAGACTTGGAAAGCTTGGTCGGTGTTCCCGTAGGAGTGATATTGGGCGAGAGTAGGTCGGGGTATCGGGACATCGTGATAGCCTAGACAGTTTCAGGCGTGCTATGAGGACGGTGGATGATACTTCAACTCTTGACTCAGAGTATGGGCAGCTGGGCGGTAGCGTTGTTATGTATACAGAGATGGCTATACCCGGGCAGTTCGTGGCCGTCGGGAGTCGCGATTGGGGACGCGTCGCCCCCGAACAGAGTACTTACACGCCCCACGTGACCCGTCCACACAATGCGTCCCGCGCATCGACCGAATCGATTACGATATACGACCCAGCAGTGGTATGTATACATCACAGCGAGTGCATGAAATATGACAAGGCGAATGATGGTCTCTAGGACTAGTCCCATCTAGAGGCAAAGCCGTAGAGTAACTACTCGGACTTGGGTTTCGGGTTTCCAGCGACTGCGTCCCACATCTTCTTCAACAGCCAAGTCCGCGGAAGGTACTGGCAGATCCACGCTACAGTCGACATCTTGCCCAAAACCAGGTGTCTCCCCTTCCTCTCAAGCACAAAAGTGACCACCTGCTGAGCAAAGTCACCGGTAGGTATGCCCTCGCCTTTCATCAGGCTGAGTATCGTCTCTAGCCACCCAGAGTAGATGCTGTCCGGCCTGAGGATAATCTGCGAACGTGCAGTGGCATTCATATTTGACTTGACCATCCCTGCAGAAATCTGCGCTACGTGGACGTTGAAGGGCCGAGCCTCCATGTACTGGACCTCGGAGATGCGCTCGAGGGCGGCCTTGGTTGCTGCATATACGCCTAAGAATGGGGTACCCCTGAGTATCCGTTAGTTTTTGTCAGACAAGTAAGGGTAAGCCTCACGAGAATCCAGAGACAGAACCTATGTTCACGATAGTGCCCGTCCGCCGCGCCGCCATGTGCGGGAAGACGGCACGATACAGGTGTAGGACGGCGAACACGTTAGCATTGAATGCTGCAGCAACCTTATCTGCAGGGATATCCGACATAGGTCCTGATGCAACGCTTGAAAACATCTGCACAACGGAAGGACGGGACGCCCTTACCAGTGCACGGAACCGCAGCGTTGTTGACTACAACATCCAACTTCCCTTCTTTCTCAAGGATGGTCTTTACGACTGACTGCATTTCCGCTTCGTCTGTGACGTCCAGCTTGAGGGTGTGCACATTCGCGTGCTGAAGGCCTTCCATGCTGTCTGGTCGTCTCGCTGTCGCGTAGACTGTGCATCCCTTGGCGGCGAACGCCTCGCATCTGGGTGATGAGGAGGTCACGAAGGCTAAGAAATTGCTACGAATCGTGCGTGGAGTAACAGGAGACTTACAGCGCAAATTCTATGCCTCCCTTCGAGCAACCTGTCACAAGGACGATTGGGGCGTCCATTATGCTTTGGATCCGGGATTAAGGAAAGTACGAGTGACACGGTTGAGCGTGGGTGCCAATGCGGAGGATTGGTATCCCGTTCATCGCGGTGGCACCCTAATTTAAACCGTTGAAGAGGCGTGGGCGCCCGGCGGCGCATCTGCATTGCAAAATTTCCGGTCTGTTGAATCAGCGCGTAGTCCAGCCGACGTCACCGGGATTTGTGCCTTCGACGTAGGTGCTTCCCAAGTTGCGACACTACTGCTTGGCCGCAACCCCCGATCGAGGTTCCCGCCCTCACAAGCGCTCATGCATTTGATGCCGTTCTGCGATCGCTGCGGTTATGTGCGAGCAATAGGGGAAAGACATTCGGTGCCGAGATTGAGGGGACAAGTCACAACTTGCGACTGCGGTTGCGGCGAGAACTGGCCGCTTGCATACATTTCTCAATGAAGATCATGACTAGGCCAGCAAAGCACAGTTTCAAACAGTAGACGATTGGCGTACGAAAACGTTGATGTCGGACTCGGAGGGGCGAGAAGGCGGGAGAAGAACGGTGGCTATGACGACAGGCGTTGAGTAGCGGATTGGGAAGGGAGCCAAACAGGGACACACAGAGCGCGCGCGGACCGGGATGAGTGGTGGGCAACAGATGCACACCCTCGGCTGTCTGAATGCCCTCCGTTTCCCCGCACGCCTCCTCCCCGCGATGTCCTCTCCGACCGAACTCTTCCTCCCGCCCGAGCTCCCATACCCCATCAAGATCACTGCACACGCCGTCGCGCCCTCCGCCAGTGTCGCGCGCGGGGCTCGTCTGCTCAGCTACTCCTTCGCCCACTTCCCTCCTGGTGCCTCGGAGCCTGAACGACGCTTCGGAACGTGGGATTCCTCCGTCGAAGGCACTGTGGAGCGATGGGGCTACAAGACCGGCGAGACGGTCTCTGCGCGCAGGGCCAAAGAGGCCCCCGCTATTTACATCACCGAGCCGTGTAAACATGGCGTCCAACTCGGTGGCTTGTGCTGCCTGTGTGGCAAGGACATGACAGAGTGAGTGAACTGCCTCATGAACATGCGTCGACCATATGTTGATATCGGCCATAGCTATGACTACACTGGCTTCTCGGACACATCGCGGGCATCAATACAAATGACCCATCTCGCCAACGGCCCCCTGGTTTCATTGGAGGAAGCGCAGCGAATTGAGAAGGAGAGCGCACAACATCTCCTCAAGTCGCGAAAACTGTCCCTCATTGTCGACCTCGATCAAACTATCGTGCACGCCACCGTGGACCCTACCGTAGGCGAGTGGATCGCGGAGGGAGAAGCCTGGGAGGCCCGACAGACACAGAAGGCTGAGGCTGCCGCACAAGACAAGGAGACAGACTCGGACGACACCGCTTCCGACGATGATGACGAGGTTAATCCCAACTGGGAGGCCCTGAAGGATGTCAAAAAGTTCCGCTTGGACCCTGAGACACCTGGACAACCTTCGTTCCGTGGGCCGAAAGGTAAGGGGAAAGAGAAGGCTGTCGAGAACGATGGGTGTATGTACTACATCAAACCTCGGTAAGTCTTCCAAGTGATCCCTGGCCGACGTCTCGCCAATAGCCCTCCAGACCTGGCTGGGAAGACTTCCTGCAGACAATAGCGACCAAGTATGAGATGCATGTGTATACTATGGGTACGCGTGCATATGCAGAGGAAGTCTGCGCCGCCATTGATCCTGAAGGCAAGATCTTCGGTGGTCGCATCCTTAGCCGAGATGAAAGCGGAAGTAAGTCTATCAGATAGGTCCCATAGGTCCCGATCCTGATGGGTGTTGCCCCCAAGGTTTGACGCAGAAGAGTCTGCAGCGTTTGTTCCCAAGCGATCAGTCAATGGTCGTAATCATCGACGATAGAGCTGACGTATGGGAATGGAGCCCGAATCTGGTGAAGGTCATCCCTTGTACGTCGTCAAAACTCTTACTAAGGTACCCTCTCATGTGTATGCGCCGTAGATGATTTCTTCGTCGGGATCGGCGACATCAACTCTGCGTTTCTGCCCAAGCTTGAACCTCTGACGCCTGCCCTACCGACGCCGACCCCTCCGCCTTCTCAGGCCAATGTGGAAGAGCCTTTACCCTCTGAAGAGCCACCCACGCAGGAGACAGGGGACACTCCTGACCTCACTCCGCCGTCCCCGTTCGCAACACCGCCTCCAGACTCTCCGACACCATCGCTCTCTATTCCAGCAACCTCATCAGAGATTCTATCCGCCGATGATGCTGCAAGGGGCTTCATCCTGAAGCAGAACACTGCGGCGCTGGAGGCGCAGGTCGAGGACCGACCTCTCGCGCGGAAGCAGGAGGAGCTCGAAGAGCAGAATGGGGCGCAGCCGACGGACGAAAACGGCGCGGTCACTGCGACGAACGGCTCACCTTCGCCGCAGCCAGCTGCGCCCAAGGACAAGGTCGTGCGGAATGCGTTGCTAACCAACAACGACACAGAGCTGCAGCGGGTACAGAAAGTATGCAGTTATGTCACGGGCATCGTGCTGGCTTTCTCACCAGCCCCTCACTAGATTCTCGAGGAAGTACATCAACGCTTCTACGACGAGTATGACGCAAGTTCATTAGAACCCAGAGCCCACAGGCGGAAGAGGGTGAAAACTCCTGAGCCTGTACCATTTGACGTCCGAGTACGTACACGCTGGTGTTCCTATGATCTCTGCCCTGACATCCTTCAGACTATCATACCCCGTATACGGATGGATACCTTGGAGGGATGTCATGTCTTGTTCTCCAGTGTCATACCCCTCGATACACGACCGGAAGCGACAGAAGTCTGGAAGACTGCACATGCATTCGGTGCCAAGTGCTATACTGAACTGTCCGGCCGCATAACCCACGTCGTGGCTGCGAAGGTAATATTCCCACGTTCATCTTCAAGATGAACCTTCCTCTTCCTCATCCTCATACCTCTCTCTCCCTCTAGCGTGGTACTCAGAAAGTGGATGCAGCCCGGCGAATGGGCACCGCCAAGATCGTTTGGCTCCCCTGGTTCACCGACTCCGTTGCACTATGGGCCCGGCAAGACGAGACGCAGTACCTGCTCGATCCGGATCCTCCGCCCCATGCGAGCGCTGCGAGTCCTCCCTCGGATGCTCATCAGATTTCTTCTGATCCTGAACCGGACGCAGATGACTGGGACGAGGAACGTATCGCGGCCCCCGAGCAGAGCAGGGAGGGGCTCGCCCTGGACGAGGTGAACTGGGACGAAGTCAACGACGAGGTCGAGGCGGCCATGAACGAGAGTGATGACGACGGGGCGAGCGAGCGGGGCGGCACGCGGAGCGGGAACGTGTCAGAGGACGAGGGCTCGTGGACGGACGAGTCGAACAGCATCATCAGGTTCGTCTCGTGCGCAGCGCGAATCTCCACGGTCCTCCGCAGATAGGCTGAACCTGGGAAACAGCAGCACGACATCGTCGCCTCGGAACAGACGGAAACGGTTACGCAGCTTAACGCCGTCTGAGGTCGGGCTGAACGGCAGCGTCGACTCCGATGTCCTCCGCTCGCCCCTCGCAAAGCGGAAGAAGCTCGCCGCTGATCGGTCGGGCGCGTCCAAGCTCAAGGAAGCGTTCACTGCCGAAGAATTGGCGAAGGGGGCCACGCCTGGTGTTGGACAAGAGGACATGGAGCCCGAAGCGGCGCAGAATGGCTACAGCTCGGCAGGGAAGGACGAAGACGACTCTGATGACTCTGACGATACCGATGATGAGGAAATTGATACTCCGATGGACGACGACGACGACTTCCTCACCCGGGAGCTCGGGGAGGATTGGGGATAGCGGCTTGCCGCGTGTCTAACTTTCCGCGCTGTCTGATTTGCTTTCGACTTCCTCCGCACACTGATTGTCAAGGGTTGTGTGTAGCTCATTGCTGGCTAGCTTAGGACTCCGTAGTACAAACAGCATTGTAGCAATTAGGTGTACATTATGTATATTGGGTATCTCCTCCCCGCTATATAGAGATGATAAATTGTCGATCGGTTTCGATGGGGATCACAGACATGGTGTCAAGAGCCTTCAGGCGCAGTAGCAAGCTTATACAGTCTCCACAGTTCGTGCACGCTTGAACCGGTAAGGTCATAGAAAATACTCTCCTGGTACGTCCTGTCATTCAACGCCGCGTTTAGCTGGTATATCGTCCCCTTGCCGCATTGCTCCTCCATCCAGGCAAGGAAGAAGGCCGTTGCATCGTATCCAGCATCCCATTTGTCCCCTTTACCGCGCTTCCAGTGCGGTGGTGCCAGCCCGACGTTGAGTCGCACCCAGTCTGCAGCATCATGATAATGAGAACATCGCACCATGCGGACCGCGGGAGACGATGACTTGCCTGCGATCCCTTCTATCAATCCGCCCGGGCATGTGCCTCTGGCATTGTATTGGAAGCAGTGGACCATTTCATGTGTCAGGACCCCGAGGATCTCCTCTCTTGCGCGAGAAGCGGAGTTTTGTATGTGGTTGACGGAGAAGTGGATCTCTTTGTGAGTGCGGGAGCCGGTCGTGTAGGCGACACCGGGCATAGGGCGGATAACGAGGAGCACGTTTTGGACGCTGGTGAGAATGTCGGCACAGTCAGCATGTCACAACACCAAAAGCAATATTGGGAAAGAAAAGAGGGCAGAGTCATCGCTCGCTACCGTCAGGAACGCGCGGAACTGGCCGTAAGGCGACACCACACTCACTTTGTAGGAACGTCTCGGAGGGTGTACAGCCAGCTGCACGTGGAGATCACGGCGTCCCGCAGCGCGTCCGCAGGACGTACATTGTCAAAGAAGAGCTGTGCTCCAGGGTGAGAGACATCCTCTACCCTCAGCTCGAAGTTGGGCATGAGCCACGACGTAAGCGTGCCCGGGATGTACACAGGGGCATATGGTCTGTTTTCGTCTCGTCCTTGCTGTGTACCAAGGTCAGCAGGACGCGGCGGTATCGGCGGTGGGCCAGCCCTAAATTTGGGCTGCAATGGGGGCGGCGGCATGGATCGGCTGAACGGGTTGGGTATGGCTCTGCGCAAGGAACCGAGTGGCGAGATGGGAGAACGACGACAGTTGCTATTTCCGTGCTGAGCTGCCGATCCGATCGTGCGCTCTGGCTCGTGAAATCTGAACCGCAGCGATCGTGCCAAGAATGCGGGGTAGCTGCATGACAATATCACACACCACTGGCAGTCCACTCAACCAATCAATATCGTCGCGTTGTGCGTCGCGTAAGCATACATTTACATTATACATTGTGCAATAACGGTATCGAGGGCAATGACAACAAGACTGGTACGCGCACGATATGAGGGCATCGCGAACCGACGAGCGACCAGGGGCACGCTGGCCTACTGACTATGGCGAGACTATGCGACACATTGGGGTCATGAATGCCGAGTCTGAATCCCTGCAGCAGCCTCCACTTTCTGCACTTCCGCCAGCAGCGCGTCCCGACCCTCCTCCAGGAAGTTGATGTACTCCCTTGCCTTGAAAAGGATACCGCTCTTACCCTTGCTGCCGCGCCCCCTGCTACCACTGCCCTTCGGTCGACCTCTCGTTGGCATTCCCGTCCCTGGCGGCGCGCCCGCAGGAGCAAGCAGTGTTGTGAGCTGCAGGTAGCCGTCCCGTATGGCGTTTCGTCTCTTTTGCTCAGACAGTATGTGGTTGAGCCTCTTTTGAGGGGTCGAGAGCAAGGGCTTTGGCCGTGACGACGATGGAGACGCAGAGGAAGTGGCTCGCTGCGAATCTGCGGGTGACACTGAGTGATCGGATCGCGGAGGAGACGGCTGCGGAGCGTGTATGATTGGATGCTGGGACTGCTGAGAGGGAGGGGGCCGCTCATCTAGCGAGGGGTCTATGTGCGGTGGCCTTAGGGGAGGTGGGGGTAACGGAGGGATGAGACCAAGACCATGCAGATCTGGCGGCGACCCATTGTCAAAATGATGCGGTGGATAGGCCTGCTGCTCCTGGTGAGTGTCGAATGGTGGACTGCTGAAGGCAGGGCCCGCTTGCTGGCCAGGGTCGAAATCGAAATCAAAATTGAAGTTCTCGAGGAAGCCGAAGAGGTCTGTGGTCTCTGAGGGAGAGAAGAGCTCTGCGGAGGAGGGCAGCGGGGGCGGCGAGGGAAAGAAGGGTGCGGGGGATGCGGGGTTGAAGAACTGAAAGTCGTCGAATGCGCCTGGCGGGGGCGGCGGGGACATGGCTGGGAGAGATGTCCGGCCAGAAGCGGCCAGAGCGCACGTCCGGGGCCGGGGTACCACCGGACCGGACCGGCCGTGTCCGGGGCGGGCGGCGTGCAGAGAGCTCGGATTGGCTGGAGGGGGCCGGCACGAGGGCATCGCGGAATGATGAACGGGCCCGCGGCGGGGTGGGGAGCGGTTAGCGAGCGTGGCTCCGAAGCACCGCCCATCTCCTCCATGTCGGCCCTCAGCGAGGCCTCCACGCCGGCCCAGGACGCCGCCGCGCCGTCCCTCGATGCGCACCGTCTCCAGCACGCGCACCTCACGGGCGACCTCCAGGGCCAGGGCATCCTTCACAACCAACCCCCGCCCCCCTCCGTCTCTGACTCTGGTCGCAAACGTGAGCGTCCGGCCGCCATCTCGCCCGTTCGGCCACTAAGCGGACATTTGGTAGCTAAACCACCGTCTGTGCGCCGGGCCTGCACCGCGTGTCATTCGGGTAAAACTAGGTGCAGCGAGGTCCTCCCATGCCAGGTAATCTCCCGCATCTAACACACCACCATCAATCGTAACAAGCCCTCTCCGCCTGCAGAGCTGTCTCAAGAGAGGTCTGGGCGAGCAATGCCAGTATCCAGACCCCGACGTTGAAAACGCGGCGCACAACCAGCAACAACCGGGTATGATAGATGTCGTCCTTGTTCGCTCTCGTTCGTTCTGACCGGTCTCGGTCAGCCCCGGTGCAGTTCGCGCCTCCTCCAGCCATGTACGCGCCGCCGCCTCCACCTCCGCCGATGCAAGCTCTGGGGCACGCATACTACGACTATAATGCCTTTGCGGCCAATCCCGCGACGGCCAGCACGTCCGCGTCGGCGAACAACAACAGCTTTCGCCCCACCAAACGCCCACGCAACCTCACCGAAGAGGAGGCGGCAGCCATCACCCGCAACTTCACGCGCGGCGACTTCTTCGTCGGCACGAGCGCCCCAGTGCGCATCGATCCCCGCCTGCCCGTCCGCCTGACGCTGGCCGAAGGGGACCAAGTCCACTTTACCATCGGGGAGGCTATGGTTTGAACGGACCATGTATCCTAGTACGTCTATCAGCTTGGAGTCGTGTATTTTTGTCTACTCGCGTCGTCTTGTTTTGTTGCATATCCGCTCTGTATGTTGAACGCCTTTCCTCTGGAAGCCTCGATGTATCTTGTTATTACCTCCTTGTAGAATCTGCGGCCGTTCCTACAGGTTCGGCCACAACGAAAACTATGGTTTAGGGTTTCCTCACTCATTCGAGTTCGCTACGAGCGCGGTCTTGCATTCCCAAGAACAGGCAAGAAGGTATCTACTCATCAACGACGCGAGGCTGGTACCCGGACTGCGGCGAGGTGACTATCTAATCTGCCTACTAATACATGTTGGTGTGCTCTTGCGAGTAGACCGCAACGCGCAACTCAGGTCAACCACCGAATATGTACGTCTCTTGGCTTCGCAAGATATATGTGCTGAGGCTGCTCCACAGGGCTGCGCAGAGCTCAGTGTCCCTGACATTTGGATCCGCAAGGGAGCTCGTTCTCATGTCATCCGCGAATGAGTAGACTGATCGCTCGAGCTCGTGACCCCAGTATCATGGCATATATCCGCAGTGAACAATGGTGGTACTGTCGGACATGCCCTTCTTGCTTGCCTGGTCCTTACACTGACATCCTGAAGCATCTCTCACGCTCTAGACTTGGCTCAACACTGCAATGCGGCAGCGGCAACATGTCGGACTAGGCTGAAGAGCGTCTGGATGCTTAGAGCCGGGACCGTCGACTGCATCCATAACCTGGAATAGAAGGGCAAGCCGGCTTAGAAGGTGGGGCGGCCTGCGGGCCGCCCGTGCATCGCAAGCGGTCGGGAGATAGCTACAGCACTGTGACGTACTGTGAGGCTAGCCTCGACTTGATGTCTATCTGTGAGAGATTGATACTGCTCACCAGTAGGCACTCAGCACGGATAGACGCTCAGATGACAACTTCTGCATCTTGCTCTAGGCTGCTGGACTGACATGGACATGTGTAGGAGGCTGGCCGTAACCATCGAAATGGACGAGTTTGTCTGTCAACCCCGCCTACCACGTGTCCGTTAGGATGTTGTTGATGCTCCTTTCTCACCCACAGCCTTCCCCAGAGTCCGGCGGGGCCAGATATTCCCCCTCATTGACAGTCACAGAAGGGCGAGTGCAAGGATGGGACCAACGAATCACGCTCCGGGTCGATTATGCTCCGCTACGCCGTCTCAGGAAGCACTAGCTGCACCTTACTGAAGGATTAATTCAGTGTCCAACGGACAGCGGCTGCATATCGCCAAACCACTCGTACGTGTTTTCGGTCCTGATCGCCGCCTTGTATACCCGCGAATAACAGTCACTGTGCTCCGGATGTGCCGATACAGTCTAGGCATACGACAGAGACATGCATGACAGTTGTTGTTCGGAACAGGGGGCGCGACATCCACCCGCCTTACGAATATGGGTTAGCGGCGACTTCGCCGTGTCGGTCCCGATCGGCAGCGCCATGAGAATCATTGGCGTCGACACAGTCGTAGAGGCGGGCAAGGGTAGCGGCCTTTCCGTAGACGACCATGTCAGCAGTCATGCCGGTGAGATGCCCTGCGGGCACACTTTATCCCGCAGCCTGAGCTTGGTTGTACACTCTGCTGCCAGATCTCGCAGGGTGCAGTCTCTTGAGAGCTGTTTCTTTGGCGAAGGTTAAGTAAGTCGTTCTTTGGATTGGCAAATCATCCTCCTCACGGCGTAGTACCTGTAGGACATTTAGGTACGTGTCATCGACCACGGTCCCTCCGACAGTAGCTCATTTAATGTAGGTCGCACCGCATATCTTGAGCAGAATTCACTCGAGACGTAGAAGCTTTTTTTTTTTTTTGATTCCATTTAACGTCCGCGAGGGCGGAGCCCTATGTAGACGAGGCTAGTATGAGAGTGTAGGCTAGTGGAGAAGGGGGGTGCGTGCAGAATGAGTCAGAGTAGGTGCTCGCCACTGGGGCAGGAGCATGTGTTGAACTTCTACCATTTCAGGCGTTATCTAATCAGGCTTGCCTGATATGGACTACTTGTGTTCTGCAACGCTACGTACCATACTGTACGCCTACTTTCCTTT